>JAYESA010000015.1:161812684-162165184 GCA_036927795.1 Iris macrosiphon
CACATATATATAGACATCAATCAATTGATTTGAGTCGGAAGGACATGGATGGACGGTGTGCAAGTCAATAACAACGAAATTCTATACATTAATATATACAGTCCAATGTACATAAATATTTACTATATAACCAAAAGCATTTGCAGTTTGGGCCTTGAGAAACAGACCGGCTTCCTTTGAAAGAGTCTAAACAGTATAAAATAAGAAATTTCTGACGTACTTGAATGACAATTCAAGAACGTAAACCTGATATTTTGCGAGAAAAATAACACAATGAATCTCTGCGCTTAGAATATTTGATGCAAGAATAATTATAACACAAAATATCTCCTGCGAAGCAGGAGTATTATTTTGACTGCTCGCTTGACTGAGAATTAATACATAGAAGATGAGACAATTGGAAAGCTATCAGAAAACTGACATTAGTCATGTTGTGACACCAACTACAAGTATGGTGAGGGAAAGGGGGGCTCCAATCCTTCGTTGTCTCTCCAGGTCTTGTGGGTCCCAACGCTGAGGACCAGGGAAGTGTCCCACCTCATCACAACCCCACACATTCGGCGGACGTCCATTGGAAGACCACACTCCATCCATCCGCTCATGGTCCATCCAGCCATTCACTCATTATGCAGGCACACATGGAAGAGGGCCAGGAGGAGGAGGAGGAACAAGTAGCTCATCTCACGAAATTACCAAAATGACCCTCTTATTTTTCATGCAGTACTGAAATCATCATATTTTTATTGGGTAATTCTCTGATTACAACCAATTTGGTTTACAACTGACTATGTGACGGCCTACAACTGGATCTTATTTTTTTATGGGGGGATGGGAGAGAGAGAGAGAGAGAGAGAGAGAGAGAGAGAGAGAGAACCAATTGGGAACCGCCACGCAGACGATCGTAAACCAAATGATTTAGAGCATCTCCAATCCTGTTGTGAGTTTGAAAAAATTGGTTGCCACGTAGGAATCATTTCTTATTGCAAAATTCTTTTTCCAGTATAAATGTGAAATAAATTGTGAAGTTGACATGTCAAAGACAATGTGAAGTTGTCTGTCTATATCTAGACAATGGATTTCACAATGTTTTACTTCCACATCATCAATTATGAATAAAAATATTTATAAAAAAAAGTAAGAAGTGGAAAAGTTGTCTTGGAAGTTGAAAAATAAGTAGTTTTTATTGTCTTCTCAATATTTTTGCAATGGAGAACACTTTTCTATCTCATTGTCTTGTGTGAATATAATATTGCCACATAGGAAAGACAATATCTAGTGCCTCATGTCACATAAGAATCACAACACAAAACAAGACAGTATGGTTGAAGATGCTCTTACAACCTGTTGTAATCTTTGGCATTATTATATTATATCTGTTAGGTTTTCAAGTCAAGGAAACACACACGATACGTGTACGGGAGTCCACCTCTCATATCCCCATGGAAGATCGGTCCAAGAGTAAATCTGATAAGACTTTGGACTTGGACAACCCTCCACCATAAGGCAGTACTCCATATCATTTATTTTTCTTATTGTCGGGCCCGTCCAAATGTAACATATATATATATATATATATATATATATATATATATATATATATGTATATATATATATATAATGTGCGACCTATGGTCAACCCTCCAGTCGGTCCTGTCCTCATACATTATCTCCATGCAGTCAAAAGGGTGTACCTACACTGTGGCTGGGGTGGACTCCAGTCCACTCCTACTTTTGTTATTTTTTTCATATATATTTAAAATTTATTTTTTTGACTTAGTCCTTCACTAGTCCGTCCTAGCACACTCGACTCCATCCAAGTTCTTAATTTCTAGTTCCGTCCTTGTATGCAGTATGGCATTGAAACCATTATGCATTATTGATCATGAGGGAACCGATTGTTTAGGACGTAGGAACAAAACCCTGAGACTCGTAAGCTAATATGTTTCTTTACTTACATCTCCGGCCAACAAAGATGAGCATGATTTTCGACTTTATACGTTCTTTTCAGACCTCCCCAAAAGTTGAGTTTATTTGTAAATACCTGAAAGTTTTCTAAATTTTCTCTACATTTTAAAGAGAGGTTCAGTTAGGTAGATTTGAGATATTATTTGTTGTAGTAATTTCATACCTTGTATGAAAGAGCATAACCAGAAATTCTAGCTGTAGCGGGCTAGAATAGGCTAGCTGGTGTGGCCTCATGACTTGTATTAAGTAAATAAATAAAACTCATGAAAAAAAAAGAAAAAAATTGGGGTGAGCTTGAGACTGGATCCACCCCAATTCCTATTGTGGTTCAGTCCCTGCTTATATATATATATATATATATATATATATATATATATATATATATATATATATATATATATATATATATATATACTAATTGATGTCTTTAAAATATCGAACAAAATGGACAAAATTTTCATATTTAAATAAATATTCTCTCTCTCTTTCTATATATATATCATAAAAATAATTTTCCAATATATTAAAATTCTAAATCTATGATAATATTGGTAAGCAAATAATTTATAGCAACATTCAGTGGGGTATATATATATATATATATATATATATATATATATATATATATATATATATATATATATATATATATATAAGCGAGCGTATTCTTGTTCGCTTTTTCTCCACAAGTACATAAGTTTAAGGGTAATTGTGGGTAAATAGATTTCTAAGAAAACTTTGAATCGTGTTAGTACCAAAGTAGATCAAAGATGGATTACATTTTTCAGAAACAGAGATTCACGCAAAATTAATAAAGTTTGCTCTCCTGTTTGATCCAAAGGTTGTTGTCAAGATTCAGATATTAACATAAAACTATCAGAGTTTGCTCTTTGAATAACTCAACTCCATTGGAACTCCTTTATACATCAGATTCCAAAGAGATAATTCTTAAACTTGTTCTTCCTTGCAAATACAGTTGCAATATTGAGATAGAACGTTACAAGTTAAGAAGAAAGAAGGAGAAGAAGATATAAAACAATAGGCTTGCTGGGGTGATAAAGACCACCGTTGCTCAAAGAAAGATTTTTTCTTATGACGATCTGCTCCCAGAAACCAGCAAGTTCACGAGATGAACTTCTGGAACGCTCGTAGTCACCTCTGTTACAACTCGAATGGACTCCCTGGACGTAAGGTGATGTCACGACCAGCACCCGGGTATTCGGGTACGAGTGCGTGGGTACGTCCAGCCTACGCCGCAGTGTCGACGGTAGAACGATGTCTGGAACTAGTACTATATAACCAACACCTCATAATATAAAGGGAACAATTATTATACTCAATCACAAAACTAAGGTAGGTGAAAATATGCTGTATATATATATGTGTGTATAAGGTTACAGTACAAAATCTTGTATTCATAACTCATACAACTATACTAAGTCTGCAAATTTTAATTATTGTCATAACTAGGTCTCCCGCTTGCGGCCTTCCTCGATCCTCCAGGAGGTAAAATCAGGCTCGAAACTATTTCACAAAAATCCATAATAGATAGGACACAGGTCCTTCTAAGTGCTACCTGAAATATTATCCAGTCAGGATTGAACGAGTACAATTCTAATAGCAGTTTCAATACATGATAAGGACTATAAAACAATGATAGAAAAATAGTACATGGTGGATAAATAAACTGATATCAAGGCATATTAAGAAATGAACAGAGAAAATGAATAAACAGAGAATATGTCATGTATCAACAAGGAAATCTATAGTCACTAAGTGTTTTGAAATACTAGTTTGATTATGTGATCAGCTTAGGATTGCACAATGGGAGCCGGTTAATCATACGTGAAGTGTATGGTTAGCCTTTGCACAGGAATTATGTTTGCACAGGATTAGGGTATGGTCGCATATAAACTAGCATTTTTTTCCCCGACTAGCATACAAGAATCACAAGAATATCAGGTATTATACAAGATCAAAGTCTAAAAACACAAGATATGCTAGTCCGTATTTTTTTTGTGTCAGGAATCAAATACAACAATACTACATGTGTTATAGAAATTATCAGTAAGAAAACCATCAGAGACTGTACTCGCTTGGGGTCCAAAGCGGGTGAAACAAGTCAGAGTGTGACGGGGTCCAGATAACCTATATCATGAATAATTCACATTAATTGGTGAAATATAATTAAGTAGATTTAATCCACTAGATTTCTAGGTTTATTTTATGATATTTCTTGTTTATAGATGGGACAAATATATATATATATATATATATATATATACATATATATAAGATATATATACTTATATAGATACAATATAGTATATATATATATATATATATATATATATATATATATATATATATATATATATATATATATATATATATATATATATAGGTACATATATATAGATACATATATATGTATATGATATATATAGATATATATAGATACAATATATTATATATATAGGTACATATATATAGATACATATATATGTATATGATATATATATATATATATATATATATATATATATATATATGCTCTACTGCTGTTGCGCGCTGCTACTGCTGCTGCTGCTACGTACAGCTACTACTGCTGCTCTGTTCTGCTGCAGCTACTGCTGCATGTTGCTGCTACTATTGCTGCAGCGACTGCAGCTGCTGCTACTGCACTGCTGCTGCTCTTGCAGCTGCTGCTACTGCACTGCTGCTGCACTGCTGCTGCTCCTGCAGTTCCTTTTCTTGACACACACACACACAACACACACACACACACACACACACACACACACACACACACATATATATATATATATATATATATATATATATATATATATATATATATATATATATATATATATATATATATATATCCAAGTTAGAGTTATAAAATAAAATTGAAGAGGAACAAGGGTTAACAAGGGTTACCTTGCTAATATAGGGTTGAGGGGAGATGTGGGATGGTGAGTGAAGGAGGTGGGGGTGTCATTATATAGGGAATGAGGGGGTTAGAGGTTGTCAAGATATTTTTATAATGAATTTACCATTGTGCCCTTAACCAATTAAATTTGAATTTCTCTTCTTATGAAGAGCAATCCAAATTGAATTTGTCTTCCTACTTTAATTAATTTAAATGAAGGTTACAGCCCCGATTTTGCCCAATCGATAATCGTCCCCCGGACGTGATGCCGTGCACGCGTAGGGCCCGCGTGCACAAGGCCTAGGCATAGTAATGATCTTTAGAACAATAAGCAACAGAGTACACAAATAAGATGACACACATTGAGGCATAGAAAAGTTTTCTTTATATTGATAATGAACATCTGTTTACAGACTCTTGACCCAAAACGAGAAGGATGCCACACGGGCTTACAACTTGGATACAAAATGAGATAGCCGTCCCCATACATCACATCCTTTACTAAAAAATAATACAACATAGACACCTGCCAGCGAAGCTATCGCCTTGCCACTGAGCCGCATATAAGGGTTGCGCCTGCTCCAAGTGCTTTGTACAAGCTTCAAAAAGTCACGGACGGAATGCGTCGGATACTGGACTGGTTGGAGAAGGAAGAAGCTTCAGCTCCTCGCCGCGTCGCTCGGGCTCGGGGAACCTGCTGCAACGAGGGTCAGTACTATGAAAAGTACTAGTGAGGGCGAGCTAACCCAACTAACCAAATCCAAGTTTGTTCATATGAAACATGCAATATTATTGTGGTCTTTCTATCTTGCCTTAGTTCAATTTACATGCAAGCATTGAATATGCGGTTTATAGAACAAACGTGCTACCGTTAGGTAACTTTTACCTTCCCGTCTGAACTGCCTGCATAACACTTACCATATTCTTTCCTGCCACGAAGACACCATTAGTTAAGCAAGCAATGCAGAAATATATGTACATTGGGTCATGGCATATCATTGCCATCGTGGACAATAGCTACAGTAAGCGGTGACCCTTGCAGCTCGGGTAGCAAGCCCCGCTACAAGGCCTCCCCCGCCTTACCCGTGCTAGTCTTGCTAGCGCAGCTATCCGAGTTCCTTCCGGAACGAATTGGCCCCAGTGCCCCGGGTGCCGTTCGCAGGAACTAAACCTTGTACACAAGTTGTCCGACCGAACTAAGCATTTATACTAAATCAATAGATAAAGCATTCAAACCACAAGAATGTATACATCTACTTTAGCATAGTGCATTTGGCATAGTCTTCCTGTCCAAGTGATTGCATTTCAATATAGTTTGCACAATACATCCGTACAGTTATATAGAATAAGTTCTAGCTACAACTGAAGCATGAATATATAAATGCATAGCGGACAAGCACGCATCAATGAGATCATTTGAGCATTCTATGTAACAAGCATTTCAAGTATTTTCAAGTCTAACTCATCTTTTTCTTGACTCAGTTTTATTCTTATTATGATATCGTTGGAGCGGGATGCATAATGAGTCAATTATTATTAGAGTGAAGACTTGGCAGAAGGGTGCTAATCGAAATAAAGCCACTCACAAGTTGGAGAACTAGGAGAGAAAGGAAGGACTTCAAGACTCTGCGCGTGCGTCGTCTACCCGATCACCTGCATGCACCAACAGATGATCAATATCTCCTGTTTCGGTCTCCGAGGTTCGATATGAAATTGCGAGATCCTAAGAACGAAAATAATGAAATCCATCGAAACCGTTCAAGAAAACGCAAGTCATAAAACCAACAAGAAATCAACCAAGCGGCACTAAAACGGGCAAGGAAACCAGCACAACAGAAAGGCCCCTCTCGACTCTGCCGCCGAGTCCTTCCTTGAGGCACGATTCGTTGAATATGGGACCTGATTCCGAAGAAACCAATTCATAACGAGGAAAGGATCTTGATTCAATCTGTCCCGTTCGGACGGTCGTAAGTATTTCTTGGCCGCGCTCCCCGAATAGGGGGAACGGGGCATTACATCATAACCATCCAAAAGAAAGTTTCGTCCCGAAACTTAGGAATAGAACCTACCGCTAAGAAATAATAAGGGAAACCTTTCCCTCATCTCAGATTCAATTTCCCACGTCGATTCTTCGACCGCGTGGTTCCGCCACAGAATACGCACTAACGATACTGCCCGATTCTGTAACTGCTTTTCCTTATGTTCCAAGATCTGTACGGGTTCTTCGGCGTACGACAAGTCTGCCTGCAGATTTAACTGACCAAAGTCTACCACATGGTTTGGGTCGTGCACATATTTTCTAAGCTGAGATACATGAAAAATATCGTGCACATCTGATAGTACTGGCGGCTGTCACGCCCCGATTCCGTGGAATCGATAGTCGTCCCCCGGGCGTGACTGCCGTGCGGGCCTAGGTTGCGCACCGCACAAGGCTAAGTATTTTGTTTTGCATAGCGAGCACATATTCAGAGTACGCAGATAATTGAAACACAGATTTGAACATGGAAAAGTTCTCTTTTATTGATAATATGAACATCTATTACAAACTCCTTGAACTGAGACATAAGGATTGCCTCTATGGGCTTACAAAAGTGTTGACACAAAATGAGATAGCAGTCCTGTACATTACATCCTTTACTACTACTCAAAATATAAGACCTTGGGTCGGAACGACTGCCTTGCCACGAAGCTGCATGGTTGCTTGGTGGCTAGCTTCTTCTTCAAAAGGCTTCTTCTTCAAAATGCGTCAAAGGTGGCACGGTCGAGGCGTGCCTACAGCTGGACTGGAATGGGGGTTTGTCTCCTGCTCCTCGCTTGGTTCTCCAAGCGCGGGGAACCTGTTTCAACGAGGGTCAGTACATCGAAACGTACTGGTGAAGGCAAGCTAACCCAACTATACGAGTCAACACGTTGTTTTAATGAAGCATGCATATTTACTGTGGGTTTCTATCTTGCCTTAGTTCATTTTACAACAAGACATAGATATAGAATCATTGAAATGACCCGTCACCGTTCGGTGATATTTACCTGTCCGACTGAACCACCTGCATAATACTTACCTTGCCTTCCCTGTCAAGAAGACACAAGTTAGTTTCAACAGGTTTAAATATACGAGGGGATCACTGGCTTTGATGCCATAACGGACGGTCTTAGTCTCAGGCTAAGGTGACGGAGGCACATGTATCGCTGCACGCCATCTCGCCTATGGGAGAGACTAATCTTGAGGTTCCGTCCGGATCGGATCGGTGCCAGTGCCCCAGCGACCGTCCGCAGGAACCGAGAGGCCTTGTGCACAAGTTGTCCATGATCAACGGCGTTTGTGTTAAGTTGCCATTTATGTAGCTGAGGCAATGAAATCAGGAGATATGTAGCATTGTGTAATGTATTTTGCATAGTCTCCCTGAATAATTGATGCATGGCAAAGGGTGTACTACATATAGCATATTTATAGAAGAAGAAGTAAACATTCTAACTTGTATATATGCATATGGTAAACATTTTGAATAAGCAAGCATGTAGTAAGTAACCGTTCACACGTTTCAATGACAAGCATACAGATCCAAGTCTATTCCCTTATTATCTTGATATCTTTTAGTTATTACTTGGTATCGTTTGATCGGGGCAAGCATGAACACAAGAATTTGATGTGAAGACTAGCAAGAAGGGCTAGCTAATCGGGTTGGTAGCCACTCACTTTAGTGGTTGGAAGGAGGAAGGAAGGAAGTGATTTAGGAGTCCGCTTGAGCGACGCCTACTGCTGGATCACCTGTATTGACACGAACAGCTGATCAGTACTTCTTCCTCTCTTTCCATTATCGGAATTGAAGTGCAGTCCTAAGAACGAAAGCAATGAAATCATCGAAACCGTTCAAGAAAACCCAAGCAAACCCGAAAACCAACTCAAGGCACGAAAGCAACAAGCGACAGCGAAAACTAGGCAACAAAGAATGCAGCGGAGAGGTCCCTCCTGACTCTGCCGCTAAGTCGATCCCGGGGGCACGGTCCACTGAATATGGGAATCGATTCCGAAGAGGCAAATCCATAACGAGGATGAGTTCTTGATTCAATCTATCCCAATCGAACGATACCGTCTTGTATTTCTTAGCCGCGCTCCCCGAATAGGGGGAACGGGGCACCACATCCTACCCAACTAATTGGAAGTTTCGTCCCGAAACTTAAAGAATAGAACCTACCACTAGGAAATAGTGAGGGAAACCTTTCCCTCATTTCGGATTCAAGCTCCCAAGTAGATTCTTCGACGGAGTGATTCCGCCAAAGCATGCGCACGAGAGGAACCGAGCGAGTCCGAAGCAGCTTTTCTTTTCTATCCAAAATTTGCACAGGCTGTTCTACATACGTCAAGTCGGCTTGAAGGTTCAGTTGGTCCAGGTCTACCACATGGCTCGGGTCGTACACATATTTCCTAAGCTGTGAAACATGGAATATATCGTGTACGTCGGATAGGGATGGTGGTAGAGCAATCTGATACGCAACTGAGGCAACCCGCTTTAGTATTTCGAACGGGCCGACAAATCTTGGACTTAGCTTTCCTCTTGCCCCGAACCTGCTGACTCCTCGCATGGGCGAGACCTTGAGGAATACTCGGTCGCCTACTTGGAACTCTAGCGGTCTTCGATGTGTGTCCGCGTAGCTCTTTTGACGGCTTTGAGCTACCTTTAATCTATCCCGAATCAGCCGGACTTTCTGGACGGTCTGCTCCACGAGCTCAGGGCCAAGTACTTGTCGTTCCCCAACTTCGTCCCAGCAGATAGGAGATCTACACTTCCGCCCATATAACGCCTCATACGGCGCCATTTGAATGCTTGATTGATAACTATTGTTGTAAGCAAATTCAGCTAGAGGTAGATGAAGGTCCCAACTCGTCTTCAAGTCCAAGGCGCAGAGTCACAACATGTCTTCGAGGATCTGGTTGACACATTCGGTTTGGCCATCGGTCTGTGGATGGTAGGCGAAGCTAAACTTCAACTTCGTCCCTATTGCTGACTGCAGGCTTCCCCAGAAACGTGATATGAATCGACCATCTCGATCGGAGACTATGGTTACTGGCACGCCATGGAGTCGAACGATTTCGTTGAGATATATCTGAGCCAGGCGGTCGACACTCCAAGTAGATTTGATAGGCAGAAAGTGAGCTGACTTGGTGAGTCGATCGACGATAACCCAGACTGCATCATGTCCCCATTGCGTCCTCGGCAAGCCAACAATAAAGTCCATCGTTATATCATCCTATTTCCACTCCGGAATAGCAAGGTTCTGAAGCTCTCCGCCTGGTTTCTGGTGTTCGGCTTTTACTCGTTGACAAGCCATGCAATGCGACACAAACTGCGCCATATCCCGTTTTAAGCCGTGCCACCAAAACGTCGTACGAAGATCCCGATACATCTTTGTGCTACCCGGATGAGAGGTATAACTAGCATAGTGAGCTTCCGTGAGTATCTCTTCCCTGAGGGCCGCGTCGCTTGGAACGCACAGTCTTCCCTTCACTCGAAGCATCCCATCCGTGCTTACCGCAAAGTCGGACGCCTTCCCTGCTGAGATAAGGGCATGAATCTTTTGCAGGAACGGGTCGTCCTTTTGAGCGGTCTTTACTCGTTGTAACAAGTCGGGTTCGAGGCGCAGTTGTGATACTTGCGCCCACTTTATGTATCTAATTTTTAAGGTAATGCCCAGTGATTCAAGATCTCGGCGCAGCCTATCATCAATAGCCAAACTTCCTGCAAACACTCGACTCAGTGCGTCAGCTACGACGTTTCCCTTACCAGGCGTGTATCTGATCATGAGATCGAAGTCGCTTAGGAGTTCAAGCCATCGCCGCTGCCGAAGATTCAAATCTTTTTGAGTGTACAAATATTTCAAACTTTTGTGGTCCGTATAGATTTCACACGGCACGCCATAAAGATAGTGGCGCCACAGCTTTAATGCAAACACTACCGCGGCAAGCTCGAGGTCATGCGTTGGGTAGTTCTGCTCGTGAGGCTTTAGCTGTCTAGACGCATAGGCTATCACTTTGTCCCGTTGCATCAGGACACATCCTAGTCCCCTTCCTGATGCATCGCTATATATTTTGAAGTCATCTGGTCCGTTTGGCAAAGTAAGAACCGGGGCGGAGACGAGGCGCTGCTTTAACTCCGTAAACGAAGCTTCACAGTCGTCCGTCCAAGTAAACTTCGCACCCTTCCGTGTGAGCTGCGTCAAGGGCGAAGCAATTCTAGCAAAGTTCTGTATGAACCGACGGTAGTATCCTGCCAGTCCAAGAAAGCTTCGGATGTCGCTAGCTGATTCCGGATGTTTCCACTGTGTAATGGCTTCCACCTTTTTCGGGTCAACTGAGATGCCTTGAGACGAGATAACATGGCCCAAAAAGGATATACTGTCTAGCCAAAACTCACATTTACTCAGTTTGGCGTACAACTTGTTGTCTCGAAGGGTTTGCAACACCATCCGCAGGTGTCCTGCGTGCTCGTCCCTAGTCTTCGAGTACACCAAGATGTCATCGATAAAAACCACCACAAATTTATCGATGAAAGGTCTAAATACCCGATTCATAACGTCCATGAATGCTGCAGGCGCATTCATCAGTCCGAACGGCATCACGAAAAACTCGTAATGACCGTACCGGGTTCGGAAAGCAGTTTTGGGGGTGTCCTCTGGCCTAATCTTCAGCTGGTGATAGCCCGAGCGAAGATCTATTTTTGAAAATACTGCTGCACCTTGTAGTTGATCGAACAAGTCATCAATCCGTGGCAGAGGATATTTGTTTCTGATTGTGACCTTGTTCAATTCTCTGTAGTCGATGCAGAGGCGTAGAGTTCCGTCCTTCTTCTTCACGAAGAGCACAGGTGCACCCCAAGGAGATACGCTCGGTCGGATGAACCCACGGTCTAGTAATCCTTGGAGTTGGCACTTTAATTCCTTTAGCTCTGCAGGGGCCATTCTGTATGGAGGTTTGGAGATCGGCTGCGTGTTCGGAAATATGTCAACAGTGAATTCAATCTCTCGATCGGGCGGCATGCCGGGTAGTTCGCTCGGAAACACGTCGGGGAACTCTGCCTCAACGGAACTAGGCTCGACGTCTGCGTAGTCCTGCCGCGCGTCCCGAATTGATGCTAGAAATCCCTCGTAGCCTGTGTAGAGCATTCGCCGAGCAGATTTTGCCGAAATCACCATGCAGGCCTTGGTCGCATCGTTCGCTGGACTACTGGTGTAACAGAACACGGCTTCTCCGGGCAGACGGAAAACGACTCGCTTCTCTGCACACTCAATAGTTGCTGTGCATGCGCCTAGCCAGTCCATTCCCAAGATGATATCATAGTCCCTAACATCTAGAACTAAGACATCGAGCGACAGCTTCTTCTCCCCAATACAAATGTAACCACCTAGGCATACTGAACGAACAGAGATTTTTGTACCAGAGGGGGTGCTAACATTTAAATCTAAGTGCAACGGAGTCATTTTTACGTTGTTTTCCACGGAAAAATTTGTGGAAATAAAATTATGCGTTGCACCTGAATCAAATAGAACGCGAGCAGGTATATTATTGAAAAGTAAGGTACCTGACACGACGGTATCCGAAGCTAATGCTTCTTCCCGTGTTATGGTGTAGACTCGGCCTTGAGCTTGATTACGCCCTTGCTGAGGCGCCGCTCGATTTGCCTGAGGTGCCGGAGTCTGATTTTGTTGGGGAGGACGGCGCTCGGTGAACTTTGGACAGTTGGGAAGGGCGTGATCGGAAGCTCCACAAATGAGACATAACCCATGCTTCCGGCGACATTCACTTTCGACGTGCCCTGTCCTTCTACAGAAATCACATCGTTGCCCCGAGTTTCCCTTTTTCGAACCGCCGTTGTTAGGGCGCTTTGCAGCTGTGTTTCCTCTATCGTTGCCTTGGCGTTTGTGATTGGGGGTTTGCACAGCGCCGGTGGCAACGTGAGGATACTGCGGTTCGAGGGAGAGGGCATGGTTTAAAACTTCCCTCATCGTCTGATACTGTGGAACGGATACGTGCCCGAGGATACCAGGACGTAGCCCTCTTTCGAATCGTCTGGCACGACTCGCTGCATCCGGTAGGTAAGCGGTAGCAAATTTGGCCAGTTTGTTGAATTCTGCCGAGTATTGCTTCACCGTCATACTGCCCTGCCGGAGTTGAACGAACTCATTTTCCCGTTGACGTCGTAGAGGTGGTGGTATAAACTCCTCTTCAAATGCGGCACGAAAAGTCGTCCACGCGATCGCCTCCTCTCCATGGCCAAGTTGAAGAGATCGTCGATGCATGTCCCACCAGTCGTGCGCATTGAAGCGAAGCAGTAGTTTGGCACAAGTGACGCGCTTGTCTTCCGGCACATCCAGGAGAGAAAAATGATCTTCAAGCTCGGCGAGCCAATCTAGGGCCACGATTGGGTCCTCAGTCCCCTTAAATAGCGTGTTGCAGACCTTCTTGAAGTTTGCAAAGGTGAAGGTAGTCACTTCCCTCGTCCTTGGCACTAGCGGTGTTTCGACTTCAAGTACTGGCTGCTCCACTGGCGTAGCTGTGGTCGCGGCAGAATGGTTGGAGGCCAGGGTCTGAACAAGCTGCTGCAGGGTATCTACCTGCTTTTGTTGGACTGAGAGTCGAGCCTCTAGATTGCTCTCGAACTTGGCTTGGCGGGCATCATCCCTCTGTCTTTGCTCGGTTAACATTTGCACCACTTGTTGAATCGAATCTGTTTGAGACATGCCCCGTTGGCTCCGAGAGCTTCCTGATGTTCCGGAGCTGCTCTCCTGAGTCCGTGTCTCGCCTGGCGCTAGCGCTGATGGCTGCGCTTGCGTCATTCCTTCAAAAGAGGTAATTTAGATCAGGATCATAATGTATTATGGACTTATTGCATGAACGTATCTCATTTTGGCCTTAACGAGTTCAGGAGTTCGCATAGGCGAGTTATCGCTAAGGAAACTTTTCCAGTTTATGGATCAAAGGAACTTTGAAGCTGTGCTTTGATACCAACATGTCACGCCCCGATTCCGTGGAATCGATAGTCGTCCCCCGGGCGTGACTGCCGTGCGGGCCTAGGTTGCGCACCGCACAAGGCTAAGTATTTTGTTTTGCATAGCGAGCACATATTCAGAGTACGCAGATAATTGAAACACAGATTTGAACATGGAAAAGTTCTCTTTTATTGATAATATGAACATCTATTACAAACTCCTTGAACTGAGATATAAGGATTGCCTCTATGGGCTTACAAAAGTGTTGACATAAAATGAGATAGCAGTCCTGTACATTACATCCTTTACTACTACTCAAAATATAAGACCTTGGGTCGGAACGACTGCCTTGCCACGAAGCTGCATGGTTGCTTGGTGGCTAGCTTCTTCTTCAAAAGGCTTCTTCTTCAAAATGCGTCAAAGGTGGCACGGTCGAGGCGTGCCTACAGCTGGACTGGAATGGGGGTTTGTCTCCTGCTCCTCGCTTGGTTCTCCTAGCGCGGGGAACCTGTTTCAACGAGGGTCAGTACATCGAAACGTACTGGTGAAGGCAAGCTAACCCAACTATACGAGTCAACACGTTGTTTTAATGAAGCATGCATATTTACTGTGGGTTTCTATCTTGCCTTAGTTCATTTTACAACAAGACATAGATATAGAATCATTGAAATGACCCATCACCGTTCGGTGATATTTACCTGTCCGACTGAACCACCTGCATAATACTTACCTTGCCTTCCCTGTCAAGAAAACACAAGTTAGTTTCAACTGGTTTAAATATACGAGGGGATCACTGGCTTTGATGCCATAACGGACGGTCTTAGTCTCAGGCTAAGGTGACGGAGGCACATGTATCGCTGCACGCCATCTCGCCTATGGGAGAGACTAATCTTGAGATTCCGTCCGGATCGGATCGGTGCCAGTGCCCCAGCGACCGTCCGCAGGAACCGAGAGGCCTTGTGCACAAGTTGTCCGTGATCAACGGCGTTTGTGTTAAGTTGCCATTTATGTAGCTGAGGCAATAAAATCAGGAGATATGTAGCATTGTGTGATGTATTTTGCATAGTCTCCCTGAATAATTGATGCATGGCAAAGGGTGTACTACATATAGCATATTTATAGAAGAAGAAGTAAACATTCTAACTTGTATATATGCATATGGTAAATATTTTGAATAAGCAAGCATGTAGTAAGTAACCGTTCACACGTTTCAATGACAAGCATACAGATCCAAGTCTATTCCCTTATTATCTTGATATCTTTTAGTTATTACTTGGTATCGTTTGATCGGGGCAAGCATGAACACAAGAATTTGATGTGAAGACTAGCAAGAAGGGCTAGCTAATCGGGTTGGTAGCCACTCACTTTAGTGGTTGGAAGGAGGAAGGAATGAAGTGATTTAGGAGTCCGCTTGAGCGACGCCTACTGCTGGATCACCTGTATTGACACGAACAGCTGATCAGTACTTCTTCCTCTCTTTCCATTATCGGAATTGAAGTGCAGTCCTAAGAACGAAAGCAATGAAATCATCGAAACCGTTCAAGAAAATCCAAGCAAACCCGAAAACCAACTCAAGTCACGAAAGCAATAAGCGACAGCGAAAACTAGGCAACAAAGAATGCAGCGGAGAGGTCCCTCCTGACTCTGCCGCTAAGTCGATCCCGGGGGCACGGTCCACTGAATATGGGAATCGATTTCGAAGAGGCAAATCCATAACGAGGATGAGTTCTTGATTCAATCTATCCCGATCGAACGATACCGTCTTGTATTTCTTAGCCGCGCTCCCCGAATAAGGGGAACGGGGCACCACAGCGGCAAGGCTATTTGATAAGCAACTGAAGTCACTCGTCTGAGAATTTCAAACGGGCCAACAAATCTCGGACTTAACTTCCCTTTTATCCCGAATCTTGTCACACCACGCATGGGCGAGACTTTTAGGAACACGTGGTCCCCCTCTTGGAATTCAAGGGGGCGACGACGAACATCGGCATAGCTCTTTTGCCGACTTTGTGCTACTTTTAACCGTTCTCGAATCAGCCGAACCTTTTGTACTGTTTGTTCAACCTGTTCCGGCCCAAGGATTTGCCTTTTTCCAACTTCATCTCAGCAGATCGGTGACCTACACTTCCGCCCATACAGCACCTCATACGGAGCCATCTGGATGCTAGACTGATAATTGTTGTTATAAGCAAATTCGGCTAGCAGCAGGTTGACGTTCCAACTTGACTTGGAATCGATTACGCAGAGGCGCAGCATATCTTCTAGTACCTGATTCACCCATTCTGTCTGGCCATCGGTTTGAGGATGGTAGGCTGAGATGGATTTCAACTTGGTCCCCATCGACGACTGAAGGCTTGTCCATAAACATGAGATGAACCGTCCATCCCGATCTGATACTATGGAAACTGGCACTCCGTGCAGCCGAACTATCTCGTCAAGGTAGGTCTGGGCAAGGCGATCAGCGCCCCAAGTACTTTTAATAGCAATAAAGTGTGCAGACTTGGTTAACCGGTCGACGATGACCCGGATTGTGTCGTTCCCCCATTACGTCCTTGGCAGACCAACAATAAAGTCCATGCTGATGTGCTCCCAATTCCATTCCGGGATAGCAAGATTCTGCATTTCTCCGTCTGGCCTCTGATGCTCTGCTTTCACCCTCTGACAGGTTATGCATTGCGACACGAAGAGCGCCACATCCTTCTTCATGCCGTGCCACCAGAAGATAGTACGAAGGTTCTTATACATTTTTGTGCTCCCGGGATGGATATTATAGGCCGCATAATGTGCTTCCGTGAGGATTTTCTTTCTGAGTTCTGATTCATTGGGGACGCATAGCCTTCCCTTCACTCGCAACACCCCATTCTCATCAACTGCAAAGTCTTTCGCCTTCCCCGCACGAACCTGCTCTCGCAATTTCTGGAGGAATGGGTCGTCCCTTTGAGTAGATGTGACTCTCTCTATCAGATTGGGTACAAATTGCATCTGAGCAACCCGCGCGCCACGATAACGAATTCTGAGTTCGATGCCCATTTCTTCTAACTCTCTTTGTAACCTGCGATCGACGGACAGAGATCCCGCAAAGACCCGACTCAACGCATCCGCTACCATATTTTCCTTGCCAGGCGTGTAGTCTATCGTCAAGTCGTAATCCTTTATCAATTCTAGCCAGCGCCGCTGTCATAGGTTCAGGTCTGCTTGGGTGAATAAGTACTTTAAACTTTTGTGGTCGGTATAGATTCGGCAAGGCACTCCATAAAGGTAGTGTCGCCACAACTTCAACCCGAATACAATAGCTGCCATTTCCAGATCGTGTGTGGGATAATTCTTTTCATGCTTTTTCAGCTGTCTGGATACATAGGCTATCACTCTGTCTTGCTGCATAAGTACACACCCTAAGCCCTGCCCCGAAGCGTCACTGAAGATTTGGAATCCCGAAGTATCGTCCGGTAGTGCAAGTAACGGGGCAGAAGTTAGGCGATGTTTTAACTCTCGAAACGCAGTTTCGCAGTCGACGGACCACTCAAACGCGACTCCCTTCTGTGTGAGGTGAGTCAGAGGTGAGGCAAGCTTGAAAAAATTCTTTACGAACCGTCTGTAGTAGCCCGCTAACCCGAGAAAGCTTCGAATTTCACTAACGGATGCAAGTCATTTCCAATCGACAATGGCCTCCACCTTCTTCGGATCGACTGAAATGCCTCCCGCAGAAATGATGTGCCCTAGGAAAGATACACTGCTCAGCCAAAATTCGCACTTACTCAGTTTCGCATATAACTTGTTGTCTCGAAGGATTTGTAGCACGGTCCGTAAGTGCTCTGCATGCTCCACCCCATTCTTCGAATACACCAAGATATCATCAATGAACACTACTACAAATCGATCGAGGTACGGCCGAAACACTTGGTTCATCAAACCCATGAAGGAAGCAGGGGCATTGGTCAAACCGAACGACATTACTAAAAACTCATAATGGCCGTAGCGAGTGCGAAAGGCTGACTTCGGCACATCGTCCGGCTTAATTTTGAGCTGATGGTAACCCGAACGAAGATCGATTTTCGAGAACACTGAGGCAGCTTGTAACTGATCAAAAAGATCGTCTATCCTGGGAAGGGGGTATTTGTTTTGAACAGTTGCCTTGTTTAATTCTCGATAGTCGATGCAGAGTCGCATCGAGCCATCCTTCTTCTTAACGAACAATACTGGAGCACCCCATAGTGACACACTAGGCCTGATATACCCACGATAAAGTAGTTCCTGCAGCTGAATTTTCAACTCTTTTAGTTCTGCCGGTGCCATTCGATACGGAGGTTTGGAAATGGGTTGGGTTCCTGGAAATGTGTCGATAGTGAACTCTGTCTCTCGATTGGGCGGCATACCGGGCAACTCGTCGGGGAACAAGTCAGGAAAATCTGCCACAACGGGATTGGACTCAACGTTTGCGCAATCTTGCCGAGTGTCTCGAACGGAAGCCAAGTACCCCATGCAGCCAGAGTGAATCATCCGTCGAGCAGACATTGCCGATATCACCATGCAGGCATATGACGCTTTCGACTGCGAACTGCACGAATAACAAAATTCGGTATCGCCAGGAAGACGGAACACGACTTTCTTCTCCGCACAATCGATAGTAGCAGAACAAGCGCCAAGCCAATCCATTCCCAGAATAATGTCGTAGTCCCCTATGTCTAGAACTATTGCATCAAGTAACAGTTCCCTTCCTCCGGTGCAAATGCAGCCACCACGACAAACTGAATCGGCAGGCAAACTCGTGCCTGAAGGAGTACTGACGCTAAGCCTTAGGCCTAACGGGGTTTGAATGAAACTATGTTCTCTAGCAAAGTTTGTTGACACAAAAATATGGGTAGCACCTGAATCAAATAACACTCGTGCAGGCACATTATTGAATAGCAACATACCTGACACTACGGTGTTCGAGGCAAGCGCCTCGTCCCTCGTCAATGCATAGACCTGGCCCCCAGCATTCGGACGACACTCTTGTTGCTGCGCAGCCCGATTCGCTTGGGGTCCCTGAACTGAATTTTGTTGTTCTGTACGGCGCTGAGGGACTCGGTTGGGGCGATCAAGACAGTCACGAGTATAATGGTCCAGCCGACCACAGTTGAAGCATCCCTGATTTCGACATTCGCTAGCCTGGTGCCCTGTACGGTTGCATTTTGCACAGCGCTGCCCTTGGTTTCCCCCCTGATTGTTGCCCTGGTTGCCGCCATGATTTGGACGCTTATTAGCGTTGTTTCCTCCTGTATTACCTTGGCGCTTGTGATTAGAATGTTGCACAGCGCCCGCGGTAGTGGAAGGATACTGCGGCTCCAGGACAAGGGCATGGTTAAGGACTTCCCTCATCGTCTCTTATTGCGGAGCAACTACGTGCGCGTGGATGGAAGGTCGTAGGCCGCCTTCAAATCGCTTGGCTCGGCTTGCTGCATTGGGCAGGTAAGAACTAGCAAACTTTGCCAACCGGTTGAATTCTGCGGCATACTGCTTCACCATCATCGTTCCTTGTTGCAGACGCACGAAATCGTTCTCTTTCTGACGACGAATGGGTGGGGGGATAAATTCTTCTTCGAATGCGCCATGGAAGGTGGACCAAGGGATCGTCTCGCCATCATCACCAGTCGAGAGCGATCTACGGTGTACATCCCACCAATCGTGCACGTTCATCCGAAGCTGGAGTTGGGCGCAGGCGACTCGTTTGTCATCAGGTACTTCTAGAAGCTTAAAGTGGTCTTCCAACTCGGCCAGCCAATCTAATGCCACGACCGGATCCTCCGTCCCTCGAAAGGACATATTGCAGACCTTTTTGAAGTCAGCAAATTCGAAGGCAGTCACATCCTTCTTCTTTGCATTATGGGGCACTATGACTTCGTCTGATGCTGGCTCCACCGGTTCCACTATTGTTGTTGCGGATTGGTTAGAAGCCAAGGTCTGAACAATTTGTTGCAGAGCGTCCACCTGCTTCTGCTGGATCTCAAATCGA
This sequence comes from Iris macrosiphon, assembly GCA_036927795.1. Taxonomy (NCBI): domain Eukaryota; kingdom Viridiplantae; phylum Streptophyta; class Magnoliopsida; order Asparagales; family Iridaceae; genus Iris; species Iris macrosiphon. Next base: position 161,832,559 of record JAYESA010000015.1, read on the forward strand.
GCCTCCAGATTTTTCTCGAACTTGTCCTGTCGGGCCTCATCCCTCTTCTGTTGCGCTTCCAGCATTAGCATCATTAGTTCAACCGGATCGACAGAGGGTGCAGGCTGCTGGCTCTCGGAACTAGCCGAAGTGCCTGAAGTACTTGCATCAACTTGGCCTGTTGCTTGGGTTTGAGCCATCCTGCTAAAACAAGTAACTTATATCAGTCTCATTGAGTATTACGGACTTACTGTATGGAACGTATCTCATTTTGCACCAATTGATTCAAGAGTTAACTCGGACGGGACAGGGTCATTTTTAGGAAAACTTTCCGACTCGAGATCAAAGGATCTGAAACTTTGCTCTGATACCACTATGTCACGCCCCGATTTCGCCCAATCGATAATCGTCCACCGGGCGTGATGCCGTGCACGCGTAGGGCGCGCGTGCACAAGGCCTAGGCATAGTAATGATCTTTAGAACAATAAGCAACATAGTACGCAAATAAGATGACACACATTGGGGCATAGAAAAGTTTTTTTTATATTGATAATGAACATCTGTTTACAGACTCTTGATCCAAAACTAGAAGGATGCCACACGGGCTTACAACTTGGATACAAAATGAGATAGCCGTCTCCATACATCACATCCTTTACTAAAAACTCAAAACAATACAACATAGACACCTGCCGGCGAAGCTATCGCCTTGCCACGGAGCCGCATATAAGGGTTGCGCCTGCTCCAAGTGCTTTGTACAAGCTTCAAAAAGTCACGGACAGAATGCGTCGGATACTGGACTGGTTGGAGAAGGAAGAAGCTTCAACTCCTCGCCGCGTCGCTCGGGCTCGGGGAACCTGCTGCAACGAGGGTCAGTACTATGAAAAGTACTGGTGAGGGCGAGCTAACCCAACTAACCAAATCCAAGTTGTTCATATGAAACATGCAATATTATTATGGTCTTTCTATCTTGGCTTAGTTCAATTTACATGCAAGCATTGAATATGCGATTTATAGAACAAACGTGCTACCGTTAGGTAACTTTTATCTTCCCGTCTGAACTGCCTGCATAACACTTACCATATTCTTCCCTGCCACGAAGACACCATTAGTTAAGCAAGCAATGCAGAAATATATGTACATTGGGTCATGGCATATCATTGCCACCGTGGACAATAGCTACAGTAAGCGGTGACCCTTGCAGCTCGGGTAGCAAGCCCCGCTACAAGGCCTCCCCCGCCTTACCCGTGCTAGTCTTGCTAGCGCAGCTATCCGAGTTCCTTCCGGAACGAATCGGCCCCAGTGCCCCGGGTGCCGTTCGTAGGAACTAAACCTTGTGCACAAGTTGTCCGATCGAACTAAGCATTTATACTAAATCAATAGATAAAGCATTCAAACCACAAGAATGTATACATCTACTTTAGCATAATGCATTTGGCATAGTCTTCCTGTCCAAGCGATTGCATTTCAATATAGTTTGCACAATACATCCGTACAATTATATAGAATAAGTTCTAGCTACAACTGAAGCATGAATATATAAATGCATAGCGGACAAGCACGCATCAATGAGATCGTTTGAGCATTTTATGTAACAAGCATTTCAAGTATTTTCAAGTCTAACTCATCTTTTTCTTGACTCAATTTTATTCTTATTATGATATCGTTGGAGCATGATGCATAATGAGTCAATTATTATTAGAGTGAAGACTTGGCAGAAGGGTGCTAATCGAAATAAAGTCACTCACAAGTTGGAGAACTAGGAGAGAAAGGAAGGACTTCAAGACTCCGCGCGTGCGTCGTCTACCCGATCACCTGCACGCACCAACAGATGATCAATATCTCCTGCTTCGGTCTCCGAGGTTCGATATGAAATTGCGAGATCCTAAGAACGAAAACAATGAAATCCATCGAAACCGTTCAAGAAAACGCAAGTCATAAAACCAACAAGAAAGCAACCAAGCGGCACAAAAACGGACAAGGAAACCAGTGCAACGGAAAGGCCCCTCTCGACTCTGCCGCCGAGTCCTTCCTTGAGGCACGATCTGTTGAATATGGGACCTGATTTCGAAGAAACCAATCCATAACGAGGAAAGGATCTTGATTCAATCTGTCCCGTTCGGACGGTAGTAAGTATTTTTTGGCCGCGCTCCCCGAATAGGAGGAACGGGGCATTACATGACGGTCACAACAACTCTTCATTTATGTCTTTATTTTCGTATATATATCCAAAAGGAGGCACGAAGAGACTATTTATAGAGAAGGGTAAAAATCCTAACCCTAATCGTGGCCGCCGCCTGATATGGAAGGATAACAATCTATTTTAAACGGAATGCCCAAAATATATGAATTAGTTTGACAAAAAAAATTAAGTTGGCTCATCCGTCTTTCCTTATGTTGATCATTACGGGTCTCTTGAATCTTCTCACCGATTTATCTTCCAAAACTGTCCAAGTCAAGCAATCTGCGAAATATGTGCTCAATCTGCGTGCATGTGCATGCGATCAGCATCACAACAACACATGCGTATACGCACATACAACGCATATCGCGCATGTAGCGCATACCGCAGTGCAAAGTGCGCCATCAAAGCGTCACTTTTTATCCGAGTTCATGTCCGTGTCAAAATCGCTAACTCCTATGGGATTTCCCAAGGATGGTGAAAAAAAACTTAAATGTATCCTTGAGGAGTTTAACCTTAGTCTTTCTGAAAAAATAATAACCTATATGGCACCCACATGGGACACCACACCCCATATCCATATCTCAATACCAAGCATAGTTATATATTAAGATACTCACTTGAAATATTTTTTAATGTGGAACTATCTTTCTAGTGCCTAAGAAAAAACTCCAACATCTTGATTTGTCCTCGATTTGGAGGCATTTAACTCATCCCGATTACAAGGATATGTTTACCATGACCAGGAATAAGGTACTTGAATTCTTTTCGGAACAAAAATATAGATATCTAGTTAACCAATGGTTAGTTTATGAATTCAAAATTCATGTCAAATCCAGATCTACCCCTAATTATCTGATGTCCAGCAGGATAGCTTGGAAAATAAACACTAGTAATTTTTTTTTTTTTTTTTGAGATGTCAGACGTAACGTTCAAGATTTTGTGTACACTGTGTTGTATGTCTTTTGGATTTACTCTCTCCACAATTTTCACCATTCATAAATGGAAGGAATAATACGTCCTCGTTGTTCGATCCACTAATCTTCTGTCATCCAATCAGAATCTTATACCTTTCTCCGACAACCACAGGGATCACTCGAGTTTGACAACAATAGTAACCTGATATCTTGGAAAGGATATCTACACTAATTGCTTATTACATTGCATGCATGGTGACACTTGACCTCCTTTTTGTTTCAGTATCAAAATATTAGTCGATGACATTAATTACAGTTTCAAACAAGGGAATGTAGGGTGGACACAAGGGCAATATTGTAATTATAAGCTGGGTTCTCTCCCTCACACGACACAGTTTAATCTTGTGTGGTGTGGGTGGTGGCAATCTTTATAAGGGGGAGGTGAGCATTTGCAATTTGCTGGCATTCGTTTGGCCTTGCATTTCTTCTCTCTCATCAAACCCACTCCATCATCATCATCATCATCATCATCTTCTTCTTCTTCTTCCTTCCATTATACCAAGGTACTGGATTCTCACACTCTTTCTTCAATGCTCTATGCATGTTTTACTACAAATTTTGTAGTCCTCATAGTTTTTTTTACTATGTTTTTTTTTTTTTTTCTTCATATTTTCTTGTATATTTACAACAGTTTGTAGTGTATTTTCTTAAATGAATATTGTTCATTTTGGTTGTGGAAAAAGGAGCGTAAGAAATTCGTAAGTTGTGCATTAGGAGAACATTTTGACCCACTTCCACTTCCTCTCCAAGTTTATTATGGGTATGTTAAAAGGGAAAAAGAAAAAAGAATGGATGCATTGACGTGAATAACCTTCTAAGCAATTACAGTATCCTAAGCACAATGGAAAGAACCTATGTTGCAAGCACTGAATTTTTGTTTTAGAGTTGAATATTTTTGTTCTTTTTAAATTTTTTTGATCAATTTTATGTTTTGTCATTTCTGAACATTTTAATTTTTATATACATATTTATATTAGGTTTTGTTTTTTGCCTCCATAATATTCATTTTTGTCCTTTCTAAAATTTTGCTAAACTTTAGACGAGAGTGGATAGATAAAAAAAAATAGTTAAAATTATTATGCATCAAATCTTAATTAAAAGATATTAAATTTTTTTATGCAATTACATGACAAAATATCTAATTTCTTAATAATTTTTTGACCTAGCTAACTTTATTTAACACAAATTTAGACCTTTTTTTTTTTTTTTTTTTTTTTTTTTTTTACATTTGAGGTTGACATCCTCTTTTAAATTTTGTGTCCATCTTTAGTTGGAGGTTGAACCCTTCTTTTAAATTCTTGAGTCCGCCCTTGGTTGCAAGGGAAGAATAAACCACAACATAATAAAGACTTGGCATCACGAATATTGCACTATTTTGCAAGCAGGAATGGACCTACATAGAGGCGAGTGGAGGCAGTTGTTCCCATTGAATTTTTGTTTTCGAGTTAAATATTTTTGTTCTTTTTAAATATTTTCATCAATTTTATGTTTTGTCCTTTCCGAAATTTATAATTTTTATATACATATTTATATTAGATTTTACTTTTTTCCTTTCATAATCTTCATTTTTCTCCTTCTTAATTTTTTGCTAAACTTTAGACGAGAGTGGATAGATATAAAAAAAATAGTTAAAATTATTATACATCAAATCTTAATTTAATAATATTAATCAATTTTTTACATGGAAGAAAAAAAGAAAGAAATTGTTGTGCCACGAGATATTGTGGCATATGGAAGGAAAAAAAAATATAAATGTCTACAATATGACGACATATATGAACAAGCATGAGCAAATCTACATGAGAACGAGTATGGATAGTTGTCCTTATTGAATTTTTGTTTTCCAGTTAAATATTCATGTTCTTTTAAATTTTTTTTATCAATTTTATGTTTTGCCTCTTTCGAAATTTTTAATTTATATATATATTTACATCATGTTTTATTTTTTCTTTTATTATTTTTTTTTAACAAAATTTAAATGTAGTGAACTTTATCTAACAATTTTTTTTTTTTTTTTCTGTATATATTTTAGGTGGACCACCACCACCACATACTCATTTAAATTTCTGCGTCCTCCACTAAGGACAAGGTTATACAAATTAATACTATGCCGTTTTTTACATCTTCTAGTGTACTTTGGAGTTTATTATCTTGTCCGACAAGGATTTCCATACTTCCTCAAGAGAACAATTGAAAGAACCAATGTTGGAAGGGCACACATGCAACACGACAAAATACATACATGGTGACACAAATATTGTACCTTTTTTGACATATCATAGTATATTAAAGTTTTGATGCAGCGTAGAGTCCACTAACATAATAATACATATTAACTACGTCCAAAAATGTTGCTAATATGTAAACTAACGTCGTTAAAATAATTTGACGATATAATTAACGACGTTTTTACGTTCTCGCGTATTACATGATCGCTGACAACAAAAACGTCGTAGTCGTCGCTGTAGCGACGCATATTTGCGACGAGAAGACGTCGCAGAATATACGACGACTAGCGACGTGTAGTCGTTAAATTGGCGACGTAAGCTTTGGTCGTAACACGTCACTATATTAGCGACATTATGAGCGACGTTTGGCTACAACAATGCTGACATGATAAGTTTTGCTATGTCAGCATGCTTGCGACGTACATGGTACCAAGTAACGACGTTCCGATATTTGTTAGCGACGTAACTGTACGTTGTTAAACGTCGCAAAACGACGCTAAATTGAAAATTAAAAGAAAAACAGGATACAGTTTGTAAAATATTTTCCAACAAAACTCTACATGCAGTTATAAATTACAGTTTATATAAATAGACCCGGAACAATCCTCCGTTGAATTTTTTGGGTTTGCCGACCCCTTCGGTGGAATACTCAATACCGATAAATTCACATACAGTTAATATGAATAATAAACTAAACTCACATAGAAATAAATCTACACAGTTACATTGCACTAAATATGTCTCAAGAAGTAGATAAATGCATTTAAAATAAGTGTCACATGCGTCTCAGAATGTAATGAAAAGTATGAAATAAATACGTCAAAGACCCAAAAATGGGCCAATACACACAAACACACTAAAACCAATCCAAACAAGGACTACTACTGATCAGGAGGAGCACCGTCGCGCATCTGGGATAGAAGGAACTCATACTGCTCCTGTCAAAGCGTCACCGATGCCGATGGAGGAGGCAGTGATGGAGCCGATGTCGATGCCGGTGGATCAGGAGGACGTAACTGCTCCAATGCTAGCAATCGAGCATTATATGAATCTATGGCAGATACCACCCTCGAAGTCTTCTCCACCACCGACCGACTCAACAAATCCTGTGCCGCATGTATCCTCGCAAGTGAGTCACTCATGGCCGTATGCGACCCCTCCAGCTCCGTCTGTCTGCGCTCCGTAGACGAGGCCAAAGTTGCCAAGCTGCGCTCTGTCGTTTGGTTTATAGTCCTGAGCTCTATAAGGCTGTGATCTGTGGTCAAGCTCAGAATCCTGAGCTCCATAAGGCTATGCTCGAGCTAATCGAAACTTGCGGTGATCGTTGTATCGTTTGTCTGCGGCGCATACTGTGGCCGCTTTGTAATCCTCTGTAGCAACTCGTCACGTAGGTCAACAATCTTACGGTCAACGCTCTCCTGGGCTTGTCCCGACGCCTGCGAAGGCTGCGAGGAATGTACACTCACAGAGGGGGGGCCTGGAGGACTGCATCGCAATAAAGGCGTCGTAGGACCCCGTACCGTAGTACGTACCCCTCTGAAGACCACCAACAACGGTCATCCAGAGCTCATCCACCGACGGAGCTGTAGATGGCTGCGAGGAAGTACCAGCCCCTCCCTCTGCAGGTGCATGCACTAGCAGTCGCCCGCTCACGTAGTTTAAGAAACTCGTCCTAGAAAAGTGGTTGCTAACGTCTAAGTTACTTATTACTAACTATATAGATATCTATTTGCATATTTTCTAAGTTATATTAAAAATAACACAGGGTAGTAAAATGTACATAGGTCCGCGTGGCCTTCTCATCGATGAACTTTTCGCCCTTCCGATGGATAGCCAGGAAGACTGTCACCATGTTGGCGTCCTCACCCCTCTGTACCTGTTGAAAATTATATTGTTTGTTATTAAAATTAAATATCTTATCCTTCTTTCATTAAAATAATATATATTTAATAGAATACATACCAGACGACGAAAATATTCCGTCATGGGAATCAAGCCACCACACCACTTTTCTGCCTTCGACCTAGCCGCATTTGCCTTCTCCGACCTTTCCTTGTACCTGGGTTCATCGAATATCGCCTTCATCGCAGTCCACTTCTCAGGCGCGATCCAACCCTGGATCGGTTGTCCGGAGCGATCACGAGCCTTCTGGTCATCTATCGCATCACGGATCAGCTTGGCGGCGACGTTATGAATTTGCTCCTCGATCTTCTCATCCCGGTGTGGTGAATAGAAATAGATTTTCTACAAGAAGTAAAATAGAGAGTTACATAATATGCATAAATGATTATTGATATTAAAAGTAAATATATTTTTACCTTGAAGTAGGCAAACCAGAATGCATTCCTATCTTCAGGAGCATATGAGTAGTTGATCCAAGGCCCACAATAGTTCTGCCTCAGAAAATGCCCCAATGCTCTCTGTACCATCGAGGGACGATATCTATACAACGATAATTAAATTCATGAATATATAGATATAATTATTTGAAAAATATTAACTATTTAACTTACTTGCTAGGCCCGTCCCTCTAAATCTCCATCCTCGTCTCGTCTGGAGGCGCTCATGGAGGATCGCTCTGATCATGCGCAGACGGAGTCGGCTCAACCTCCTCCATCTGCTCGTCTTTCTCCATGGTGCCGTCAATATGAGGAAGGCTGGACGGGGGAGTAGTCTCAGGCCTAAACTGCTCCTCCTAGGAGTACTACCACGTACCGTCGGCAGAGATGTGACTGGTCGGTACACTGGAGTACTCTGCGACGAGGATCTGAAACCAGTAGTCAGTACCGGAGGAGCACTCCGTCTAGAGGATCTACCTCCAAATGATCCGCGTCGTCCTGTCATACCTGATAGTAACATATGATAATAAAACATAGGCACGATCATAGTCACAACTTGACACCCTAAACTATTTTGCAACACAATTATACATATAACCAAATGCGACACATAGGGCCCGTCATACACATATAACCAAATGCAACACAAATACGCACATGCAATACTATTTTGGAAGAAAAATGTGTCTGTGTCGGTGTATCGTGTCAATATGTGTGTTTCATGTCAGTATGAGTGTGACATGTATCTGTATATGTGTCATATCTCACAGTATTAATAGAATTGTACAATAAATAAATAGTAGTGTCGCAAGTCTAAATGGATAGTACATTCTACAGTCAAAATATAATATATGTCACAAGTCCAAATAGATTTATTTTATTTTTAATCATCTTCAGAAAATTTATCTTCTTCGTCTTTCTCGTCCTTTTCATCCTCATCTTCACTTTCATCTACTTCGTCTTCGTCTTCGTCTTCATCTTCATCTTCATCTTCGGATAATTCTATCTCTTCTACATTATCAGTCGTGTAATGAGTAACTTCCGTTGAGTCCACATCTATAATATTTATTACAAGAGGTAGCTCATCCTCCTGATAAGCTATTTCATCAACGTTAAATGTATTTCAAGATTTAGTCTTGCATACTGCCCATCAGTCCGACCTCGCTGTTCTCTGTCTAGGATAAGTTGTGAAGTACATGAGCTGAGCCTGACTTAATAGGACAAATGGTTCATAGCCTTGATATCTACGCTTATATTTTATATCCACAAGAACATGCTTGTCTATTTTCCAACCTTGATCTTGAATCAGATCGGATCAAACCATTCACACTTGAATAACACGATCTTAGCAGGTCCTGGATCGACATCTTTGTAGTTCAAAGATTTGATACACAAACAACTATTTTTCGTGGAATCAAGATCCAGGAAGCTGTCTCTGATCAAAATATTTGTTGACTTGAACGTAAACCCATTCACACAGTAACTTGGCCATATTTTGATGACAATAATTGGTCCATTGGCTAGAGTTCTAATAGATTCAGTCTCGGGTGTTATTAGACGATCGACCTAAATACCAAAGAAGCGATAGTAAGTTATTTATTGTGCAAGTGCATACCGAAAAAGTAATTACCGGGATCCTTAAATATGCGCTCAACCAAGAAGAAAAATGACGTCTCATTTCTTATTATACTTCTTTGTCTGTTATGTAGGGTCTAACCGACCTCAGCTCATCATTATATGTGCTGAAAAATAACGAAGCAACCGCCGATTAGTAGCATAATATTAGCTTATACTATTACATTGAGATGACGTAAACATGGACGTATTAATTACTTACCCCTCTAGCTTCTCCACTTCATCCTCGTCGCAATTGAGTAATATATATAACTGAGCAGCCCTTAGATCGTCATCATTCAAATATATCTTCTTCATTTTCCCCGAAGGCTTTCCGGACGCATTGAATACTTTCAGTATTGCATCATTAGATTCCTGATATCTGTCGTTGTTTCTCGGAGCTCTCGTTCTATTAGTAGCAACATGAGATTTGAAATACGTCGAGCAAAAGTTTGTAATCTCATCGAGAACATAAGCTTCACAAATAGAACCCTCAACCCGTGCCTTATTTTTTACCTTTCTCTTTAGGTGATTCAGATGTCGCTCGAACGGGTACATCCACCGATAACCGACAGGCCCATCAACATGTGCCTCATAGAAAAGTTGAATTGGCAATAGACAAATCTTCCTTTACCAGTGGCCTTGTAGTGATCAATACCACATAATCTTCCTCTACCAGTGGCCTTGTAGTGATCAACACCACATAATCTGTACGCGTCTTCATCCTTGTCATCTTTGTAGTACAATATGCACTCGTTGCGACATGCATCGATTTTTCGTATCACATCCAGAGCGATCTCACCATCCTCTTAGATTGGTAGAAGTCTTTAGGCAACTTAGCACCATCCGACAAAATCTCTATAATCAACTCCATCAGTCGGTTGTAGCATTCTTGCGACATGTTAAAATCGGACTTGATGCTCAACAATCTTGTAACCACCTCCAACGGTGAATGATTCTCACAACTAGGATATAATGGAGTCCTTGCATTCTCCAGTAACTCCATGAACTTTGCTGCATCGACATTCGGTGCCTCCTCAGCTGCATCATGATTGTCCGGATCGAAACTAGGCCCGACAACATCGAAAACCATATTCATGCACCCGTTGTCGTAATCAGCATGGTCGTGGACATCCATATACTACTCTACATAAGGCTTCGACTCCGATGCTAAAGACATTCTTCATGTGTGGTCCAATGATAGTAATTCGATGTGAAACACTTCGAGTACAAATGATATGTCAAATCCACTTTTGAGTGATATTTTAAGTTGCGATATCTCACACACAGACACTTAATTTTTGTGCCGTCCATGTACTGAGGGAATGTCACGTCCCAGTACCGGAATACAGAGACGGACATGGCCAGCTATCCCGTACAAGGTACTATACGTCGTACGACGATCACGACTGTATAAGACAAAGGGGTGTGCCGTGCAAGTCTCCTATGGTCAAGAACTTCTATGTCTCAATCATTCAAACAAAAACAGTAAGCATAGTATGATAAGCAATAAGGCGTCTCAAACGCTTTCTCAAAATATTCTGGAGTCCAGCTGCGCAAAATAAGAAGCTGGGAGAGCAACAAAAGTACATGACAGTGATCAGCTGCAGTATGATTTAATATAATCATGTAAGAAAAACTAATGTCCAGACGAGCCGACTAACAGGTGTCGGTGGCTAAATGCCAAAAAGAAGTAAATGTGCAACACGAGCAGGGAAGAAGAAAATCCACTCGCTATCCCCTGCGACCATATTTTCGGTGCGCGCCATGAGTTGGGGAAAAGTACGCTGGATCCTCGGGTACTGGCTCGAAACCTGGCCATGCAAAACCAGTGGGGTTTGACCCCAAATAACAAGTACCACAAAGGAAGCACGAAATAGAGAAACAAAATCCCAAGGAAAACATATAATAATACATAGGTTCAGTGTTGTAACTTATGTCCATGGCCTATCCTAGTGCGAAGGCTCAACCCTACCACCAAACAAGGACAAGGGTTGAACCATCACACCATGATAGTCCACTTTCCTAGGCTATTGGCTGAATAATACAATCACAACCAAATCCATTTCTTATATCGGCCAATCATTTGTACGGCTTGCTATTTTGTGGAGTATAAGGTTATCTCAGAATAAAGCATAATCAGATCACGCCAGTGCCGAACATAAGCTAACTGAACCAATATAATATGCACTTGCAGGATGCACTAGTCCCCTGTAGGGCCACTGCGCTAAAAATACGGTATTAGCGGTTCCAGTATTGCTATATTGAAACAGTGACTCAGCATAATAATAATAGTCAGATACTGAACTCCACTAAGGCAGATGATATACAGTATCTGTGGTGGCCAGCCAACAGCGCACTTAGAATGAATCTCTGTGGGAAGGTTCGTTGGCATGATCTCGGGATACCGTTCCCTCCAAATATTACTACCACTTTTAGTTACCTAATTAGCCCTATGTTGTGCTTAAAATCTCAAGGCGTTGTCACATTAGAATTTCCCTTAAGATGTCGTACAAAGTACGGGCACGCTAGATATGAATCCATGAAAGTCAAATCTGGATTCACCCGAGCGTGTATGCAATATTCATACAATCAATATCCTAACCATGCTTTGGTAGTTTGACTCGCTTATTATGTCCGTGCTGGGGAAATAACGTATATTTATAATATAATGCATTCAGGGATTTGGAGGCATTCTCGATGCACAACCCAAATATAATCACTTAACATGTGACAGGATGTGTCACTCTTTGGCGCACATTAAATCATGAATAATAATCAGACAATAGTGGTATCAGCACGGATACAGTATTCGACTCCAATTATCAATTATACATTGGGTCACAAGAGTCAAGAGGATATTCGGTCAAAACAAGCAAGGCTGAATGGGTCTCTAAGCCGGATGAAGTCAGGACGCATGAGGTCAATGCTGCATGGAGTTCTCTAGGACTTAGCAAAATTCTCATTCATTCAACAAGTGAAAGCACAAAGCATTCAAGGACACTTGTGTAAATCAGCAATCATGCGTCCAACAAGATGGACGCATGTCACGCCCCAGTCCCAAAATACCGAGGGACTGGACCCGTGGCAATGGCCAGCAGCACGCACCGATGGACAACCCAATTTAATGGATCCATCAGGGCCTGCTTAAGCTGTAGTCTAGCAGTACTAAGTACAAGTCTCAGGTATTACTAATCCCATCCACAGAATAAACACAGATTAATTGCCAGAAATAATGCAATGGAAATAAATATGCAATATCAAATAAGGTTATCTCGGAAAACAAATTCGAGAATTATTCTGTTACATTTAAGAAAAGACAGGAAATAAAATGCTGAAAAATAGAAATACTGAGTAGATGAAGCCGGTGCTCAGGAGAAATCTTCGGCCACTATCTCGTCTTCTGTTCCTGGTTCTGTTTCGAGAATTGCTCCGGTTCCGTATACCTCTGGGTAGTTCTCTTCAGCTGTACCTGGGGACATCATCCATTCCAGGTCCTCAGGGGACATAACAAGGTACAGAAAATACAAGCCAAAATATATGGAGTGCAGCGATAAATGAAACAACAGGGTAAACTACGTAACCATCTATTTGATATGCAATATGAGAGCAGCACTAGAACTCAGGCTGAAGCCACTACAAGCTCTGTGTCGGGGAGCCGGTAGCGGCAATAACTATGAACTACACTATGATATATACTATGTTTTATATATATAATATCAGCCTGTAGTATGTGTGTCTCTCCCCACCCAATGTAATCCCATGTCTCATATTCACGATGTCTCATGTCCATGTCATGCACGATTATAACTAATGCAGCAAGTCTGATAGCTATGAATCAAATGTCTAAGAATGTAAAGTCTATGTCATAAAACATGCATCCTATACAGAATCATCTTGAATGTCTCAGGAAGATTCTGTCTCATGAAATAGTGTCAAGTGTCCTGGGTTCAGAAGTACTTGATAAGACAAGTACGAGCATTATCGGGTCTCGATATCCATGTCTTACAACTCCGCGTACGGAGTTGGCACCCGACTATGATCGGACACTAAGCACGTCACCCGCTTCCTAGGTTAAGCAGTTAAACAAGTTTACATTTTAATTCCACAAGAAATTAAGTAAAATACTATGTCAAGAATTACTGAGACTTGGCAAGTTTTACTTGCCCACTAATGCATAATTAAGTCCAGAAAATAATTAGCAAGCTGCAGGGTTTGGCAAGGTACACTTACCTGTGGTGCCGGCTCTGATTGCGGCTCTGACTTCGGTTGGATTCGCAGGCGGTACTCCGGTTGCTGAAACAAATATCACCATCAGATCCAGAAAATATCAATCAGCTAGAAACGCCTGTCCTTGAGTCCAATTTGGAGACAAGGGCGAAAACGGCAATTTCGGGTCAAAACGGGGTCCACACGCGAGCCCGCTTTGCACCGAAAAACGTGTCCGGGTCAAAGGTCTCCAAATTCACCAAACTTAGTGTCAACAGGTCAGGAATGATGATACGAACTCAACGGAACTTTCAGAATTGGATTCTGATGAGCCGATCACAAAATCGTCCGTCGAGCGGGGCCTGTGGGGCCCACGACACGCGATTTTGTCAACGTTCTCAGAATCGAATCAAACTTGACCCACAGGACCAGCGTATTGCTACGAGTCCGATGGCGCAAGTTTCATCTCGATCCGACGTGTGTACACAAAGTTAGGGTGCGTTCCAGAAAGTACGGATACGGGCGTTCCAGAAAGTACGGATACGGGGCGATGTCCGCGGATACGCGTTGATCCCGGTGTGCACGCACACCCGAATCAGCTTCTGCGAAATCTCACACGTCCGTATCGACGATGCGCACGTATCTGTGAAGATCGCGCGCGACCAAGTCGTCCCGTTTGGCGGGGCGTACTCGGTTCCAGGGTGGAACAGGATCTAATTTTTTTCCTATTTTTGGATCGCGGTGTGCGATCACCACAGGACGCGATGCCCCGAGCGGTTTATCCGTGCACCGAGAGGGTTATACAGGCTTCGCAACACAATTTGCGGAAACGAAATCCGAGCTACGAGCAAGAAAATACACGCACCTGAACGGGGCCCGAAAATCGGGGTTCGAATCGTGTCCGACACGTGTCCGACACGTGTCGGATTCGGGAATTCGAATCTAGGGTTAGGGTTAGGGTTCAGGGGAACTGGTGGCCGAGCTCCGGCGGGACGGCGGAGGGGCAGCGCGGCGAGGTGGCGGCTCGCCGGGGCAGTCCGGGCGGAGGCGGAGAGAACGCGGGGGTGGCCGGAGGCCGCTCGGGGCTGCCCGAGCTGCTGCTGCTGTTGCTGCGGTGGCCGGGGACGGCGGAGCGGGGCTCCGGAGGGGAGGAGAGAGGAGGGAGGAGCCGGGCGGAGCTGGGGGTCTGCACGGCGGGGCGTCACGGCGGCGTGCGGCGGAGGGGAGCGGTGGCAGCGGTGGACCGGAGAGGGAACGGGGGGGGGGAGTATTTAAAGGGCTGGGGGCGGAGGGTCGTGGCCGATGGAGGCGGAGGGGTGGCCGGGTCTGGAGGCGCAGCGGGTGGTCGTGGCGAGCGAGGCGGGCGGCCGGCCGGGCGGGGCGGCGCTGGAAGCGGGGAAGAGGGAGAGGAGGTCAGCCGGGCAGATTACGGGCGGGTAGCGGGTCGGGCGGCGGATCCGACCCGACCCGACCCGCTAGGGTGCTGGGCTGGGCTCGGGCCCAATGGGCCTGGCCGGGCTCAGGGAATGGGCCACGGGCCGATTTTATATAAAAAAAATAATAATAACAATAATAATAATAACAACAATTAATTAATTAATAATTAATTTAAAATAGTTTTTAGGTATTTAAAAATAGGTCCGGGGTCCAATAAATTCCAGAAAAATTGCCCTAAGTCCAGTTTTTCATTTTACACCCAAAAATATTATTTTCATAATATTTTAATATTGTTTATTATTATTTAAAAATTATTGAATAATTAAAACCCTGTTTTTAAATTACAGAAAAATTCCAGAAAATTCCAGAAAATTGTGAAAAATCCAGATTTAAAAATTTTGAAAAATCAGGGGGTTTACAATCTACCCCCCTTAAGAGGATTGCGTCCTCGCAATCAAGAATAACCGGTCAACAGAGATGACGCGGTCGCAAGCATCGTTTGAAAACACATCACAAGATACTTAGGGAAGTACTGTTTCCCTAAAAATGAAAGTTATACACTTTCCAGAAAATCTAGTTAAAGCAAAAGATCTACAACTTTTATGAAAACCAGGTTATTATTAACAAGTTGCAAATTACTAGGTTGGGGCTGAGGTCACGAACCAAATAGGCACAAGATACAACAAGACTAGAAACGGATAACTACGAATCACTTACTCGCATCAGCGTCCTGCACAGTCATCGCATAAGCTTGCCCTCGTCCTTGAGGTAGATTCCTCTGCTGCTGCTGGGCTTGCTGGAAGAGTGTCGTCTGAGGTGCCAGAGGTGGCCTCGGTGCTGGTGAAGCTGGTTGGTTTGCCCTTGGTGCTCCATCTCGATGCTGGGGACAGTCCTTGGCTATGTGTTGATTGGTGCCGCAAATCAGGCACAATCCCAACTTGCGTCTGCAGTCCCTCTCGACATGGCCTATCTTGCCGCAGTAGTGACAGGTAGGAAGGGTTTGCGAAGCTGTCCTGGGTGGCTTGTGCGTGTGAGATCTCTTTGCAGATTCTCCCGGTGATGTTCTGTCTGGTGCTGAGGTGATTGGCCGCTTGTGGCGAGACTCCCACCTGGTGACGCGTTCCATGCGTCGGGCTGCAGCGAGAACGTCTGAGTAGGAGGTAGGTGCGACGGATCCGATGAGTCTCTATAGCTCGAAGTTCAGTCCTTCGAAGAACTTCTCGGCCTTCTCTTCCTCTGTCGGGATCAGGGTTGGGGCGAAGCGGCTCAGACAAATGAATTCTGCGTTGTACTCTTCTACCGTCATAGAGTCCTGAGTGAGGCGATTGAATTTGTCCCGCAGTTCGGATCGTGCGATAGCCGGAATGTACATCTCCTGGAAGAGCCTGGAAAACTCTTCCCAAGTGACTCGGTCTGGTCCGAGTCGTGCCTCCTCAGACAACCACCAGTGGTGCGCGTTGCCTGTCAACTGCATTCGGACGGCCGTCATCCAGCGTTCCCGTGGAAGCTCAGCTGCTTCAAGTTGATGCCGTATGTTGGTGAGCCACTCATGAACTTCTGTGGGCTCCTCTTTTCCAGAATAAGTGCGGGGCTTCAGTTGGCGGAAGTCAGTGATAGAGCCTGTAGATGGCCGTCGAGCTGGTAGGTTGGCCTGCTCCAGTACAGTTACGATGCTGTCCCTCCAGAAGTTAGCTTCGCGACGCTGAGCCTCGTGTTGGACTTGTTGCTGAGCTTGCATCATCCCGTAGATCATTTGGAATATCTGCTGCCCGTCAATTGGCTGTCCTTGTGGGAGTACGGGCGTTGGTGGAACGAACTGCGGCGGAGGTGGAATGTCATCGCGTCGGAATCGGGAGGTAGGTTGACCTGCCTGCTGGCTTTGTTGAGTTGAGAGAACTCCTCCGACTGGTGTCACTTCGTCGTCATAGGTGACACCTGTAGCTTGTGGTGTTCCGACGGGAGTCTCGGTGCATTCTTGTGGGTCCATTTCCCTGTATCCAAAATAAACAATAAGAGGCGCACAGGAATCAAGGCAAGATGCAAGTCAAAATTAGTTCGAATACGATACAGATATCAAAAACGATTCAAGCAAGTGGATGAGATCCTAAAAACTTATCATATTCTTATTGCAGGCCTGTTCGGTCCCTAAGTTGAAACCGAACAATTTAGTCGTAGACCTGCATGGGCCACCACAAAAACCATGTCACGCCCCAGTCCCAAAATACCGAGGGACTGGACCCGTGGCAATGGCCAGCAGCACGCACCGATGGACAACCCAATTTAATGGATCCATCAGGGCCTGCTTAAGCTGTAGTCTAGCAGTACTAAGTACAAGTCTCAGGTATTACTAATCCCATCCACAGAATAAACACAGATTAATTGCCAGAAATAATGCAATGGAAATAAATATGCAATATCAAATAAGGTTATCTCGGAAAACAAATTCGAGAATTATTCTGTTACATTTAAGAAAAGACAGGAAATAAAATGCTGAAAAATAGAAATACTGAGTAGATGAAGCCGGTGCTCAGGAGAAATCTTCGGCCACTATCTCGTCTTCTGTTCCTGGTTCTGTTTTGAGAATTGCTCCGGTTCCGTATACCTCTGGGTAGTTCTCTTCAGCTGTACCTGGGGATATCATCCATTCCAGGTCCTCAGGGGACATAACAAGGTACAGAAAATACAAGCCAAAATATATGGAGTGCAGCGATAAATGAAACAACAGGGTAAACTACGTAACCATCTATTTGATATGCAATATGAGAGCAGCACTAGAACTCAGGCTGAAGCCACTACAAGCTCTGTGTCGGGGAGCCGGTAGCGGCAATAACTATGAACTACACTATGATATATACTATGTTTTATATATATAATATCAGCCTGTAGTATGTGTGTCTCTCCCCACCCAATGTAATCCCATGTCTCATATTCACGATGTCTCATGTCCATGTCACGCACGATTATAACTAATGCAGCAAGTCTGATAGCTATGAATCAAATGTCTAAGAATGTAAAGTCTATGTCATAAAACATGCATCCTATACAGAATCATCTTGAATGTCTCAGGAAGATTCTGTCTCATGAAATAGTGTCAAGTGTCCTGGGTTCAGAAGTACTTGATAAGACAAGTACGAGCATTATCGGGTCTCGATATCCATGTCTATGTGACGTTACACAACTTCGCGTACGGAGTTGGCACCCGACTATGATCGGACACTAAGCACGTCACCCGCTTCCTAGGTTAAGCAGTTAAACAAGTTTACATTTTAATTCCACAAGAAATTAAGTAAAATACTATGTCAAGAATTACTGAGACTTGACAAGTTTTACTTGCCCACTAATGCATAATTAAGTCCAGAAAATAATTAGCAAGCTGCAGAGTTTGGCAAGGTACACTTGCCTGTGGTGCCGGCTCTGATCGCGGCTCTGACTTCGGTTGGATTCGCAGGCGGTACTCCGGTTGCTGAAACAAACATCACCATCAGATCCAGAAAATATCAATCAGCTAAAAACGCCTGTCCTTGAGTCCAATTTGGAGACAAGGGCGAAAACGGCAATTTCGGGTCAAAACGGGGTCCACACGCGAGCCCGCTTTGCACCGAAAAACGTGTCCGGGTCAAAGGTCTCCAAATTCACCAAACTTAGTGTCAACAGGTCAGAAACGATGATACGAACCCAATGGAACTTTCAGAATTGGATTTCGATGAGCCGATCACAAAATCGCCCGTCGAGCGCGGCCTATGGGGCCCACGATACGCGATTTCGTCAACGTTCTCAGAATCGAACCAAACTTGACCCACAGGACCAGCGTATTGCTACGAGTTCGATGGCGCAAGTTTCGTCTCGATCCGACGTGTGTACACAAAGTTAGGACGCGTTCCAGAAAGTACGGATACGGGGCGATGTCCGCGGATACGCGTTGATCCCGGTGTGCACGCACACCCGAATCAGCTTCTGCGAAATTCCACACGTCCGTATCAACGATGTGCACGTATCTGTGAAGACCGCGCGCGACCAAGTCGTCCCGTTTGGCGGGGCGTACTCGGTTCCGGGGTGGAACAGGGTCTGGTTTTTTTCCTTTTTTGGATCGCGGTGTGCGATCACCACAGGACGCGATGCCCCGAGCGGTTTGTCCGGGCACCGAGAGGGTTATACAGGCTTCGCAACGCAATTTGCGGAAACGAAATCTGAGCTACGAGCAAGAAAATACACGCACCTGAACGGGGCCCGAAAATTGGGGTTCGAATCGTGTTCGACACGTGTCGGATTCGGGAATTCGAATCTAGGGTTAGGGTTAGGGTTCAGGGGAACTGGTGGCCGAGCTCCGGCGGGACGGCGGCTGGCTGAGGCGGAGGGGCAGCGCGGCGAGGTGGCGGCGCGCCGGGGCGGTCCGGGCGGAGGCGGAGAGAACGCGGGGGGCGGCCGGAGGCGGCTCGGGGCTGCCCGAGCTGCTGCTGCTGTTGCTGCGGTGGCCGGGGACGGCGGAGCGGGACGGCAGAGCGGGGCACCGGAAGGGAGGAGAGAGGAGGGAGGAGCCGGGCGGAGCTGGGGGTCTGCACGGCGGGGCGTCACGGCGGCGTGCGGCGGAGGGGAGCGGTGGCAGCGGTGGACCGGAGAGGGAACGAGGGGGGGGGGAGTATTTAAAGGGCTGGGGGCGGAGGGTCTTGGCCGATGGAGGCGAGGGGTGGCCGGGTCTGGCGGCGCAGCGGGTGGTCGTGGCGAGCGAGGCGGGCGGCCGGCCGGGCGGGGCGGCGCTGGAAGCGGGGAAGAGGGAGAGGGGGTCAGCCGGGCAGATTACGGGCGGGTAGCGGGTCGGGCGGCGGATCCGACCCGACCCGTTAGGGTGCTGGGCTGGGCTCGGGCCCAATGGGCCGGGCCGGGCTCAGGAAATGGGCCACGGGCCGATTTTCTATAAAAATAATAATAATAACAATAATAATAATAATAACAACAATTAATTAATTAATAATTAATTTAAAATAGTTTTTAGATATTTAAAAATAGGTCCGGGGTCCAATAAATTTCAGAAAAATTGCCCTAAGTCCAGTTTTTTATTTTACACCCAAAAATATTATTTCCATAATATTTTAATATTATTTATTATCATTTAAAAGTTATTGAATAATTAAAATCCTGTTTTTAAATTACAGAAAAATCCCAAAAAATTCTAGAAAATTGTGAAAAATCCATATTTAAAATTTTTGAAAAATCAGGGGGTTTACAACGCATGCTGTCAGTATGTGGCAAGAGTTTAGGCCGCATAACCCTCTCGGGACGCATGGCACTCTCGGCCGCATATGATCACTGGTCGCATGGGAACTTCGTCTTCTCCAACAGCAGGTTCGGCCATAGCGGAAAAGCTCCAAAAACTGAAATCTTGTTTTGTTCATAAAAATCTTATTTTAAGTCCAAATCGGGTGAACCAAAAGCCAAAATGCTCTAAATTGAAATCTCTATCATGTAGCAAAAATTGGTTTTCAAAGACACAAGTTTAATAGATCAAAACCAAGAAAAACTCATAAAATCCAATAAAACCCTAAGTTAGAAATGTAGATCTACAATAATCCATCCATAAAAACAGGAAACTCCAAGAACTAAAAGTGCTTAGAAACACATAATAAATATAATGGAACAATAATATGGGAGATTTTTCTATTTCTTATGCAATGTGCACTTGCCTATGAAATGAGGAGAGAAAGCTAAAGAAAGAGGAAGTAATGAAGAAGTGAGGAGAGAGAGAAAAAAAATTTGGGTTATATATGGTAGAGTTGAGGGTTGAACCAAAGGTTCTCATGAGTTGAACCAACCCACAAAATAAATCATAAACCAGGTTAAACCAAAGAATGGGTCTAGTCTCTATGCACATGCAACCATGCTAAAAATAAAATACGTTCCAAATATGTATATCGGGAACGGGGAGTGACAGGGAACGTCTTGGCGAACTGCATAAATTGTTCCACCCCCTGTATGAATTCATCCCGCACACCGCATATGTCATCAGGATGATAGTTGTACATCCACGAACGACGACGCAAGTAGCAATTCATATCCATTTCTAGATACTTCTACAAAGATGAATAGACATCGTACAAGTATATTATCCAAATGGATACAAATATTGATACACATGTGAATACTAATAAAGGATATGTGTGACATCACGTATTCAATGTGAGTCATTCTCTGAAACAAAGTTTACTTCTGCAAGTCTTTTGAGGCTATTAGAGTTATACTAGATTTCCAAAAGTCTACAAGATTTCTGGTAGAACTCTAATGGACACTTGACTGTCGAACGGGTATCGGTATCGGGTATCGGTCTGTATCGGATCAGTACATGCCAAACAATATCGATATCGGCCGCATCGGTTCGGTATCGGCTGATAATTCAAACTATGTTCTTGACATTAGGATACAGTTTCAAATACCTATGACACTAACTATACTTGCCACTTGGTATCTTGGTACCAACATACACTCTAGGCACTAACTATACTTGACACTTGATATCTTGGTACCAACATATACTCTAGGCACTAACAATCTAGGTATTTGTGTATAATGTGGATATCACATACCATGGTACACAATATCATATTGATACTCTCTTGTATCTTGACACTAGGATACAGTTTCAAATAACCATGACACTAACTATACTTGACATAGACTCTCTTGAACACACACTCACACACACGATACTCTAGTACAAATAAACCATCATCCACCCAAGGACACTACCACTCGACACTTATATACACTACTAATTGACACTAGTGCGTGTGTGTCCATATGATACTAAATTCATAATAAAAATCATATCAAACTACTATATAATATAGTGACAATCAAATAGAAAATATCTATCTAAATGGACACACATGAACATAAATAACTATGTAATACCCAATTTTTTAATTATGAAACAAAATTTTCTAATTATGCAACCAAAATTTCATATTAACTAGGGTGCGTGTCCGTGTTCATGTGTGTCCATATGTGTGTCCGTGTCCATGTGTGTCTACATGTGTGTGTCCGTGTCCATGTGTGTCTACATGTGTGTGTGTCCCTGTTAGGGTTAGTATTAGTGATTGTGTGTGTGCGTGTGTGTGTGTGTCCGTGCGTGTGTGTGTGTCTAAGTTAGGGTTAGGGTTAGTATCTACGTGTGTGTGTGTCCGAGTTAAGGTTTGGGTTTACCTAAGGAGGGGGTGGCCGGAGAGGAGGGGTTGACCGAGGAGGGGGTGCCCGGAAAGGAGGAGGAGCTCGCGGTGGAGGAGGGGAGCCCGGAGAGGATCGAGGAGCTCGAAGAGGACGAGGAGGAGCTCGGTGGAGGGGGGGGAGGAGCCCGGAGAGGAGGAGGAGCCGGAGAGGATCGAGGGGCCCGGAGAGGACGAGGAGGAGCTCGGTGGAGGAGGAGGATCCCAGAGAGGAGGAGAAGGAGGAGCTCGGTGGTGGAGGAGGAGGGGTGCCTGGGGTCGATGTGGGAGCACAGTCGGCGTCGGGGCTGTGGAGTCGAAGGGGGTCGTGGGGGAGCACGATCGTGCGGGGTGTGAAAAAAATTAGGAATTTTTTGGAAAGGATGGGGGGAAATGAAATATGTTAACCTATATGAAAAACATTAGCGACGTCATAAAGAGACGTTATTAAACGTCGTTGATTTAAAAATATTTAGTAACGTATGCAAAATTACGTCGCTACACGTCACTATAATAAAAACTATAGCGACATCATGCGACATCAGGCAACATCTTATTTCGTTATATTATTTGTAGTCGCTGAACGTCGCGGACAGTCGCTAAAAGCGACGTTCTGCAATGTTATAATAGGACGTCGCTAAATTCATAAAATATAGCGACGTCAGAACTAAACGTCGCTAATATGTATTATTTTGGTAGTGGTCCTATTTCTTTTAGGATTATGATTTTGACTCTACCTTTAATTTTTACAGTATTTTATTAGGATTATGATTTATGTTTGATTAGAATTAGGATTTATGTTTATTATAAAGAAGCATCTTCCGTATACAGTTGGATATAACTTTTTACTCGTAACATTTTTCTTTTTAGTTCCGAGACTTATTCTCTCCTCCTCTTGGTCGTGGACTCGACTGTTCCATAGATTTGGAAGTCCCTCATTTAAGGTTTTCAAGTAATCTTTGTACGAACCTCTCACCAGATCATCCGTAAGTTTTTGCGGCGCTTCGCTCTCAATAAGCAACGGTGGTTCAGTTATCGTCATAACCAATCAGCTTGGTCATTGCCATGCACAGAGGTAAGCCCGTTCCATCACGCTGCGTTAAGTGGTATCAGCCCGTTCCATCACGCTTCGCTCTCAATAAGCGTCACAGATCGGGGATTCCAATTTTTTAGGAATCCTTGTTTCGCAAAACAAAAATGATAAAATATGTCACGCTCGAAGAATTTGACATCCTGTCTACAACGTTGAAGCTTTGTTAAGCAAATTTGATGCACTGTCTAACAAACTGAACATAGTATAGATTTTTTTTTGGAACCAAATCCAATGATGTGGCTGATATCACGAGGATACCGCCTACAGAGACGGGAGGCACAAACGCTCACCCTACTACCAACTACCCACAAAAGGGGCCCCAACGTGTCCACAATAGTTGGTTCCCTCACAAGGAATACTGCAAAGACAGCAATGACGAAGATTTGAGCTCACAAGGATCTCATTATTAGGGCCCCCAAACCATCTATGCAAACCAACAACGACGGAGCCATGCATACTAACGACGGGGCCAAGGTGACTATGAAGGGGAAGTGGTTTCAAAATGAAGATTCACCTTTCCTCTTTTAATGGTCGACTACATATTGAAGACTTTCTTGATTGGCTTACGGAAGTATAATGCTTCTTCGAGTACATGAACATTTTTGAAGAGAGGCGTGTTCACCTCGTAGCCTATAGACTCAAGGGAGGTGCATTTTCTTGGTGGGAACAACTCGAGCACATTCGTGCGAGGGTCGACAAAGCTCTTGTATGCTGTTGGCCAAAGATGCGACAACTACTATGATAATTAAAGGTTTCTACCTTCGGATTACCAAAAGATTCTCTATCGTCGCTATCAGAATTGTACACAAGATGCATGATCTGTAGCTGGATACACTGAAGAATTCTTCAGACTTTCGTCTTGCAACAACATATACGAGACATATCTCCAACAAGCGACCCGTTATCTTGGCGGCCTAAGGCAACACATCCATTATTACCTCTATCCGTAGAATATCTACACATTCAGCAAAGTAATCACTTTAGAAAAGAAGGTAGAACAAGATATTGAGAAGTTCAAAGTCCAAAAATTGCTTCGGTGCTACAACCGTAGACCAACAACAAAGGACGATTGGGTGCCAAATCAAGATGACACATATTCCAACAAGGGCAAATGATTAGCAGATCCCAATTCTCTTCTACCAACTGCACCTCCAAGAGTACAAGCCCCGCAACAAGTTGTCAAACCTCAGAAAATTGTCAATCCATACAACAAACCAAGAGGCAACAAGTGCTACTATTGCAGCAAAATCGGACATCTGTCCAACAACTGTTTGCTCAGAGCACAAGTTGCCTTTGTTGACTATGAAAACGAAGAGGGAGAAGAAGAATACTCAAGAGAAGAAGCGGTCGTTCCCGAAGATGACGATGAACAACTAGTGTGCGTCGTTAGGTATCACGCCATAGTCCCAAAATACGTAGGACTTGTTTACCCCGATCTTTTTCACGTACACATATTTCAGCTTTTTCCAAAGTATCCTTGTGTGCTCTATATTGGCAACGTGATTATTATATATACACGTCCTTGTCAACGAACTACCTGACATACCCACACACATATATATGCTCGAACTTCCAGTTCTCATCGGATTTATCACTGTACTTCTCGGAAGCAAATATCAGAAGATGCAGCTTCTTGACAAACAATAAATCTTTTATCTTGCTCCGCCAATAGTGGTAGTTGAAACCGTTTAGATTTACCATACGCATTGCCTTCGCATCCATCTCTTCTCCTTGGTTTGGCTGTCAACTCTGACACCAAATACTTTGAATCCAAAGCTCTAATACCACTCTGTTGGGAACAAAGTGCGAAAACTGTTTTTCCAAACCAAGAAGCTGAGAAAAAGCTGAAAAGCACAGGAAAATAAAATCGCAGACAATACGATTTTTACGTAGAAAATTCTAGCAGAAAAAATCATGAGACGATCGGAGTCCAACCCTGAGAAACCTTCACTAATGGAATAAGAAAGTACACTGACTCCTTACAGACTTCTCACCGATCCAAACTGGATCACCACAACTATTTGGAACAAAAAACTCAATTACAAACTCTCGAAGAAGAAATATGACGAGAAGGAATTACCCGAAACAATCTCTCCTTCAAATAGCCTTCATTCCCTTTTCACTCTCCAAAAGTTATAAAGCATTAACTTGCATGCATATTGATTATGGTTTGGTTAAAAAAAATATCTATATATAGACCCCTTAATCCCACAACAAATCTAGACCATTAGATTTGATCCAACGGTGTATAAAATATTTCAGAACTCGGACCGATTTTAGTTTTTCGTGCCAGCATAGTTTTGTCCCATAGGGACCGAATTCGGACCAAACTCGACGGAGAAATCGAGTTCGGACCGAACTTTGATACTTCTGGACAGAATCTCTGACTGCTCTTTGCTCTAAACTTCTGCTCCGACATCCGACTTCTCCGACACACGGATGGTTCTCGTCGTATTTCGGATATTCTCCACAGGTTAATTGGAAACCCCATCCAACACCAACAATATGGAGATAATTTGCAAGCAAGTCTTGATTCAAATTTTGAATCAGTGGGTGCCTTGAGGCTGTTATTGCTAAAATCAAAAGGAAGCGTCATTTCCCAGTCATCTCTGCAACAATCCATTTGCTACATAACATCTTTTCTATTTTAGGAACAGTAATTGCCAAAAAAAAGTTTTACAATGTTTACGGATTTTAAAAATAGTTTATCAAAATTATCTTAAGAAAAGTTATAAATTTTATTTTTTTAAACTATAATAAATTAAGATTGGTTTTAGTAATCCATCTTGAAAATCCAAAAACACTATATAAGCATTCACCTAAGAAATAAAATAAAGCAAAGGACAGCCCTTTGGCATGCACATATATATACATATATACTCCGTAGTAGCAATGAAACATGCTAGTACGTAGTCTCAAAGCACAGATATTGTTTTCCTTCAAACATAGTGGCTGGAGATGGAAATGTCAGCAACTGGGATTGCCAGAGCCAAGTCGGACCTGCTCGAGATCGCGACGGCGGCGAGGCAGTCGCTTAGCCGCACGGGGTCTGCCGAGGAGGCATTAGGCGTGGCCTGTACTCCGACGCCGGCGACGACGAGCGGGGAGCTGATCAATGCGGGATCGGGACGGGCGAGGAAGGGGAGCTCCGGCGGGAAGAGGGTAGTTGGTTCCTCCCCGGGGAAGAAGGGCGGGGGCGGGGGTGCGGGACACCACATTCGCAAGTCGAGGAGCGCTCAGCTGAACAAGGTGGAGCTCGACGAAGTGAGCAGCAACACGGCGCTCAGCAGGGCCTCCAGCGCCAGCCTTGGCTTCTCCTTCTCCTTCACCGGCTTCACCCCGCAGCCGGAAGACATCATCGCGGACCTCAAAGTGTTCAGTGACGAAGAAAATGGTAAAACTATATATCACACACACATATATATATTATCAACATTAATTACTAGAATTAACGTGATCATTAGCAATCTTCTCAAATAGTGCATTTTCAGTGAAAAAAAAATACATGTGATTCTCCTCGTAATCTGTACTACTATATTTATATCTATACTACTGTATAACCTATACTGCTATATAATGAGAAAAGTCAAAACATTTATTTCCAAGTATGTCCTTGCATATATTAACTAATTAAAAATGTTCATTAAATTAAGTTAACAGGAATATAACTGTATAATTATCAAAGTTCTTTTGGTGTTCATAAATAATATTACTTATTAAATAATATCTATATATAATACAATAATTAATTTAGAATAGTTAATGGTAGTCTTAATAAATATTAAAAATAATTATTTTAGTCTTCGTAATAATAATGTGTGAAATGCATACAACCACGAGCATATATACTAGTGGTTAATAATTCGAACATAAACTTATTGTTGGGTGTGATGCAAATGTTGGAAAAAAATAAGACATTTTCCGTCTTTGTGATGAGATGAGAATATAAAATAGAAATGGAAGACAAGCAAAAAATAAGAGAGATACACACACAAGATTTACCGAGGTTCGGCTCAATTTGAGCCTACGTCCTCACCCGCTCCTTCTTCGCCTTTTTCACTATAATCAAATGAAAGATTACAAAGAGCTCTTCTCTCAAGTTGGTACAACTTCACTTGAGGATCACTATCTCTCAAACTCACTTGAAAAGAATTACAAGTGTGAGGATTACAAGTTGTGTTCTAACCTTCACCATCTCCCCTCTATTTATAAGGAGGATAAGCCTCTTGGGTACACCACTCTATGTATGGAGAAGTCCAAAGGGCAGCCCTTTCATCTCCCAAGATTAGTCCTTCCATCTTCCAATGCATGGAGAAAGGCAATACATCATTATTGCATGCAAGATGAATACATGCAGAATATGAACAGATAGCCTACTTTCGAGAGCCATAACTTCTTCAATACACCTCAGAATGATCTGGTTCAAAGCTGGAAAGAAAGAGAAAACTTTTTCCAACAACTTTCGCGTTGAAGACCGAGCCTAATTATGCCTGCAACAGCTCCGAAAACGGCTCCCAAAACTGTATCTAGTCACAGAAACTGCACCCAGAAAAATGGCTAAGTACTTGGCCGAACCCAACCATGGGTGACCGATTTTCATGGATCAAATCCATATTGGTTCATCATGGGGATGGACCCCGTTCCCATCAATCTCCCCCTCCATCCACATGAGGAGAGAGGTTTTCAAACAGTAGTCATACCTGCCTTCCTTCGGCAGAAGTCATGCTTCTCTTTTGGTAGAGGCTTCGTCATCATGTCCGACGGATTTTGGCTTGTATCAACCTTCTTAATGTGCATCAGTTGATTCTCCAAAGCATCTCGGATCCAGTGATGGCGTACGTCGATGTGCTTTGTCCTTGAGTGATATGTAGCGTTTCTACTCAAGTCGATGGCGCTCTGACTGTCACAGTAAAGAGTGTACTTCTCTTGCTTGAGCGATAACTCCTTTAGGAAGTTCTTCATCCACAAGAGCTCCTTGCTAGCTTCTGTGGCAGCGATATATTCAGCTTCTGTGGTGGATAGAGCGATACACTTTTGCAGCTTTGATTGCCATGATACGGCTCCCCCGCAAAGATAAATAAGTATCCAGATGTGGACTTTCTTTTGTCCAAGTCACCTGCCATATCAGAATCAGTGAAACCCTCCAAGATAGGTCTGCCATCTCCAAAACATAAAGAATATTTAGAAGTTCCTCTAAGATATCTTAGGATCCATTTTACTGCTTCCCAATGTTCTTTACCCGGATTGACAAGAAAACGGCTTACCACACCAACTGCATGTGCTATGTCGGGTCTTGTACAAACCATGGAGTACATCAAGCTTCCGACGGCTGAGGCAAATGGAATGCTCCTCATCTCCTCCTTCTCCTTCTCTCTTGAAGGACTTTGTTGTGAGCTTAGCTTAAAATGAGCTGCTAGCGGTGTGCTGACCGGCTTGGAGTTCAACATATTAAACTTCTCCAGAACACGTTCAATGTATCTTTCTTGCGATAGCCACAACTTTTTCGCATTTCTGTCCCGAGAGATTTTCATTCCCAATATATGTTGTGCCGCTCCTAAGTCCTTCATGTCAAAGGACTTGCTCAGCTCTTTCTTCAACCTGTCAATTTTAGACATATCTTTTCCAACAACAAGCATATCGTCAACATATAGAGAGAGAATAATGAAATCATCATCAGAGAACTTTTGGATATAAACACAATGATCTGCAGATGTTCTTTTATACCCATGGTCAAGCATAAAAGAATCAAACCTTTTATACCACTGTCGCGGTGCCTGCTTGAGCCCGTACAAGCTTTTCTTTAATTTGCAAACCAACTGTTCTTTGCCTTTTACCTTGAAACCCTCTGGCTGCTCCATATAGATTTCCTCTGCCAAATCACCATGGAGGAATGCAGTCTTCACATCTAACTGCTCAACTTCAAGATCTTGAGAAGCGACAAGACCAAGAATAACCCGAATAGAAGACATCTTTACAACAGGAGAAAATATTTCTTCATAATCAATACCTTGCTTCTGACTGAAACCTTTCACCACGAGGCGAGCTTTGTACTTGACTTGGTCATTTCCTTCATTCTTGATTTTGAACACCCATTTGTTCTTCAAGGCTTTTCTGTTCTTCGGTAGCTCCACCAAGTCATAAGTGTGGTTCTTATGCAAGGAATCCATCTCCTCTTGCATGGCTTTCTTCCACTTGGTATGATCTTCATGTACTTGTGCTTCATGGAAACTTTCTGGTTCACCTGCATCTGTCACCATAGTATATTCTGAAGTAGGATATCTGGTTGAGGGTTGTCGATCTCTATCCGACCGTCTCAACTGAGGTGCTTGTAGCTGATCCATATGAGGTGGCTCTGCATGTTCATGCTCCCCCTGATCAAAACCTGGGGAACCTGTAATTTCTTCTTCTTCCTGCACATCTTGAAAATCATTATTTTCTAACATAGGAGAAGGTAAAACAACCGGTGTGGAGATTGGATCTGGGACGATGTGAGTGTTTTGTAGCTCCTCTTCTTTTTCAAAATAAGTAAGTGTTTTATCTTCACAAAATACAACATCCCTGCTCCTTACAATTTTCTTATTTTTAGGATCCCACAACCTATATCCAAATTCATCATTTCCATATCCCAAGAAGATGCATGGAATGGATTTGTCATCAAGTTTTGTTCTTTTCTCCTTAGGTACATGTACAAAAGCTTTGCACCCGAACACACGCAAGTGAGAATAGGAAATATCCTTTCCACTCCAAACCCTTTCAGGAATATCTCCATCCAAAGGAACTGAGGGGGACAAATTTATCAAGTAGCAGGCTGTTCGTACTGCTTCTCCCCAAAATATTTTTTGGTAATTTAGCTAAGGATAACATACTCCTTATTCTTTCCACAATTGTGCGGTTCATTCTTTCTGCAACCCCATTGTGTTGTGGTGTGTGTGGGACAGACTTTTGGTGTCTAATGCCATATTTAGAGCAATAGTCTTCAAACATCCTTGAAGTATACTCACCACCATTATCCGTGTGAATACACTTCAAGAGCTTTCCGGTTTCTCTTTCAACTTTGGTATGAAAATCTTTGAAAACTTCAAAGACTTGATCTTTGGCTTTTAGGACATACACCCATACTTTTCTAGATGCATCATCAATGAAGGTCACAAAGTAGGAGGCACCACTAAAGGTTTTTACATTTATGGGTCCGCATACGTCCGAGTAGACTAAGTCCAATATGCCGGTTTCCTTTTTGTTATAGTTTTTAACAAAAGCTACCCGATGTTGTTTTCCAATTAAGCAATGATCACAGTGGGATAATGATATACCTTGCATGGATGGAAGTAGTTGCCGCCTTGCGAGAGTTTGTAGTCATTTCTCGCTCATGTGGCCAAGCCGCTTGTGCCACAAATCCATAGAGGTACCTTCCACTGTTCCAAGTCCATCATTCTCCAAGTGGAACTGAGTTTTGTAGAGAGTGCAACACTTCTTTCCTCTCGCAAGTACAAGTGAACCTTTGGTAAGCTTCCAACATCCTTTATCAAAGTTGCTTGTGTATCCTTCTTCATCAAGCTTGCCGGTGGAGAGAAGATTAAGACGAAGATCGGGCACAAATCTAACATCTTTTAGAACCATCTTTGTTCCAATGTTAGTGGTAACACAAATATTTCCAATGCCAAGAATTTGAGAAGAGTTTTTGTTACCCATTTTTACCGTTCCAAGGTTACCTTCACGAAGCGAAGTGAAGTAGTCCTTCCGGGGAGTAGCATGGTAGGAGGCACCAGAATCAATCACCCATTCCGAGTCTTGGCAAGTGAGATTTGTACAGTCTTCTTCACATGCCGAGAAAAGCACAATTTCATTGTTAATGGCAACGGCTGCACTTTCAGTCTTTTCTTGCTTCTCATTGGTCCTTCCTTCCTTTTGTTCTCGCTTGAGCTTGCGGCATTCCCGTTTTATGTGTCCACTCTTCCCGCAGTGATAGCAACTGATGTCCTTTCTAGCCTTTGATTTCCCTCTTGACTTGTCACGGTTCTGAGGATATCGGCTTTTGCTCCTCCCCCTATTCTCGGTAACAAGAGCATGAGAATAGGAGGATCCGGATGACTTTCTTCAAATTTCTTCATTCAAGAGGCTGCTTGTAACTTGGTTCATGGATACAACTCCGTCAGGTGCTGAGTTGCTAAGAGACACCACCAGAGTCTCCCAACTGTCTGGCAACGAGCTAAGCAAGAGAAGGGCTTGAAGCTCGTCGTCCAACACTATCTTCATGGCTACAAGTTGATTCACAATACTTTGAATTTCATTTAGATGTTCAGATATAGAGTCACCTTCTTTGAACTTGAGATTGACAAGCTTCCGAATCAAGAAAGCTTTGTTGCCGGCGGTCTTCCTCTCGTAGAGATCTTCAAGTTTCTTCCACAAGCTATTCGCCAAAGTCTCATTTGACACATGGTGGAATACGGTGTCATCCACCCATTGTCGAATGGTGCCAATGGTCTTCCGGTCGAGCTTCTTCCAATCTTCTGCCGTCATAGACTCCGGCTTGGAAGATACTCCTTCAACCGGTGCATAGAGGTCCTTGCAATAGAGAAGGTCCATCATCTTCGCCTTCCATATCATCCAATTGCGGCCATTCAAGCTAATCATACGAACGCCGCCGATGGGAGTCTCCATCTTAACACAAGAAGATTAGCAACCTGGCTCTGATACCACTGTTGGGAAAAAATAAGACCTTTCCCGTCTTTGTGATGAGATGAGAATATAAAATAGAAATGGAAGAGAAGCAAAAAATAAGAGAGATACACACACAAGATTTACCGAGGTTCGGCTCAATTTGAGCCTACGTCCTCACCCGCTCCTTCTTCGCCTTTTTCACTATAATCAAATGAAAGATTACAAAGAGCTCTTCTCTCAAGTTGGTACAACTTCACTTGAGGATCACTATCTCTCAAACTCACTTGAAAAGAATTACAAGTGTGAGGATTACAAGTTGTGTTCTAACCTTCACCATCTCCCCTCTATTTATAAGGAGGATAAGCCTCTTGGGTACACCACTCTATGTATGGAGAAGTCCAAAGGGCAGCCCTTTCATCTCCCAAGATTAGTCCTTCCATCTTCCAATGCATGGAGAAAGGCAATACATCATTATTGCATGCAAGATGAATACATGCAGAATATGAACAGATAGCCTACTTTCGAGAGCCATAACTTCTTCAATACACCTCAGAATGATCTGGTTCAAAGCTGGAAAGAAAGAGAAAACTTTTTCCAACAACTTTCGCGTTGAAGACCGAGCCTAATTATGCCTGCAACAGCTCCGAAAACGGCTCCCAAAACTGTATCTAGTCACAGAAACTGCACCCAGAAAAATGGCTAAGTACTTGGCCGAACCCAACCATGGGTGACCGATTTTCATGGATCAAATCCATATTGGTTCATCATGGGGATGGACCCCGTTCCCATCAGCAAATGCGAATATGTAATTTATGGACTATTTCAAATAAGTCTTCAAATTAAAAGAGAGCTAAGGATGAGCTGGTGACGGAATAAATATTTTTAACATAGAAAAGCTATACTAAGCTACATACATGTCCTATATGACTGTAAATTACTAGTGTCTACTTATATATATATCCCAATCATTATTGTTTCTTGTAGCTTATATATGCAAATAAGGAGTCCCACGGATGATAATCTTCGCTCACTCTTATGTTTGGTTGCTGAGAAAGTGAGAGTGAAGTTAAAATTCATCATATTTAAATGGGATGCAAAGTACATAATATCCTTTTATTTTCTTTCTCTTTCTCGCACTTTCTATCAAGCCAAACCAAGGTTCTCACTATCGGTATCGAAATCAATATTAGACCATTCCTATGAGTATCAGAATTGGCAATATTGGTAGTTTCGGATGGGAGTATCGAATTTTTTGGTATCGAAAAACAAATAATTATTAACATTTTAGAAAATATATTTTATATATTTAGGCATAACGCCATAATTTTAAGTATTTTAAGTATTGTTTCTTAGCAGTTTTAAAATTAAATGAAATAGTAGTCACCATTGTCGATTGGTTTACATGTGATGTGATACGTAAGTTTTCTTCTTTTGCATGTTTTTACGATCTTACTATGCTTTTACACCTTTGCTGATTGATCTTTTTCATTCAATTTGCTTTACTGAATTGACCGAAAAAGATATCCCTAACATTGGTATTAGACAGTATCTGATATCGGATCGGGACATGTCAAATCATATCGGTCTCGTCCGATACTGTAAACTATGAGCCAAACACATCCGATACGATACACTACATATTTGTTTAAATACCGATAACTATTGCTTACCTGCAGCAATAGATCCTGAAGCTGGAGGCAATCGCAGGAGGGTAATTACAGAACCGACTCCGCCAATCTATCTGAAGGTAAATTTAATTTAATTGATCTAGCGATTTCGATCGATGATGCTTCCTATATTCGTAAAAGAGATGGGAAAAAAAAAATCAAGAACATATATACTGTGTGCTTGAGTATTTCATACTGTCTCAATATCCAAAAGTAGCAAGCTACATAACGTTTCTCAGATGGGTACAATGTGAAGATGGGTGACATCTGACTGACGGAGTATATCATCTTGTGAACGTGCACCACCTAAATTATTGTGTTGATTGATTTTGTAGTTGGATTAAGGTATATATCTACAACAATATTCCCGTGCATTATGTTTTGTTTAATGCTGCTTGCTTGCAGTTTACAGAGGTTAGATACAAAGTAATCATCAAAGGCGTAACCAGCACCAGTGAGAAAGACATCCTTCACGGAATTACAGGTTCCGCCAGCCCAGGAGAGGTCCTGGCGCTAATGGGCCCGTCGGGCAGTGGGAAGACCACTCTGCTCAGCCTCCTCGGAGGGAGGACGCACGGTGGCATCCTCCAGGGGTCCATGACCTACAACGATGAACCCTACACTAAATCCTTAAAGAGCAGGTAAATCTCTCGGGTTTCTGTTTCTAAATTCGCAAATGATAAAACTGACAGAATGTAGATGACAATCGATTGATTACATAATAAAATTCGTAAAAGGTAAGAGCCTGAAGCATGCACTGAAGGCCGGCCCGGGGAGTTGTGTTGCCTTAGCCGGAGGTAATTTTTGTTGCCCTTGACATGGTCTCTTGCGAGACACTTCTTTATGTCTTGGGAGGTCACACACGACCCTGACTTCTTGTAGGTCACGTTAGGCCTGGGAGGTTGTCCTAAGCAGAGGGTTTGCCGTTTTCCCAAGTTCGAAGTCTTGTCTGGCTTACCCTGGGCTGGCCCTGCATGCACTAGGAAGCAGATGTGCAGGTGGTGGGTGCGCACTGTTTAAGCTTTTACTTTTAAGTAAGCAAAGAACAAGAGGCACTACAAGATGGTAAGATACAACATAGGAGTAGTGTATGTTGGCCACAGGGTTGGCCAAGGGTAAGCCAGAAAAGACTTCGGACTTGAACAACCCCCTCTGTTTAGGACAATCCTCCAGGTCCAGTGTAACCTACAAGAGGTCGGGGTCGAGAATGACCCCCCAGGACATAAAGAAGCGCCTCACAAGAGGTCGGGTCAAGAGACCACCAAAATCAGCTCCGGCTAGGACAACCCAACCCCCGGGTCGGCCTTGGTTGGCCATATAGCTACAGTCTCGACACGAAAAAAAAATGTGCCATCAACTTTTCTTTCAAGAGAAGGTTTCATCTCTTTCTGTCTTTTGATCTTTCCACGAACCAAGAATGGGTTGCAAATAATTGTGACTAAAAGTTCAGGTATAGAATATGATCATCTGCCGAGCCACAAAATCGACAACAAACTCAAGTCACTAGCTAAGTCCATAACTCATGACAGAAACAATCTGACAGCTAACTAGAAGATGGATTAATGCAAGAAGATGTACAAGCGGAAAATCCAGATGACAGATCTTCTATACCAGAGTATCATCATCTCCTGACGTATATTACAGTTGCCATCCAAAACTAGTCTGGAAAGACTCATTCTAACCCAATATCAAACTTCAGAAAGTTGGGATTTAAACTCTAGTCCAACATCATACAAATTTCATATAAACTGAGAGTTGGTCTTATTTGCTGTCAGCAAATAAGTTGTATCCATTTCCTTGGAGCATCTACGGAAATACCTACCAGTCAGAATTTTTATACTAGGGTATCTTCAATTAATCCTTGTGACCATTGCATATTTACCTTCAAGAGATCTTGTGCTCAATATTTCTTTTCATTCTAGTTTATGCCTCCTTTCATGATATCTTCAATCCGCGGAAATGATAGGAAATAATTTGCTGAGTCTTTAATGGATGAAGCTTCAAGAGAAAATGTTGACACTTCGGATTCCAGCACACACAAAAATGTGTCAAAAGTACAAAGTGAGTGCAAAAGGAAATAAAACTGACCTCGGTAATGCTCTACAAATAAATGTTAAAACATATATTTCCGAAGAATTACTGTTCAGGCAGTGAAGCAGCTGCTATAGGCATTGACAGTTTCCTTGGTACTACTAATTACTATGAGCTTCCATTGATCACTCCCTCTCCATTGTCCGTCCAAAGTTATCCTTATTCAACGAACACACCATTACCCACCGCCGATAAAGGAACCATTCTTGAGTACACAGTAACTTAGATGTGTTCTGTTAGCACCGAGACAGTAACCTCCAAGATCAAGGTCCCATTCAATTTTCCACCACCACTCACTCATCATCGTGCCTCTTCGTGGACTTAAAGCATGGTTCACAATATCGGTTAGGTATCAAGCCATTCCTATGAGTATCAGGATCGACGGTATCGACAGAGTTTCGGATCGGACTATCGAATTTTTTTGGTATCGAAAAACAAATAATTATTAGCAAATTATTAACATTTTAGAAAATATATTTTTATACATTTAGGCATAATTTTAAGTACTTTGGGTGTTGTTTCTTAGCAGTTTTGAAATTGAATGAAATAATAGTCATCATTGCCGATTGGTTTACCTGTGTTAGATAAGTTTTATTTTACAACCTTACTATTCTTGTACATCCTTGCTGATTGATCTTTTTCGTTCAATTTTCTTTGCCGAATTGACCGGAAGAAGAGATCCCCAATGTATCGGCCAGTATCGAGTATCGGTCAGTATCGGATCAGAACATGCCAAATTGTATCGGTATCGGTCGTATCGGATCGGTATCGGTATCGGCAGATACTGCAAACTATGTTAAAGTAAGTGTGCTAGTCTACTAAGTTTTACTGTAAAACTTGATAGGACATCCAATGCCATGAGGCTCCCGTCTATGCTGGATTAATGGAGGGTCAAGATGTTCGCAACCTTACCCCCATAAATATAGAGGTGGATTCAAAACATGTAAATTACTCTCTTGGCAAAAATTGGAAACCCAATTATCCATGTGATAAAAACAACAATTTGCCATGTTTTTAGAGGCCTTCTTGATTCCAATTTGAGATCCATATAAAAAAACCTAACTCGAGGGAAAGAATTTACCTATTATCATTGTGCCTTAGAATCTCAACTTACATTCTAACAGTCATATGAATATACTTTCGATAACAGTCATCATAAATCACCAATCTGAACTTGAACGATGATACTAATATGAGAATTCCTGGCAGGATAGGGTTCGTGACTCAGGACGACGTTCTGTTCGCACATCTTACTGTGAGAGAGACGTTAATATATGCAGCACTTCTTCGGCTTTCGAAGAAAATGACAAAGCAACAGAAGGAACAGAGGGCTATGGATGTCATCTATGAGCTTGGGCTTGAGAGGTACAGCTACAAATTTCAAGGTATATTCATGAAACAACTAAAATTTGTGTGATTCATATGTATCGATGTTGCAGATGCCAAGATACTATGGTTGGAGGCTCGTATGTACGGGGGGTGTCAGGTGGCGAGAGGAAGAGGGTTTGCATCGGCAATGAGATCATAATCAACCCGTCTTTGCTCTTTCTCGACGAGCCAACATCGGGACTCGATTCGACAACAGCACTAAGAATAGTTCAAGTTTTACATGACATAGCTGAGGTAACCTAGAACATAAAACCCCTGTTTTACTCCCTTCACACTGATATATGAAAAAAAAAAAAGGTTCGAAGTATCGGTATCGGACCATTCCTATGAGTATCAGAATCGGCAGTATCGGCGGTTTCTGATCGGAGTATCAGATTTTTTGGTATCGGAGAACAAATAATTATTAATATTTTAAAAAATATATTTTATACATTTAAGCATAATTTTAAGTACTTACAGTGTTGTTTTTAGTAGTTTTAAAATTTAATGAAATAGTAGTCACCGTTGCCGATTGATTACATGTGATAGATACGTTTTCTTCTTTTACATATTTTTACGACCTTACTATGCTTTTACACACTTACAGTTTGATCTTTTCTGTTCAATTATATTTGCCGAATTGACCGGAAAAGAGACTCCCAATGTCGTTATCGGTCAGTATCGGATATCGGATCGGTACATTCCAAACCGTATCGGTATCAGCCGTATCAGATTGGTATCAGAGATACTGCAAACTTCATCTAAAGAAGATCAGGAGCACTAATCTAATGCAGATTCAAAACTGTTGACATATTGAAGTAATAAATAACAAACACTCTTATATCGGATATATGTAATTGTTACAGCAATGTTACCAAATTCATGAAACTAGTGAAAACAAAATTATTGCATAAACAGTTCAGACACGAAAAAATAGTGGCCTTATCCGTATCTGAGTTGCTACGAATATCCCGTGTTCGTGTAACCATAGGGGACAACATATATGTACCTATTTGAAAATTCCTTACATCCCGTAATCATTGCATAAACAAGCAAAGACCATGGACTAGACATCAAAAATGGATATGTAGAAAGAACTTATGAAGTTTTTTTTTGGTATCGGAGAACAAATAATTATAAATATTTTAGAAAATATATTTTATACATTTATGTATAATTTTAAGTATTTCAGGTGTTGTTTCTTAGTAGTTTTAAAATTTAATGAAATAATAGTCACCCTTGCCGATTGGTTACATGTGATAGATACGTTTTCTTCTTTTACATATTTTTACGTCTTTAATATGCTTTTACATCCTTACTGATTGGTTTTTTTCGTTCAATTTTATTTGCCGAATTGACCATAAAAGAGACCTCCAATATAGGATATCGGTTGGTATTGGATCGGGACATGCCAAATCGTATCGGTATCGGTCGTATCGGATCGGTATCAGACGATACTGCAATCTTCATCCAAAGAAGATCAGGAGCACTAATCTAATGTAGATTCAAAACTTTTGACATAATGAAGTAATATATAACCAACACTCATATATCAGATATATGTAATTGTTACAGCAATGTTACCAAATTCATGCAACTAGTGAAAACAAAATTATTGCATTAACAGTTCAGACACGAAAAAAATAGTGGCCTTATCCATATCTGAGTTGGTACAGATATCCCGTGTTTACGTAACATAGGGGACAACATATGTACCTATTTGAAAATGTCCGTACTCTATACATCCCGTAATCATTGCATAAACAAGCAAAGATCATGGACTGGACATCAAAAATGGCTATGTAGAAAGAACTTATGAAGTTTTATCATTTCTCGTGAGATTGCAACACACTTGTAATTTTTCGCACTTTTCGTCAGAGTGGAAAAACAGTGATAACCACAATCCATCAGCCGTCGAGCAGACTCTTCCACAAATTTGATAAGCTCATCCTTCTTGGGAAAGGGAGTCTGCTGTACTTCGGGAAGGCATTGGAAGCCATGACTTATTTCTCGTCCATCGGATGTTCTCCCCTCATTGCAATGAACCCGGCAGAGTTTCTGCTAGACCTAGCAAACGGCAATATAAACGACGTCTCGATACCTTCAGAACTAGACGACAGAGTCCAGATGGAGAACTCGGGAGGCGACACGAGAAATGATAAGCCATCACCAAAAGACGTCCACGAGGTATCTGATCGATCTTGCATTCAAGTTTCAATCTCTGTTTCTAGTCCTGTTTGACCCAAATCTAATTGTTACAAGTGAAAAAAAAAATCAATGGAACAGTACTTGGTGGAGGCATACGAGACTCGTGTCGCTGACAGAGAGAAGAAGAAGCTTCTGACGCCTATCCCGATTTCTGAAGACCTGAAGGCGATGGTGGCATTCCCAAAGCGGGACTGGGGAGCGAGCTGGTGGCAGCAATACTCCATTCTGTTCTGGAGGGGGCTGAAGGAGCGGCGCCACGACTATCTTAGTTGGATGAGAGTTACTCAAGTTCTTGCGACTGCAATCATCCTTGGTTTACTCTGGTGGCACTCGGATAGTACCACACCGAAAGGTCTGCAGGACCAGGTTAGATACCTATCACCAATAAGCACAAAAAATCTAGAATAATAGTGATATTTAAGGTGCATTCAACTTTTAAGTATGATTATCGTATATTTACAGGCAGGGTTGTTGTTCTTCATTAGTGTGTTCTGGGGTTTCTTTCCAGTTTTCACGGCAATCTTCACATTTCCTCAAGAAAGAGCCATGCTTAACAAAGAACGAGCAGCTGACATGTACAGACTAAGTGCATACTTCATGGCAAGGACGACCACCGATCTACCGCTGGACCTCGTCCTACCTGTATTCTTTATGCTGGTAGTCTACTTCATGACGGGCTTAAGGCAGAGTGCCGAATCCTTCTTTCTTAGCATGCTAACTGTGTTTCTCAGTATCGTCGCTGCACAGGTATATATACCTAGAATTTTCTTACAGTGTATATTGGAAGATGTTATCTTAGGGTATTTCAATATTAAGTTAAATTTGTATAAAATCATCAGGGACTTGGTTTGGTGATTGGGGCTATGCTGATGGACATCAAGAAGGCCACTACTCTGGCTTCAGTGACAGTCATGACATTTATGTTGGCGGGAGGGTTCTTTGTCAAGGTAAGCAATAAAGCATGTTTCAAACATAGTTTGCAGTATCGGCCGATACCGATCCGATACGGCCGATACCGATACTGTTTGGTATGTCCCGATCCGACACAGATACTAATTATACCGACATTTGGGGTATATTTTCTAGTCAATTCGAAAAAAAAAAAATTAAACAAAAAATACCAATAAGTAAGGATGTAAAAGCATAATGAGGTTGTAAAAGCATGTAAAAGAGGAAAACATATGTATCGCAAGTAAACCAATTGGCAAGGGTGACTAATATTTAATTCAATTTTTAAAACTAATAAGAAACAACACAGGAAATACTTAAAAGTATGCCTAAATGTACAACATATTTGTTTCTAACGTTTTAATAATTTATTAATAATTATTTGCTTTCCGATACCAAAAAATTCAATACTCTGATTCGCAACAGCTGATATTGTCAATACCGTCGATAACGATACTCATAGGAAGGGTCCAATATCAATTCTGATACCGATACTGCGAACCTTGGTTTGAAAATAAAGTTGGCAGTAGAGGGTTTTTTTTTTTGGCCTAAGGAGAGATTGGAAAAACTTCATTCTGAAACCAAGTTTCACCATTTAAGCTAAATGAACATGCCACAGTTAATAGTATTATCAAGAATTTGAAAGATACAAGATAAAACGGTGTTTAGATGGCTAAAGAGCGTATTCTAAATGTAGAATATTTTGGAGTAATTGTTATATTTTTTATTGATAATCTCTTGGCTATTTATAGCCTTACAAATCTTCATCTTACATTAATACCCTATTAAAAAACCCTGTAGAATATTCTAATATCCTAACAAATATACCAAGAATATTCTAATATACCAACACTCCTCCTCAAGATGGGCGAAAGATATTCACTAAGTCCATCTTGTCATATCCTCTAATCATATCTGCAGAGCTAAGTTCCTTGGTCATATTGTCTGCTACCTGCTCCTTGGTTGGAACATGACCTAGCTCCAGTAGTCCACGGTTCAACTTCTCCTTGATGAAGAACCTATCGATCTCGATTTGTTTGGTCCTATCATGCTGCACTGGATTGTTGGTGATACTGATGGCTGACAGATTGTCACACCACAACTTCATCTTGGCTCTTTGATCCAGCTTCAGCTCCATAAGCATACTCTTCAGCCATAGCATCTCTGCAACTCTCAAGGCCATAGCTCTGTACTCCGCTTCAGCTGTCGATCTGGCTACCACCGACTGCTTCTTACTCCTCCAAGAGACCAAGTTGCCTCCTACAAATATGCAATAGCCGAGGTAGACCTCGTGTCATCAGTACAGCTAGTCCAATAAGAGTCACAATAGCCCTCGATGCTCAAGTGATCATTCTTCCTGAATATCAACCCATTTTTGGGGGCACCCTTCAAGTATCTCAGAATCTGATACACTGCGTCGATATGACCCTTCCTTGGGTCATGCATGTAGCGGCTCACCACACTCACTGCAAAGCAGATATAAGGACATGTGTGGCTCAAATAGATCAACTTGTCCACTAGTCTCTGGTATTTGTCTCGGTCAACTGGTTCTCCAGCCTCAGCACATAGCTTGAACCCCTGGTTGATCGGCGTCGCTGCAGGTCTACATCCTAACATCCCTGTCTCTGTGAGAAGGTTCAGCTCATACTTTCTCTTGAGTTGGGCAATCTCTTGCTCATCATCTCCTGTGATAATCATATCGTCCACATACACCACAATCATGGTGATGTGACCTCCACTCCGACGGAAGAACACAGTATGATCAACATTGATCTGCTGATATCCTATCTCTATCACCGCCCTCCTGAATCTGTCAAACCACGCTCGAGGAGACTGCTTCAGTCCATAGAGAAACTTCTTCAACCTGCAGACTTTGTCCACTGTCTTATTGGTACATAATCCTGGTGGTATCTCCATATACACTTCCTCCACTAGATCCCCATGAAGAAACATATTCTTCACATCCAGTTGGTGTAGCTTCCATCCACCATTCGCTGCCAAAGAAATCAGGGTCCCGACGGTGCTCATCTTCGCCACTGGTGCAAAGGTCTCATCATAGTCAATGTCGTACGTCTGACTGTATCCTTTTGCCATCAGTCGAGCCTTGTAGCGCACTACTTTTTCATCTGGGTTCTGCTTCACAGTAAAGATCCACTTGCATCCGACTGTCCTCTTTTCCTCTGTCAGTTTTATCAGTTCCCAAGTGTGGTTCTTCTCAAGAGCGTCTAACTCCTCTTGCATCGTCGCTTTCCACTTTAGATCGTTCTTGACAACCTGCCAATTGTTAGGTACAGTAATACTATCCAAGGATGCAATGAATGCTCCATGAGAAGAAGATATGTTATTATATGAAATAAACTGAGCAAGGTCCCAACCATATCTATCAGGAGGATTTTTCGCATTGCTGCGAGTGGTCCTCCGTATTGATAATTGTGTGGGAGTAGGAAGAATGATATCACCTGAAGGAAAATCTGGTGGTGGTGGTGTAGGTATCTCAGGAGTTGAGACGGACGCAGGCAAGGGACTTGGCACTGGCACTATAGGTACTGGTCCTGTAGTTTGCTTTTCTTTACTGCTGTAGGTAAGTAACTCCTCCTGAGCCGTGAGCCTAACACCTCTCATCGCCTCCCCTTGTTCCTCTTCACTCTCCTGCTCCTCCTCAAACGTTTCTCCATGTCATACTCCTAAATCGGTCACCACACTCTCACCAATCATTCTCTCTTGCATTATACTCTCAGTATCAGGTGAGTTGCTCATAGATGAGGTTCCTTCCTGATGGTAGTATGACTCAAACTCCCTGAAGTGAATATCCATGCTCACAAACTTCTTCTCTACTGGGCTCCGACACACGTACCCCTTCTGAGTCGCCGAATAGCCCACGAATACACACTTGACTGCTCTAGGGTCAGGTTTTCCAATAGACGGTCTGTTGTCCTTCACAAACATACGCAACCAAACACCTTTAGTGGGAGTATCCACTATTATTTTCTTGCAATATCTCACATAAAAACTTCCATCCCAGTACCTTCGAGGGAATCATGTTGATCAATCGAGCTGCTGTCAACACTGCATGCCCCCACAGACTCTGTGGGACATTCATGGCTATCATCATGCTCCTTGCCACCTCCAGAAGGTATCTGTTCTTCCTTTCTGCCACTCAATTATGTTCTATTTTCAGACCTTAGTACATTTACCACTACTCTGTACTGAGTCTGGACATGTTTATGAAAGTCCCGGAAACAGGCAAAGACCTCACTCTTATTCTTCATCAAATACAGCCAGGTGACACGAGAGGAACAATCAATAAAAGAGACGAAATACTTGTAACCATTCATAATAATTATAGCGCACGGCCCCCAGACATCAGAATGTATAATATCAAAAATAGAAGAACTCCTATGGCCCGCACCAACATATGAAATCACATGCATCACATACTAGTTTCTCCTTATTTGTCTTCTCATAAATATGTGTATACAACCTACTCAAAATACCAAAAGAGGAGTGCTTCAACCGCCTGTGATGGATTATCAGTGTATCCTCGACACTCATCTTTAGTCCTCCCATTCCTGCCCTTTCTGCTACAGACACCAATACCGAATCCAGTCCTTCGCGATCCAGGTACTACCGTCCATCATGCCAAGTGCCAGACCCAAGTCTTCATCCCGTCTCCTTCTTCTGGAAGATCACCTTAGGAATATCAAAAGAGACAATGCATTTTAGTTGGAGGATTATAGAACCAATGGACAAAAGACTGACTGAAAAATAAGGAGAATGTATAACATTGGATAATCTTACTGAATCTGTACAATCGACAGTACATTTATCGACCACCGGCTGAAAAGTACTATTGGCTGTTTGAATGCTGTCTGCAGATACTAGGTGAGTGTAGGAAGAGAACTCACTAGCATTTTCTGTCACATGTCGAGACGCACCCGAATCGACAATCCAGTCCGACGATCTAAGGGAAGACATAGATGCTAGGACGAGTGAGTCATCAGTACCTTTCGTTGGATGGACATACATGGCAGCGTTGCCTCTGGCGAAGACTGAGGTAGACGCCTCCTCAGTCCCACTCCTCCTGTCTCCATCGCTTGACGCTCTCTGCTTT
Source organism: Iris macrosiphon (assembly GCA_036927795.1). Taxonomy (NCBI): domain Eukaryota; kingdom Viridiplantae; phylum Streptophyta; class Magnoliopsida; order Asparagales; family Iridaceae; genus Iris; species Iris macrosiphon. Next base: position 161,876,861 of record JAYESA010000015.1, read on the forward strand.
CTCCTGAGTACTTCCAGCATGCCCAGTAGTGCCTGATCATTCTCAGTATATGCACCATTATCTCCCTCCTTGCCTTCTGCTACCAGCAGGTTCGCCCGATAACCTCCTCGACCCCCACGACCACGGCCACCTCCTCCAAACTGTCCACGTTCGCCACCTGAATCTCCCTCCTTGGGTGGTTTGGTACAAGCATACCTCAGATGGCCAACCTTTCCGTAGTTGTAACACTGTTGGGGGTCTCCCTTAGGTCCTGTGCCGCATGAATTGACAACCGCCAGTGCTGTCTTCACTTCAGGAGGACCACATGTTCCTGCTTGTAGCTTGATACGAGTCTCCTCCTGGATCATGGCCGAGATAGTCTCCTCAAGTGTAGGAATCTTTGGTTGGGCTGAAAGTACTGTCCTCTGAGCAAACACTGCGGCCAGCCCCTTAAGAAACTTTATCGTCCTCTCCTGCAGACATACCTGTCTCTCCTTACACTTCGGGTCTTCGCAGCTCGTCCAATCTGAGTAATGATCATAATCCAACCACAGACGCTCCAACTCCATGGCATACTCCTGTACCATCTTCTCTCCCTGTACGGTGTTGTCGATCTCCCCCTTGATCTGGAAAACCCTCAAGTTATTTCCCACACCATCGTCGGTTCTCCTCAACTTCTCCCACACGTCTTTCACCATCTCAAGGCCATTCACTGTGGCTGCGATCGACTGAACTAAAGAATTGGGGAGCCAAATGTATACCACCATATGAGTGGACTTCCACTCGTCGTGTCCTGCCGAGCCCTCATCTGGCTCTGTCTTCTCTCCTGACAAGAAACCCTCTAGGTTCTTCTCTGCGAGGGTTCTCCTCACCCGTCGTGACCAACTCAGGTAGGTGGCCGGTCCATCAAGCTTCAGATCGATGGATGGAAGCTCCAACTTCGTCAATGTTCGTATCGCACTCTCACCAGCTGACAGCTTCATCAACGTTGTCACCTCCGCAGAGTCCAACTTCTTGATGATCTCCTCCATCGATCCTCCTCTTCTCCGATCACCTCACACCCGTCCCATTATTCACGTTCGCCCTCTTCGTCCTCTCCTAGACCTGATCATGTCTCTCCCCATCAGATCTAGGACTTTGATGTTAATGTCTGGAATGACCCGCCGGAGACGCTAGGAACCGCGGCAGAAGGCTCCGTGGGAGTCGCGGCTTCGCAGTGGTGGTGGCGGGTGAGCGGCGACGGTGGTGGCGGACGAGCGGTGCGACAGCGGTGGTGGCGGGCGGCGATGCAGCGGTGGTAGTGGCGTGGCAGCGGTGGTGGCGGACGGTGTGGTAGCGGTGACAGCTAGGATTTTGGAGGTGGTGGATAGGGTTTGGGCTCTGATACCATGTAGAATATTTTGGAGTAATTGTTATATTTTCTATTGATAATCTCTTGGCTATTTATAGTCTTACTTCATCTTACATTAATACCCCATTAAAGCCCCCTGTAGAATATTCTAATATACCAACAAATATACCAAGAATATTCTAATATACCAACACTAAATTGTAATGTATCCGTCTTAGACCAGTGACATTCTAAATGAATTAATTTGGTGCATCTGAGAATATAGTTTAGCCCCCCAAACTCCAAATTACTTCAACTCCAGCGTGTTTGGGAGTATTTTGGAAGTTGGATAAACTCCATACTTAACTCCAAAACTAACTTTAAAAGTGGAGTTAGCAAAAGTCTATACAATTTGAAATTTCATCATATTGCCAAAATGCAGTCCTCGATCTCCTATGAAACACTTCTCTCCTTATAATTTTTTTTTTTTCCCAAAAAGGCATATCCCTCCCCTCCTCTTCCTCCTTATTTGGCCAATGTCTCCTTATTTCGAATTAGTTTTTCTCATATTCAGAAATGTACCTTTGATCCAACTGAAATTTGAAACTTTTGAAGTTATTTTCTCACTCTTGTACATTGAGTGGATTTGTGGCTCTCATTGGATTTATTTTGGGGAAATTTCAAGAGACCAAATTTGTTTTGATCATTCTCCTTTGGAAAGACAAAAAGAAGAAGAAGAAGAAGAAGAAGAATATTCCCAATTTTGCTAATTTTGGATTTAAAAGCTTTTTGTTTATAATCCATTTATTTCTACATATTTTTGTTTGTGTTCCTTCTTTAATTATTCAATTTTCATAAGATCAAGTCCAGGAGATTCTTGATCTGGATCTTCATTGTTTTACCTTCACTTCCCTCGTGTCAAGATTAACTTTACTATCGGTGTTCTGGAGTAATTGTTTTTTGATATTAGTTACTATTTAATCTGTGGATAGTAAACATCTTTTGATTTACATGTTGTTATGAATTTATGTAACACTTCATTTAGGCAAATAATGCCTACTTCCACTTGTTACTTCAAAATATGAAACTCTAAAAGTAACCCCTAAACTTGAGTAGAATTTCATAACTTGAAACACCAAAATAAACCCAACTCCATTTTACAAAACTTTGCTCCCAAACTAGGCCGTAATCCTCGAGTTAAACAGAAATGTTAAAATCACAAGGTCCTGTCCAGTTGGGAGCATACAGAACTAGTAGTTGAAGGACATTAAACTCAGTGTTGTGGTACATACAAGGTTGGCTGAAACTCGTAGTATTTGCTAATTAGGGACACAACACCAAGCTTAAGTAGGGAGAAGTATAACCTACATGTCAGGAATTTCCAGACCACCAAATCTCTTGTTATCTGACCTAATTTCTTCAAATTACTTCTATACTGCCAGGTAAACAATGTAATTGACAGCATTCTTTGTAATTTATGCAGAAAGTTCCGGTGTTTATAGCATGGATCCGCTACATCTCTTTTAACTATCACACATACAGACTTCTACTCAAGGTGCAGTATGACCATGTACCACCCTCCCTACGCGTTGCTAATCTCGACCATGGTGTGAGAGAGGTTTGTGCAATGATCGCTATGGTTTTTGGGTACCGACTATTGGCATACATTTCCCTAAGAAGGATGAAGCCATTAACAGCTTGAGCACAATCTGATAAATATACAGTTGGAGAAGATTTTACCACAACCTGAGGTTCAGATGGAGGATATTCCTCAGGAGAAACGTTGATTTCGGATGTTAGAATACTCGACTACAGAAGTTTGTAAATAAGTATCGTGTTGCGAAAATTATGATACTTGCTAGGTGATTTTGAGTTTAAGGACACGTTTTCCTCATAGAACTATATCAGCAGAGGTGTTTGATATTTATGTTACAAAGTCAAAGGTAGTTTGATTTCCTTTGTACTTGGCCTAATCAACTTTCATCAGTCCTGTTAAAGAAATTTCCGATTCGCTCCATATCGACAGCACATTTAGATAACCTACTTGTATGATTTTCTTTCTCATATAAACATGAAGGTTTGAACAGCTTAATACTTGCATGCATGACTTATGGCAACTCAGCAAGAAGTAGAGATGAAGTACATCCCCAAAATCCCCTTTTGCCCCATACATAAGTAACCAATGTTATATATATACAGGACCGGCCCTGAGGTAAGCCGGACAAGCTATCGGACTTTGACAGCCCCCTGGTTAGGTCCTATATATATATATATATATATATATATATATATATATATACCTCCTGTAAATTTATATCGCCAGTTGCTCAAAGTCACAAGCGCTCAGTCCAGCACCATAAAGTGTCCGTGTCCTGAATCCTGATCATGACAATGGTTCAGCCATTAGGTATTTTCATCGAAACAAGTTAAATCCATCAGATATTTGATAACTACATAAGCAATGGTGTAGTGGCAAGATGCTTATGCTTGTACATATTCACAAAGTATAAATTCCATCTGCAACCCAACTAGCTTTTTTCTATGCAATTGTTCTAAACCACTTAAGCAGGCCAAGAAGGGTAGTGTCCAATATTGGCGGATCTTTTTTCAAATCCTGTAATGCAAAGACTTGCCACATTATTCTAAACCACTTTAATAATGTTGCATAAGAGCATCTCCAACCCTGTTGTGAGTTTGAAAAAAATAGTTTTCATAGAGGAATCACAACTTCTTATTTCAAAATTCTTTCTCTAATGCAATTGTGAAATAAATTGTGAAGTTGATATGGCAATGACATGTCAAAGACAATGTGAAGCTAGTTGTCTAGATCTAGACAATAGACTTCACAATGCTTTACTTCCACATCATCAATTATGAATAAAAATATTTATAAAAAAAGGAAGAAGTGGAAAAGTTGTCTTAGATGTTGGAAAAAAATAGTTTTTATTGTCTTCTCAATAATTTTTCATTGGAGAACACTTTTCTATTTCATTGTCTTGTGTGAATATAATCTTGCTACATAGGAAAGACATTGTCTTGTGCTTCATGCCACATAGGAATCACAACACAAGAACAAGACAATAGGGTTGGAGATGCTCTAAATAGCTAGTACACATATACCAACTATAAATGTAGAATAGAAGTAAATACCACAAAACCCAAATAAAGATAGAAAATGAATAAGTTCTATAGTAAAAAAACGTACAAGACATAAAGGTATAATACATCATAATGCTCTTGAAAAAGCAGATCCTGAAGTAGCATTTCATGTAGAGAAAGTTCATGACAATCCGGAAGATGTCGTGATCCAAAGATTCAATTTCTCACAAACAAGTATATCGCTCAAGTCGAGGATATATCTCAGATCCCAGAAAGGACTAAAAAAGAGTGTCACGTCCCAGAACCAGAATACTGGAGAGCGGGAGCAGATAAAGTCAGCTACGTATACCAGAGTACTCCATACCACGAGATATGGTCACGGCTGTCTAAGACATGTGAGGGTTTACTCTACAATCCATCAGGCAATCTTGGATCAAGAATCCTAGTTGTCTCAATCTCAAGCAAACAAGTTACAAGATGTATGATCACCAAACATATAATAGTAAGGCGTCCCAATCTATACATACATAGATGATCATGGGACTAGTTGCAAAATAAAAAACTAGCAAGAGTACAATATTACATGATCAGCTCTAGCAATAGTCTAGAATATGCTTTACAAGTAGGCCCGCATGCAGGATATCAAGTTCTAAACCACGAGCTAAACACGGATTTGGTGGCTAAACGCCTCAAAAGTATAATATACAAGATCAGGTGGGTGATGAAGAAGAAACTCACTCATGTCCTCGGGTGCTCCTCGTGTTCACCATCTTGAGGAAGGAAGTACGGGAGACCATGCGATTCTGCTCCAAAATCTGGCCATACAAAAGTAGTGGAATCAGACCCCAAAACAGTAAAGTACTACAAGGGAGCCAAACTCATAAACTAAAACCATTATGCAAACAATCGAGGAGAAATATGATAAGAAAAACAGTAAATAAGTGCAACAGGTATAATCTTGTAGTTAAAAATCCGTTCTGGAGAAGTATTCAGGGAGTATCAGGAATCAGTGCTCAAGTTGCCACTCAGGATCTGTAACTGGATGAAGCAAGACAGAACTGGCTAAAAAATTAAGCAATCACGGCCAAGCATGCCCTACGGCTTGCTATTATTAACTAACTAGGGTTATCGCAGCCCTAATTACTAGCACATATAAGTTTAGATTCCATATGACCACATGTCCTGCAGACTATTCGGGTTATCCAAATGAAAGGGATACATAATATAGATTTATCAAGTATAGTCATTTTTCTGGGAATACAACACTCGACGGCGTGTTGGAAGTGTGCCCCTCACAGCGGAGAGCTCCAAATCCATCATGTGTCGATGTGATACCAGGATTGATGTAGCCAGAAATCTTCCTAAATGCTTCTAGATTATTATTCTAGTTATTAGCCTTGACATGTTATCAAGAATTCATGACCGTGGTGCTCAGGAATTTGTCTTAGACATGATGTAAGACATGACAGTAGCTTGACAAGTACAATCAGGACAGGAACAGACGATCACCACAAAAATTATCTTAAAAGTTCAGGCATTACATTCCAGGAATCTAGCATGTCAGGAGTGCGCTTCGTCGAGCCATCAATACTTGTCAGGTATCAGGAATCAGGAGTTCAAGATTAGTAATATAACTATAAATCCAGATCCAGGAAACTCTATGTTCAGGTAATTATCGCAATCGGGTTCTAAAGCATATAAGAGAAAACTTGCATTCACTGGAGTTCCCAATGTGCACCAAGCTCAGAGAAATAGACAAATCTATATAAAATACGCTAACAAGAAGAATCAGGCAACACATCACTAATATACGCCAAGATGGATCAGTGGCGTACTATACGCCAAAGCAATACTAACGTACAACACCAAAGGCATTACTGGCGTACAATACTAGTCAGGTCAAGCTTGGCGTACTCTGATACAAAAGCACGCTAGACAAAGGATGGCGTACTTTCATACTAAAATACGCTCACACAACTACGATGCACAACCTGAAAGTATGTGTGCCAAGAACATGGCGTACATTCACGAAGTAGGCCATCAGCAAGGTTGGCGTATCCTGACAAGCGTGAAAATGTCTACTAAAACATAAGGCATAAATATCCAAGTATGGCACAACAGTCGAGAACTCATAAATCGAGAAAATACAGAAATCAAGGTTGCCCATCGAGGGAAGCACACAAGAAATTATACGCCAATCAAAAGACTTGGCATACTATTCTTGTTCATTAGACGAGTCTTAAGGAACAGGGCAAAAGTACGCACAAGGGGAAAATGTAGCACGAGTACCCCCAGACACTCAGGAAGGGTTGGCGTACATCTGTTAAGTTACTCATATAGCAAGCTGGCATACTTTTGTCGAGTTTTAAACTATGTCATGACCCGCACCTCGAATAAGGGCACGAGTAGTAAACAACGTCCATCCTACGCCGCAGCTTCGGCGGTAGAACGCTGTCTGGGTCAACATAACTATCTACAGATCTCACACAATATATATAAGGTACATGTCATGCTATCTCAATTACAAATAGAGGAACAATATTATAATATGATAATAGTAATCAATACTCAATCACAATATTAAACTAAGGAAGATAAAAGCATGATATGGAATAGAAGAAAGAAATAAGGAGTCATAATACATCACAAGTCCAAAACCACAATTCTCGGCACCATATAAGTCTCAAATAATATATACATGCTAAAAGTCTAATAATGAGACTAATATAATGTCCAAATAATTGTCTAAGCCTCCTCGGTCACTGCCACTAAGTCCTCCTGCTCTAGGGGAGTATCTTCTTTGGCTCGCCGTCCTGCGGCTCGTAATAAGTGGGACGCATCTTCTTTAGCCAATCATCTAAAAAATATATCCAATCAGGATTTGAGTGAAGTACAAAACTCTGAAAGCAGTTCCAAATACATGGTAGAGAATATATGACAAGCAATAAAAAAGAATACAAGATGCACAAGTAACTCAGAATAGAAATATAGCTGGAACAATAAATAAATACATTATGAACTGGAAAGATAAATACATGCAATAGGAAATAACTGCAAGTAGAGAAACTAGAATACTAGCTATGTGATTTAGAGCACAGGTTCGTTATGTGATAAACTTAGGTTGCACATGAGGTAAATAAGATAACTCGATTATACGTGTGGTGTATAATCGACATACACATGAGATAAATAGGGCTTGATTACATAACCAACTACTACTCCCCCTCCCCAACCAATACTCATGGATCCGATCATGACACGTTACGCACACGAATATAATATAATCACACTAGCACACAAAATATTAGATTCACATGAAGTATATGAAAACAATACCTGAGGCGCATGATGAAATACATGTGTAAGGAGTACCCGCTGAATACGGTAGGAGATAACATCTCCTAACATGATCCATATAGTACAAGTCCATGTAACAATGTGTCAGGATCAAGTATATCAATTCTAGAACAAGTGATATATACACTATCATGACATAAAAACTAGCAGAGAGATATACTCGCCTCTGGTCTTGAGCAATGGTAAATCTCGATATCCGAGCTGGTGTCACACAACCCTATAGATGAATATCATGCCATTTGGTATAAGAATGGGAAACGAGTTAAAATGCACTAATACATGCTTCTAGGTCCATAACCAACATCTAGGGTGATTACTAGTCCATACTAGTGGATACTAGATTGTACCTAGATTTGTAGGTTCATAACTAGATATTTAGCTATACATACTAATATAACTATGACACTTGATACACGTAGTACATAACTATAACTATACTTACTAACTAATCTCATCTCTAATTACTTAACTGATACACTATTCTTAATATAGTTCCAGGTTACACTAATGTACACTCACTGGATCACATCCTCATCTCCTGATATACACACAGTGTGTACTCACTATTACTCACAACAATGTGTACTCATTCCTTCATCTTACTGCTACTGCTAACACCTGCACCTAAATATTTACTCCTAAACACAAGCACTTAACTCTTCCTTCACTTGAGCACCTAAACTATTGCTTGATGCAACTGATATTAGTCCTAAAGTTGCTCCTCTGTACCAACTCGAGCACAACTGCAACAATCTGCTGCATAGGTGTACACAAGGGTTACCTTGTTGTTGCTACTTGTCCTTCCCCCTCAAGTCTGACACCAACATGCATACATCCAACCCAGTCTTACCTTGCTCTGTGGATGAACACCCACTAAACACACTATACATTCACACCACCACTTAAGTGAATCCCATTCTTAAATCTGATGACTGGACACCCAACTTCCCAACTCATTGATACCCAATATCAGTGCATAACAGTACACTGTTACACTGTCCTACCCGAGCCAACACTACACCTCACTGATACCCAGTCTACAAATGTTGATGTGGCTCATTTGCACACAATAACACCACTACTGAATTAACATCCCATCTAAATATCTACTGCTATTGCTAATACTAACCTTTATACCTGATACACAAGCTGTCACCCCTAACCACCTATGAGCAATGCTCGGGCCTGGCACAAGCTTAAATTTCCTTACTCAACTCTCAGATGCATCCCTAAGTTATGAACAACTAAAAATACTCCCTATTATTTCACTCACAGACCAAGTTACTGATACTAAGGGTCTAAAACCCGATCCAGGATGCCACTGTTGCTGATATGTTTTATTTTCAGGTACACACACCATCATTGTCACGTACAACACCTCCAAGCTTATACCAAGACACTCTTATATATATATATATATATATATATATATATATATATATATATACACACACACCACACACCAAACACCTATGTATTTATGTGCACTAGTGCCAATTAGTCAAACACCTATATGGTGTATAATTGAGAAACTCTGATACATGTCCAAATAAAGAACCAAAATCCAAGTTCTTCCACAATTAGCATTTATATATATAATACATCATACTACAATTAAAGTAACTTGTTACAATGAGAATTGAGGAATAATTGCACAAAATATCCAAAATGAGCCTAATATCACACTATATCATGATACGGCCTACTTGCACCCAATTGTGGACACGTAGCTAGTCCCCCCACCCCGATCTAAGTCTAATTAGACTAAATTAGTGTCATGACACACACACTTGATGTGTCAATCTCGTAATTCTCCCTAATTGGGCACAAAATCCTATGTGGAAGTGTCAATATACATCAATAGAGCCTATAACTTATTCCTATAGGTAGCCCTATGCCATGGAAGGGTTCCTAATGGTCAAATGCATGAATTAGAGTCTAAGTGAATGAGAGAGTTCAGATTTATACCTATTGGGAGATTGATTCCCAATGAATGCTCAATTTAAATGGACACAATTTGGACGCAAGCTTCTAACAATTTTCTCCTTCTCCAAGTATTTCTTGTAAATCCAAGCTCTAATGCTCCTTAGATGATGAAATTGGAAGAGAATAAGAGTGAATTAATAAAATTTGGTGGAGGGATAAAGTGAATTGGGGATGAACTAAATTGGGGATCTAGAATGAATGGAGAAATGAAGAGGTGAGAGAGAAAACCTCCTATTAGTGGCCGGCCCCCTCCTTTCCCTTCCTCCAAGCAACAACCAATGTCCACTATACCCCTACATGCTAATTATGAGAAATAATTAAGAATGGCTATTTTGAGAAGATTCTAAACTAATGCCAATTAAGCCAATCCTCCTAATTAATTAGAGAGAATGGGTCTTTTGGGCCTAGTCCATGTTGGGCTCAATTGTTGTCATGACAAGTCTAATTGGGTTTACTAGTGTCAAGTCTAACTAATATGATAGCCCACTAACTATAAATAATTAATACAAGCAAAAATTAAATAAATAGCACACCAATTAATATTAAATCACTAAAAATAAAATAACTTTACAAAATGACTAAATTATTCTCATTTAGAAATATGGTAGTGAAAAATCTATCCTCCTTAGAAAAATTATCCTCGAAATTTCAAGAAGGAACTAGCACTACAACAAGCAATCACATCAAGCAAGAAAAAATTATACCCTACGGCTCAAATAGATAAGGGTATCGCTCGCACATCTCGACTTTCCTCTCCCAGGTAGACTCTTCCGGAGAGTGATGCCCCCACGCGACGCGTACTAAAAAAATTGTCTGGTTCCGCAACACCTTCTCCCTGCGATCCAGAATCTCTACCGGCTGTTCGGAATAATTGCGAGTCTGACCCACCTCGATCTTCGAGTGATCCAATACATAGCTAGGATCTGCCACGTACTATCTCAACGGTGACACATGGAACATGTTGTGCACTCCTTCTAGTGCAGACGGCAAGTCTAGTCTGTAGGCCACTGCATCGACCCTCTCAAGAACGCCAAAGGGTCCGATGTACCGTTGACTAAGCTTCCTGCGTCCACTAAATCGAATCGTGTCCCGTATCGAAGAAATCCTCAAGAACACCAGATCGCCCATCTAGCACAGAACACAGCCTTAAAACTCTATTTAAAATAAGGCAAACACAAGAAATACAACAAAACCTATATCTCAAACTCCAAGGGTATCCGGTGGCTGTCGGCCCAATACCGTTGTCTGTCCTGCGCCACCCGAAGTCTATCTTTAATAAGCTTCATCTTTTCAGCTGCATCCACGACCATCTCTGGTCCCAACAAGGTTCTTCCACCAACATCATCCCACGATAACGGAGTGAGACATCTCCGTCCATACAATGACTCAAATGGTGACATCAAAATACTCCTGGTAACTGTTGTTGTAAGCAAACTCTAACAGATGAAGATGATCCTCCTAAGAGCCTCTGAAATATAAAACACAAGTGCGAAGCATATCCTCGAGAGTCTGAATAGTTCTCTCTGACTGTCCGTCTGTCTAGGGGTGATATACGGTACTAAACTTAAGCTGGGTGCCCAAGCTAGCCTACAAACTCCTCCAGAAGTGATATATGAAATGACTATCCCGTTCTGAGATGATGATCATAGGAACTCCAAGCAATCTGACTATCTGCCGCACATACATCTCCTCGAGCTTCTCCGTAGACGTACCCACTTTGAATGGAAAGAAGTAGGCCAATTTGGTCAACCTGTCTACGATGACCCAAATTGCGTCTTTACCTCCTAGAGAACGCGGAAACCCCGAAACAAAATCCATCGTCACATGCTCCCATTTTCACTCTAGAATGGATAAAGGCTGAAGCAATCCACATGGCCTCTGTTTCTCCGCCTTTACCTACTGGTATACTAGACATCTGGATATGAAGCACGCCACCTCCCGCTTCGTACCATACCACCATACACGCTCCTTCAGGTTTCTATACATCTTGTTGGCACCTGGATGCATAGAGTACTGAGATCGATGCGCCTCCTGAAGAACCTTCTCGCGCAACTCTCCACTCGGCACACATAATCTGGTACCATGCCGCAACGATCCATCATCAGCGATGGTAAAATCCTCTGCTAATCCCATATGAGCATGCGCTCTGATACTCCTTAGAGACTCATCATCGTACTGTATAGTCATGATCCTGTCCATCAACTCAGACTGTATCTGCAATCCCCACATCTGTGCCGCAACTCCAGGAACTAACACCTCAATACCCAAGCTATCAAGATCGGCCAATAAATATCTTTCCCTCATCAAGTACATAGCCACTGGATAGCTGCTCAAGGCATCAACGACTACATTGGCCTTCCCTGGATGGTACTGTAAGGATATGTCAAAATCCTTCATCAACTCCATCCACCGCCTCTGCCTCATGTTGAGCTCCTTTTGTGTAAACACATACTTCAAGCTCTTGTGCTCTGTGAAGATCTCCACACACTCTCAGTAAAGATAGTGTTTCCACAGCTTTAGAGCAAAGATTGTCGCTGCCAACTCCAAATCGTAGGTAGGATAATTCTTCTCATGAGGACATAATTGTCTAGAAGCATAGGCAATCACCTTCCCGTTCTGCTGTAAGACACAATCCAAACCCTTACCCAAAGTATCACTATAGATGGTAAAACCTCATGTCCCTGATGGCAACGTCAATATTGGAGCTGTAGTCAACCTCTTCTTCAGCTCCTCAAAGGCAGCCTGACACTCCTCTGTCTAAACAAACTCCACATCATTCCTGGTCAGCCTAGTCATCGGCTCTGCAATCCTGGAGAAGTCCTGAACAAATCTTCGATAATAGCCTGCCAATCCAAGAAAGCTCCTGATCTCTGCTACTGAACTCAGGGTAGACCATGACTCAACTGCTGATATCTTCTTCGGATCCACTGAGATCCCGTCTCCTGTAACCACATGTCCAAAGAATTCAACCTTGTCAAGGAAGAACTCATACTTTGAAAGCTTGCCATAAAGCTTCTCCTTCCTGAGAGTCTCCAGAAGTATCCTTAGGTGATCCTCATGCTCCTCCAAGGTCTTCGAATACACCAGAATATCATCAATGAATACCACCACGAACTTATCAAGATACTGATAGAATACCTTATTCATCAGGTTTATGAATACCGTCGGGGTATTGGTCAACCCAAACGGCATCACCAAGAACTCAAACTAGCCATACCGAGTCCGAAAAGCTATCTTCGGAATATCTTCCTTCTTCACCTTCACCTGATGGTAACCTGATCTCAAGTCTATCTTCAAAAATACCTTCGCTCCGCTCAACTGATCAAAGAGATCATCTATCCTCGGCAGCGGGTATTTGTTATTGATAGTGAGGTTGTTCAAAGTTTTGTAATCGATACACATGCGTACTGACCCATCTTTCTTTGGTACAAATAATACCGGAGTACCCCACGGTGATGAACTAGATCTGATGAAGCCTTTGTCCTGCAACTCATCAACTTGCTTCTTCAACTATGCCAGTTCACTGTTGTTAACCCTATAGATGCGCTATGATATCGGCTCTGCTCCTGGCACCAAATCTATAGAAAACTCAACATCTCGGTCTGGCGGCAAACCCGACAATTCCTCCGAAAAAACATCCAAGGATGTGGCAGTTCTTTCTCTTTCACCATGGCTCCACATAAGACTCCCTCGCTCGCTCCGCTGCTCCTCTGGCAAACTCAAACTCTGGCTCTCCTGGTGGTCTAAACAAAACTCTGCCTCCACGATAATCTATACTAGCATGGTGCCTACTCAACCAATCCATTCCGAGTACTAAGTTGTAGCTCAAAAATGGCATTATGAGTAAGCACACGCTCAACTCTCGGCCTTCCAGTATAATTCTCTGATCCTTGCAAACATCACTGACCAGGATAATGCCACCCCCGGTCATGATCTTGCAAGTTCTCGCCAACTGTTCAGTCTCAAGATGATGCTTCAAAGCAAAAGATACAGATACAAAACTATGTGAAGCACCAGAGTCAAATAAAGCATGAGCAGGAAAGAATCAAGATAGGCTGAACCTGAAATGACATCTTCGACTGGCTCGGCCTCCTCAACTGCCAAAGCGAAAGCTTGCCCATGATATACACCTCTCTGTTGGTGCTGGTGTTGTACAAACCTCTGTTGCTATATTTGCAATGGAGGTCCTCTTTGTTGACTAGAAGGTGGCCTCGCGGGTGCTCTCTGAACTGGGACTCTACCCTGAGCTGATCGAGCTAAAGTCCTAGGACAATCCATCAGCTGGTGGTCTACTGAGCCACAAAACAAACACTGTCCCAGCCTTTTTCTGCAAACATCCCACCTATGCCTTGGCTTCTTACAAAAGGGGCAAACACGAACTGGCTGGGCTGGCCTCTACATCTGGTGTGCCTGCTGCACTGGTACTCTGATCAGCGCGGGGAGCTGTTGTCTCTGTGGCTGGAAATGGGGCCTCTTGGCTGGACCCGTGTTGTTGCTACCACCAAAGATATCTCTGTCCCCCTTGGGAATCAAACTCAAGTCTCTCTCGACCTTGCAGGCCTCCTTCAGGATAGTTGTATATGTCTCATGGCTCAAGAAAATGAGAGCATTCACCTCCTAGTTTAGCCCCTTTCTGAATCTACTCATCCGGATCTTAGGATGTCGCACCATGTAGTCTGCATATCTACCCAATCTGCCGAACTCCGCGGCATACTCCTCGACCGACATGTTCTTCTGCTGGAGGTTCTGGAACTGTCGCTCCAAGTCAAGTCTCTCTATGGGCGAGAAAACTTCTTCTTAAACATGTCCTTGAAGCCTTCCCATGTCAATCCCGGATCGGTCATCTGTAGATCATTCCGGAACCAAGTACTAGCAATATCTGACATTTGCAACCCTGCCGTCTCCACCTCCAGATCCTCTACTAGGCGGGATAAGCGCATGATGTGCTCGATGTGCTCAAGCCAATCATTGGCATATATAATACCCTCTGTCTCCTGAAAGTTACGGGGACCCAACTTCTTGAAGTCCTGAATATCGCCTGGCTTGGGCTGGGCACCCTGTGGCTGTGGAGGAGCCCCTCTGTCTACTGCTGTAATAGCCACCTGGTCAATGTTATGTCTCATCACGTCAGACTGTCGGTGATGCGCCTCAGCCTGGGCCCTCTGGGTCTCCATCATCTCTCTGAAAAGTGCGAACAACTGTGTAACATCGACTGGCACTGGAGGTAGTGGGGGAAGTCCCTCGGAAATAGCTGGAACTGTCCTCGGAATTGGAGGAGGAGCACCCCTAAAGGATGCTGCTGAAATCTCCACCTGGACTGGTGAGACGACCCTCTCGATTGGATAAGAAGAAGTAGTAGTTGTTGCTCTCTCCACAATAGGCCGAGAAGTAGTTGAGGAAGCTGCAGCTGCTCCCGAGCAAATGAACCTGATCTTCGGAGGCATCCTGAAGACAGGTTGAAACAAAAGAAGTCAATACTGTGCAAGATACGATATCATCAAAGAAGGACATTAACATTCAAAAAATCAATATTCAGAATGATAAAGTTAGCAAAATCAATAGATTAAAAATGTTCTTAGTTATGATTGAGTATAATCTCATCCTAGATCCTAAGTCCTATATCCTATATCAGGCGTGTAGTAGTACTCCAAGTATGAGCATTACTACCCTGGGACCTATATGGGCCACTACTAAAAATGTGTCACGACTCGCACCCGGAATAATGGCACGAGTAGTGAACAACGCCTAGCCTACGCCGCAGCATCGACGGTAGAACGATGTCTGAGTCAACATAACTATCTACAGATTTCACACAATATATATAAGGTACCTGTCATGCTATCTCAACTCCAAATAAAGGAACAATATGATAATATGATAATAGTAATCAATACTCAATCACAATATTAAACTAAGGAAGATAAAAGCACAATATGGAATAGAAGAAAGAAATAAGGAGTCATAATATATCACAAGTCCAAAACCACAAGTCTAGGCACTATATAAGTCTCAAATAATATATACATGCTAAAAGTCTAATAATGAGACTAATACAATGTCCAGATAATTGTCTAAGCCTCCTCGGTCATTGGCACTAAGTCCTCCTACTCTAGGGGAGTATCCTCTAGTGGCTTGCCATCCTACAGCCCGTAATAAGTGGGATACAGCTCCTCTAGTGTCACGCCCCAGTCCCAAAATACGTAGAACTAGGAACACGTAAGCATGACAGCCGTATGTATATGGCAACTTTAATATATGGATACCATAATACACACGTACGTTGTAATATGAATAAAACTCACATGTGGTATCTATATTCTCACAAGTCACAGAAATACTAATCTCATCCACACAAATAAGTCACAGAAAGGAAATAACTAAACTAAAATAAAGAGTCTGAATAATCCATAAATGATAGTCAGGTGGAGACAAATCCACTACCAATGACAATATCAACTAAAATGAGAGAGAAGAGTAAAATCTCCAATATAGAATAAGGTGATGATATAAGAGTGCCATCTAAAGGATTCATCGTTAGAGATAATCAATGATGCTCAGTGGGTAAGGTCTCCTCGGCAGAAAGTAATGCGTCAGGTCCGGGTCCGTACTCCTGCGGATACTCCTGGTCGTCTATACCTGGCAAGGGACCAGGTCCTCAGAGGGACATAACAAGATACATAGAAGCAAGACAATTAAAATACAGTAAACATGCATAATGTTTGAAAATATATAAGTACGCTGTACAAGACAATCTATATGAATACAAATGAGGATAACTTTTTGACGTATGGGCAGGGTAGGCTACTCTATCTAATCTCACAACTCACACACACGTCTAGAACATCATCAGCCGTCATACCGTGGGGGTAGGGACCATCGTGACACATCAATCGACATACCATGGGGGTAGCGACCATCGGACACGACTACCATAGTGCATGCTAGTTACTACGGTTTACCAGAGTGGTTATAGCCCATACGCCTACTAATTGTCCTCTATGATACTAAGTGCCAAGTGTGTGTCAACATATCTAATATATAGTAATGACTGAAAAAAATTACACATGCAATAAATATACAGAAATATAAATAGCATGCAAAGTACTGTAAATAATTTGGCAATGTATACTTGCCTGGCAAGAGAGCTGCAAAATGTAACGTCCAGATGTCAAACACTAAGAGTCAGAAACTATGGCCTCAGAATAAACGTCTCCGGATGCTGAAATAAATATCACCAACATTCCCAGAATAAGCGAGATAGCTAGAAAACACTACCCTTTCATCCAATTTAGATACATGGGCAAAACTATAATTTAGGGGCAAAACGGGGTCCACATGTGGCCTACTTTGAACCGAAAAGTGTGCCAGGGGTAAAGATCTCTAAATGGGATAAAAAACAAATTCTAAATGTCAGTACGAACTCAACGGTACGTCCAATTTTGGATTCCGTTGAGCCGAACACAAATTCGCCCAAAAAGTCAATCGTGGGGCCCGCAAATAGGCAGCTTGGTCAACTGTCTCAGAATTGCGTAAAACTTGGATCACAGGACCAGCGCGATACCATGAGTCCAATGGAGAGAGTTTTGTCGCGTTCTGACGAGCGTACACTAAATGGTGCGGTATTTTACAAAAGTCATGACACGGGGACTTTTCGCGGATACGAGATGATTCCGACGCGCACACGCGTCCGAACCAGTTTTTGCGAAAGCTCACACATCTGGGTATACCGTGCGCGCCTTTCGATGTACTTGGTACGCGACGGGGCGGTCCCGTTTGGCGGGGCGCGCTCCGTATCGCAATTTCTGGAAGTTGAAAAAGTAGATTTTTTGTGGTTTTTAATCTGATTTAATTCTACATACAGCAACAAATAAAATATTGTAATTAACAAAAATTAATCTCGGTTATGTGATCTTCGCATAGCAAGAAGAAAAACTAGATTCGAATCTCTGTGGTGGGAGATACGAGTCCTTAAACATGAGTGGTTACCGCAGTTTTCTGCGATTGAAAGTTGTCGATTTTTGCCAACTTTGTCTCAGTTTTTGCCTAGGGTTACGCATTGTTCGAGGTAAACTAATGCACAGAGATGGAAGAGGGATAGGTCGTGAACATACCGGTGAAGACGGGGTCAAGTTTGGTCGAGCGATGGCGCAGAAAACGAAGCATGAACAGAGCTTCGCTGTTCAGTTGCTGTCGCGGGTGTGCGCACTGACGTGCGGTCGTGGCGGTCGCTCCGGCGAACGGCTGCGGCGGTCTGCGATGTCGAGACTGGCGGCGCTCAGGTGGATGTCGAGGGAATTTAGGGTTAGGGTTTTACTAACTAACTAACTAACTAACTAACTAACTAACTATATATATATATATATATATATATATATATATATATATATATATAAGTGCGGGGGGGGGGGGGGGGGGGTTGTCGAATAGGCTTACGCGCGGGGGTTTTAGTATATCGCTGCTGCTGCTGCTGCTGCTGATTGTTAATTTCTAAATGGGTTGGGTTTTGGTTAGGGTCGGGTTTGGGGATATCCATTTTATTTTATTCTTTTTCTTTTTCTTTCTTTTTCTTTTATTCTTTCTCATTTAAATTATATTTCTTATTCATTTCTATTTCTATTTCTTTTCATAATCTTATATATATATATATAGAAAATTTAAGAAATTTATATTAGTGCATACAATAAATCTATCAACTGTCCACTGGGACTCCTACATGTAAATAATTAAGGTAAAATTACGGTTGCTCCATAAATTCTCTATTTCACAAACACCTAGAAATAAAAATTCAATAAATTTTATTTCTTCTAATTAGCTAATAATTACTGTAAATCAATTAAATAATTAATACTATTTTTTTTAAAAATTAGGGATTTTACATCTAGTCAATCATCTGAAAAATATATCCAATCAGGATTGGAGCGAAGTACAAAACTCTGAAAGCAGTTCCAAATACATGGTAGAGAATATATGACAAGTAATAGAAAAGAATACAAGATGCACAAGTTACTAAGAATAGAAATATAGCTGGAACAGCAGATAAATACAATATGAACTGGAAAGATAAATATATACAATAGGAAATAACTGCAAGTAGAGAAACTGGAATACTAGCTATGTGATTTAGGGCACATGTTCGTTATATGATCGGCTTAGGTTGCACATGAGATAAATAAGGTAACTCGATTATACGTGAGGTGTATAATCGACATACACATGAGGTAAATAGGACTTGATCACATAACCAATTTCTACTTTCCCTCCCCAACCAATACTCATGGATCTTATCATGACACGTTACGTACACGAATATAATATAATCACACTAGCACACGAAATAGTGGATGCACATGAAGTACATGAAAATAATACCCGAGGCACACGATGAAATACATGTGTAAGAAGTATCCGTTGAACACGGTAGGAGATAACATCTCCTGACATGATCCATATAGTACCAGTCCGTGTAACAATGTGTCAGGATCAAGTATATCAGTTCTAGAACAAGTGATATATACACTATCATGAAATAAAAACTAACAGAGAGATTTACTCGTCTCTGGTCCTGAGCAATGGTAAATCTCGGTATCCGAGCTGGTGTCACACAACCCTATAGATGAATATCATGTCATTTGGTATAAGAATGGAAAATGAGTTAAAATGCACTAATACATGCTTTTATGTCCACAACCAACATCTAGGGTGATTACTAGTCCATACTAGTGGATACTAGCTAGGTTGTACCTAGATTTCTAGGTTCATAACTAGATATTTAGCTATACATACTAATATAACTATGATACTTGATACACTTAGTACATTACTATAACTATACTTACTAACTAATCAAATCTCTAATTACTTAACTGATACACTATTCTTAATATACTTCCAGGTTACACTAATGTACACTCACTGGATCATATCTCATCTCCTGATATACACACAGTGTGTACTCAATGTTACTCACAGCAATGTGTACTCAATCCCTCGTCTTGCTGCTACTGCTAACGCCTGCACCTAAACATTTACTCATAAACTCAAGCACTTAACTCAATCCCTCGCCTTGCTGATATGCACCTACACATAGATACTAGAATAGCATAAAGTAAAATTTTAAATATATCAAAGAAATCATTCTTGATTTAATACATATGATTGTGTTGATCTTATGGGATATTCAGACGCGGTTTATTTATCTGATCCCCATAAAAAAATATCACAAATAAAATATATTTTCTTAACAATGTTGGAGGTATTTCGGAGATCAATCAAACAAACCACTGTGTCAACCTCGACCAATCATCCTGACATTTAATAAAACAAACAAAGAATGTGTATAACTAAGATTTCACCGGTTCAACATATCATGGAGTTGGAGTTTCTATGAATCACAAATAAAACCTACAAACTTTTCATGGGAACACGAAGATAATGCATATGTATGTACAAAAAAAAAAAAGTATTTGACTGAGACGTAAAACTATCCTATACTGTTGTTGCTTAGTTTATTTGCTTAGTTGTGAATGACACGGACATCACTATCCATCCAAATAAGCCGGCCAAATACCAACTTCCCCTCTAAAATCCCATAGGTATCTTCGGCTGCCAACCCCCGCCACGACCGAGTCGTACGGAACCTTCTCAAATAAAGAAAAATAAAACACGGAACAAGTGACATAAAAATAGCAAATGTTAATTTACAACCCAACCGCGCGTTCATGCACTCGTTTATTCGTTCGTTCTTTCGTTCCTTGGAGACTCGATAGCAAAAACAAAAAGAAAATGAAGCAAAAAAGCAAAATCCCGGATAAATTTGACTCCATCATGTTGGCACAATCTCACAAATTATAAGGAGGAGGAGACGATCGATAACGTACGTACGTACGTACGTGATTCAAATCAATAGGCCTGTAGTATGGAGAGCAATAGGGGGGCGCGGATCAGGTCGATGAACCTCCGCGCCGTAACCCCACCCCCAACCACAGCGTCCCGTCGTCATCGTCTCTCGATGTCGACGTCGTCATCCGTTTCAGCTCCCGCGCTGGCTGCAGCCCCTACGTCACGGAGGCAGCAGCAGGACGTGCCATGCAGCGCCATGCAGCAGCAGCAGCCGCCGCCGCCTCGGGCCCGGTGCGCTGAGGTGGCGGGGGCGAGGATCGCGGAGTCCGCTGCCATCTGCTGCTGCATCCCCTGCACCCTGCTGGACCTAGTGGTGCTGACGGTGGTCAAGCTGCCCGCGGGGCTGTGCCGGAAGGCGTCCAGGAAGAGGAAGGAGAAGGAGAAGAAGATCAAGAAGAACAAGGACGTCGCCCACGTGCTGATGACCGACGACAATAGCGCCACGCCCGTCGCCACGACGAAGGAGGGGGAGCTGCCCGCGGTCTGCGGGGCGCAGTCGGCGGCGTCGGAGAAGCAGCAGATAGAGAAGGAGATGTGGGACAAGTTCTACAACACTGGCTTCTGGAGGAGTCCTTCGCAGAAGGAAAGCTCCACGTTTGCACCCCAAAAAAACGGAAATGATATTTTGTGTCCGTAATTGACGCGACCGTCAGTGGCCTGCAGCTGTCGTGGTCTTCCTGTTGGCTCCGGCTTCTTAACTTCCGGATGGCCACGTCATCTGTGGGTCGTCATTGACGGCGGTCCAAATAGCAGCTCCGTAAATATAATGCCCAAAACAAAACATAATCCGCTTCTCGTTTCTGCATGAAACGATTTCATCTTCCTTCTCCTTACATTTCCTTTCCTTCTCACTCTCTATTAAACACCAGAACACAGCCCAAAGCTTGAGTTCATTTGATTGTGATGTTTGCTGCAAACCTTGAGGATTGAAAGAAAATTAATGTTTTAATTTTTCTTCTTTTGAATTTTTTATTGACACACACGGGGAGTTGTAGTCTTGTAGACAATGTGTTCGTATGGTGGAATATTTTACTATAGGATAATGTTCAAATCATTCAAGAAATATTGGTTTTTCTCACCCGTTTTCTCTTAGGGACGTTTGGTTCGAGTTTTGGAGACTTAGGAATGGGTTTTAGATTTCCTACCCTTCTTTGATGCGTGTAGGATTGAAAATTGGAAGAGAATATGAGGGACTTCATATTCCTATTGTTGTGGGAAGTAAAATCCAAGGTCCCCCCTTGGGAATAGTTTTGATTTCCTAAGAATGTTGTTTGGATGTTTTGATTAGACAATAATACCCACATTTTACTTTCAAAATTCAACTTATATCACAAACATGTGAATTTATGTATGTAGAAGCATGAAAAATCAGAAAGCCATGCAAGCCGCATAGATCCCAATGCACCCTCAAAGTGAAAGCAGGCCGCAGATGTGAGACTTATCTCACAGTATTCGTATTTTATGTGGATACGTATTTTGTGCTAGTTATTGAATTTTATTGGATCTCGAGGAAGCTCAAGAATTCTCAAAATTGAAACTTTACTACTTGACCGGTATACCGACGATATACTACAGTATACCGACGGTATACTGTCCGACCGATATTTGTTTCACTTTCGAGATATTTTTAAGATATTTTTGAGATAAATAGTACTCGAAATATTTTATTTTCTTCTATCTCTCTCATCTCTTCTTCATTTTCTCTCGAGCTTGAAAGCATGGTCTTGAGACCTGGAGTGTGGTTTCTGAACCCCTTCGTGGTGGTGGATGTCACGTCCCAGTCCCAAAATACGTAGGACTAGAAACACGTAAGCATGCCAGCCGTATATATATGGCAACTCCAATATATTGATACCATAATACACACATACGCTGTAATATGAATATAAACTCACATGCGGTATAAATATAGTGTCGCAAGTCACAGATATACTAATCTCATCCACACAACAAGTCACAGAAATGAAATAACTAAACTAGAATAATGAGTCTGAATAATCCAAAATAATAGTCGGGTGGAGACAAATCCACTACCAAAGACTATATCAATACTAAAATGAGGGAGAAGGGTAAATCTCCAATATAAAATAAGGTGATGACAAAAGTGTATCAGCTAAGAAGATCCATCGCTAGATATAATCAATGATGCTCAGAATGTAAGACCTCCTTGGTTGACAATAAGTGGTAAGTCCTGATCCGTGCTCCTACGAATAGTCATGAACATCTACACCTGGAAAGGCACCAGGTCCTCAAAGGGACGTAACAAGATACATAGAAGCAAACCAATTTGAATACAATAAACATGCATAATGTTTGAAAATATATAAGTACGCTGTACAAGACAATCTATATGAATGCAAATGAGGACAACTTTTCGACGTATGGGCAAGGGTAGGCTACTCGATCTAGGCCTCACAACTCACACACACCGTCAGGGGACATCAGAAATCAACATACCTCGGGGGTAGCGACCAGCGCGACTCTACAGAAATCGACATACCTCGGAGGTAGCGACCAACGCGACGCACTACCGTAGTGCGTGCTAGATACTATGGTTCACCAGATTGGTTAAAGCCCACGCCTACTGATTATCCTCTCATGATACTAAGTGTCATGTGTGTGTCAACATATCTAATATATAGTAATTACTGAAAGAAACTACACATGCAATGAATATACAGAAATATAAATAACATACAAAAGTACTGTAAATAATTTGGCAAGGTATCTTACCTGGTAAGAAAGCTGCAAGGTGTAACGTCCAGGAGTCAAGCACACAAGATCAGAAACTACAACCTCAGAATGAACGTCTCCGGATGCTGAAATAAATATCACCAATGTTTCCAGAATAAGCGAGATAGCTAGAAAACACTACCCTTTCGTCTAATTTGGACACAGGGACAAAATAATAATTTCGAGTCAAAGCGGGCTCCACATGTGGGCCACTTTGCACCGAAAAGCGTGCCAAGATAAAGGTCTCTAAATGGGATAAAATTATAGGCCAAACAAATTCTAAATGTCAGTACGAGCTCAACGGTACGTCCAATTTTGGATTCCGATGAGCCGAACACAAATTCGCCCAAAAAGTCAACCGTGGGGCCCGCCAATAGGCGGCTTAGTCAACTATCTCAGAATTGCGTAAAACTTGGGTCACAGGACCAGCGCGATACCACGAATCCAATGGCACAAGTTTCGTCTCGTTCTGACGAGCGTACAATAAATGGCGCGGTATTTTGCAAAAGTTGCGATATAGAGACTTGTCGCGGATACGGGTTGATTCCGACGCGCACACACGTCCAAATCTGTTCTGCGAAAGCCCACACGTCTGGGTATACCGTGCGCACCTTTCAGTGCACTTGGTACACGACGAGACGTTCCCGTTTGGCGGGGCGCGCTCCGTATCACAAATTTTGGAAGTTGAAAAAACATATTTTTATGGATTTTCATCCTAATTTAATTCTGCATACAGCATCAAATAAAATAATATAATTAACAGAGAATGATCTCAGTCAGGTGGTCTTTCCATAGCAAAAAGAATTTCTAGGTTTGGATCCCTATGGTGGGAGATACGAGCCCTTGAACATGGATCATCGCAACAGATTTTTAGTAGTTTAAAAATATGGTTTTTTCTAAAGTTGGCGTCAATTTTTACCTATGTTTGCTCGTTGTTCGAAGGAAACTAAATTATGGGTTTGGAAGAGGGATGGGTGAGGATCATACCGGCAAAGACGAATTAGAATTTGGTTGAGCGAGGAGGCGGGAATCAGCGCGGGAACAGGGGTACACTGCTGCGACTTCCTGCTATCACAGTGCTCGCATGGGCTGTCGTGGCGGTGCGGCGGCGGCGGCGGCGCGGCGGTGCGGCGGCGGCGGCCTGCGGTCGGCGTCGATCGCAGGGTTGGGGGGAGCAGGTTTAGGGTTAGGGTTTGTGAGATGGGAGGTTATATATAGAGGGAGAGGGGAGCGGGGAACGGGTCTGGGCCGCGGTGAGGGGAGCGGGTGTGGGAAACAACAGCGGGGGGGTTACTGTTAAGGATTTTTTTTATCTTTTTTCTTTTCTTTTCTAATCCCTTTTCTATTTCTTTTCTTTTCCATTTTCTTTTCTTTCTTTTTCTTTTTCATATTATTTTCTTATTCTTATTATTACAACTAATAATAATAATAATAATATCATTATTATTATTATTATTAGTATTATTATTATTATTATTATTACGCTATTTATTTATTTGCATATATATTTAAGGTATATAAAAATTCAATTGCACCCAATTAAATTATACAAAATTCTATCACCCCTCTAAAGTTATTCCTAAAATAAAATAATAGGTTTTTGTACAACAATTCTAAATGAATAATTATCTAGGTACTTAAATCGCTACGTATATATATGAGATTTTACATTATATCCAACTTATAAAAATTTTGCCCTCGAAATTGACACTAACCCATTATCATAGTAATCACTATAGCTATCACACTACATAGCTATCTAGCAGTGCTTCCTAAAAGTCATGGTCTGTCATTCTAACACTTCTTATTTATTGTCCATACATTGTTCTATTTCTAACTCATCTACACTACGCAACTTACAAGAGTTCTACTAGTAGTCACAGTCTCTTGAGGCTATTGTCTAGGTTGTAAGACGAATATATTTATTGAGTCAAAAATCTTGGGGTACTTGTCTTGAATCTCACAACCATGATTTTTCTTTGTAACCGTCAAGTATCGTAGTCTAATACTGCCATTCCACCTAACCAATATGTCTACAAATACTTCGACTACTCTACTACAACGGTCTAGCTGCAGCTGTCGCTACTTTGCCCGCGATTTGTCATAGTTGTCAGTTCGTAACAAGTGCCTTCAATTCCTTCCTAAGCATAGTCTAAGTTTAGGGCAACAGTTAAGGTCTTGACTAACTTTATAAAACTATTAGAAGTAAGTACTAATTCAACAATCCAACTAATTAACGTTTAGACTAAGGGATGTTATTCATGGTTTAAAATAATAAGAGGATACAGATATTGCTATAGTGCATATACATAAGGGTATTTATTAAGAACTTATCCTTTAGTTGTTAATCATTACTAACACATTTATGTTCTAACTAACCAAATAAGGGTGAGGTTGAAGTAATCAAACAATTTATAATGGCACGAAAGGATACGACTATGATAGAAAGAATTTAGCACGATATAAGGGATGAAGATGGAAGAGAAGATGAGCCACCCAAGGGGCGAGATGGTGATAGGAAGAGAATACTACTACTGTTGTTTGATGATGAACAAAAGAATGAAACTAGGTTTATACGAAACCCTTTCTTTGTTTACAAACAAGAAAAAAAAAGTACAATTAATCCTGTACGAGAATGTTAAGTACAATAAAAATAATTCTGGAGATAAATTGCTATAGGAGTCTGATATGCGGTCGATCACTTTGTCCCTTGGACCACACGATGATGAAGAAGTGCTGTAGAAGAAGAAGAAGCTTCAAATATTACAGGAGGGATTGGATTCTCGTTGCCAGAGTCGTCAATCACTACTCTCTGTCTATGCTCTCTCTCTCTCTCTCTCTCTCTCTCTCTGATCTCTTGATCTTCTGGATTATCTCCCTTGATTCCGACCTCTATACCTCGATCTCCTGTGACCGGAGGTCTCTATTTATAGAGCTCAGTCACAGTCATTGTCCAGTCGGCATAGAAGCCAAACTGTGGAGAGAGTTGCACTCTTTATGCGGCGGTTATAATAACTGCTACCCACGTCTAAATGATCTCCTGAATCTGCGTGTGATGCGTGTCCCATTATGAGATAATGCGTATAATCGCCCATCGAAGATCACGGCATGCAAGCCACGTAGGTAACTGTCCCTAGCGTAAAGATGGTTGGCATGAAAGCCAAATAACTGTCTTATTGGAGTAAAAGCCAAGTAGTTGTCATGTTGGCGTAAAAGCCAAATAGCTATCGTATTGGCATAAAAGCCAAATAGCTGTCGTGTTGGCGTAAAAACCAAATTCTGCGTAAAACTCGATGTTGCATAAATAATAGATAACCAGCGTAAACTAGCCAATTATCCTTCCCGACTGAGGTCTTGAGCGTATTCTGGGCCAAATAGCCTTATCACGTGCCTTTGCAAATATAGCCTGAGTTGGCGTATTTCGAGGAGATAGCACACGACGTGCTCCTATAGTTGAAAATAGCCTGGTTGGCGTAAAATGTCAGGATGGTGAGCGTATTAGCCCTAATTTTAGCTCTCCCAGTTCATTAAAAATAGAATAAAATCTCGTGCATTAAATG
Organism: Iris macrosiphon; assembly: GCA_036927795.1. NCBI lineage: Eukaryota > Viridiplantae > Streptophyta > Magnoliopsida > Asparagales > Iridaceae > Iris > Iris macrosiphon. Next base: position 161,903,804 of record JAYESA010000015.1, read on the forward strand.
CAGAGATCTGCCCCCATCTCGCGTATTAACTGCAGAGATATGCCTCGAGTTCTGTATGAAGAACAGCTTTTGACGTGGCATCTAATTTTGTCTCATCTTGAGCGTAAAAACTCACCTCTACCTGTGTAAAATAGGCAGCGTATTCCTTGAATGCGTGAAAATTACTTGTATCAAGGATATGTCACTAAACGACAGTCTGGGTCTCTGTGCAGAATTATCATCACAGCCGTCCTCTCGATCGTCGTACAGTACTCTTTGTCAGGAATCAGGTTCACTGTTTTGTCTGACAGGTTCATTCGAGAAATACGAAGAGTTCCTCGTACAACTTCATGCTGTATTAAAAGCAGACATATTTTACGCCGGAGGGAGGTGTAGCAACCTTTTTACGCCAAAACAGCCTGGAAGTGCTGCCTTACGCGGACTGTTCAAAGCCATATTTTACGCCACACAGCGCTGAAGCTCTGTTTTACGCGTATAGCTCTGAAGTCATATTTTTATGCCATATAGCGTTGAATCTCTATTTTATGCGGGCTTCATGCATGTTTTATGCGTATAATTCTCCAGCGTATTTTCATGCTTCTACAAGATCCCCTTCAAAGTTTTCAAATTCTTCGTAATTTGAAATACTTTGAATAAAGCATGAAACGGTCAAATTTGACTCGTTCTGCGAGGCTGATTTTTCGGAGATATTTGGGAAGTTGTTGGGATTGGGTATGTTCTCTTCTGCCTATATAAAGGCAAGCGAGTGAACCTGTTTTTCCACACTTACTTCACAAAAAAGATGGTTGTCGAGATTCATTGGGCGCCTGAGGAAGAAGAAGATTATGCTCTTCCAGCATGTAAGGAGCCGTAAAAGGAGGCGTCTTCGAGCAAATATCCTCTGCAATGATGGATCATGTGTTTATATCATAGCTTTCTTTGCTCGGGATAATCAGCAATTTTATATGGCGATTCATCCAGGAGAGAGGAAGGGTCTCATCGGACCACACAGCTTGCTAGCTGTATTTTCTTCTATTATGGAGCTGGACACTGGTGGGCAGTTAGCCGTGTCTTCGAGTATTGTGTTGGGTCTGAATCCCTAACACAATTCTAGGCATGGCCGCCATGGCGTATGGAGGGTGGGCTTGAATAATTTAGACAGGCCCAATTCTGTATCCTCCCGCCATTAACCATTTTCTTGTTCATCGGCCGAAGAAGCCGATGAAGAGCCGTAGAAGAAGAAAAAGATCTCCATCAAATGAGAACCTGGCGCAATAGATTCCCATCGTGATCTTGAATGTTAATGAATAATCCTTTGTAAAAAAAGGATTTCCATCATATGTAATCATGAAAATAAAAAATCCTTTGTAAACTGGATTTCCATCATATGTAATCATGATTAATAGATTTGTCTTCTTTTACGCATTGCTGATTTGCCATATTTACTATGAGAAAGTCTGATAATGTGCAGCTTTGACACGTCTGAGAAATTTTCTGCTGACTCTGATAAACGTTTATCCTGTCACGTCCCGACTTTTACGCGTAACGGAAGATGCGTAAAAAGCTCTTTAGCATTAAGTTGTCTTGAAGATCCAACTGTCATGCTATTTTTGGACGAGGAGTCGCATAGAATTCTGAACTGTCACATTTCTGATACGAAGAATTTTTGTTCATAATATCATCTTCAAGAACGGTTTCCCGGAAATTCCCCGAAACAGGGCAAGGAATGTCCGTCGAACAGGCCATACTTGAACATAGATGTAAAGGGTTCTGGTTAGACTTCGAATGAACTTCCAATGGCCCAAGAAGAAGAGTCATCTTCAATGCTGACATCTGTGTGGCGAGCCACCCCCCAATCCTACCCGGCCTCACCACAGACCCCGGTCCTAGCACAACCCAAACCCGCAAACGCCCCCTACCCTCTATCGGCTATATATATATATATATATATATATATATATATATATATATATATATATATATATATATATATATATATATACGAACAAACGAAACCCTAACCCTAACCAACAAAAAACTGCCCCAGACCTTCCCTGCATCCAAATAACACTGCACAACCGTCGCAGATCGCCGGAGACCATCGCCCTAGCTACTGCACCGCAGTCGACCACCGGACGACAACCGAACATTGGATACGTTATTCTCGGGTCAGTCACAGCAGTCAGGTACCCATATTTTCGTTCAAAATTCTTCATACCTACTTCATCGATTTTTGATCCAGTTGTTTAGATTGAATCACAACATGAACACCTTCAAATGTCTTCAAATAGTTTTATTCAAACGACTCTATTTCTGTTTTTAATCCATCCGCAACTTTCCAAAAAAATTATTTTTCATACAAAACAAAACATCCAAAAACCGAGCCATGAGTCCATATTGGAAGGCTGATAACGAGTAGCACTTTAAGTAATCTAGAAATCGGTATGAACATAATTGTACTCAATATAACCAGGATCAAAATGACCTAATATTTTTACGTAGATTCTCACAAATTCTGTGCTAAATTATTAGTAAAAAATTATGAAAAACTTATTTCAAAAACTTGGAAAACTAGCGATACGGAGTGCGTCCCGACAAACTGGACCACCTCGTCGCGTACCAGTTCACCGAAAGGCGCGTATGGTATATTCTAATGTGTGGGCTTTCGCGGAAGTTAATTTGTACGTGTGTGCACGCCGGAATCAACCGGTATCGGTCGAAAGTCCCTCTATATTGGCATTTTTTGCAAAATACCCTAGAAGTTTGTGATAGCTTATCGGAATGCAATAAAACTGGCTCCAATAGTGTCATACCCCAGTCCCAAAATACATAGGACTAGGATACGTAAGCATGCCAGCCGCATGGATATGGCAACTCCAATATATGGAAACCATAACCCATACGTACGCTGTAATATGAATATCAAATCCACAAGTGGTATAAAATCTATCACAAGTCACAGGGTACAAACTAAGTCTCATCCACAGAAAATTAATATAAATAAATAACCAACATCTATATAACTAGATCTTAATATAAGTATCTAAGGATGATAGTTGGATGAAAACAAATCCACTACCAACTCGAATGGAAATGTATAACACAATAAACACAATATAAGAATACCAGCTAATGACCACGGGACTCGAAGAGAAGACATCCTCGAAATTATGTAACCATCCAAATATGTGCTCCTGCGAATACTCAAGAACAGATACACCTGGAAAGGGACCAGGTCCTCAGAGGGACGTAACAAGATACATAGAAGCAAGCCAATTTGAATACAGTAAACAAGCATAATATTTGAAAATAAATAAGTACGTTGTACAAGACAATCTATATGAATGCAAATAAGGACAACTTTTTGACGTATGGGCAAGGGTAGGCTACTCGATCTAAGCCCCACAACTCACACACCCGCCAGTGGACATCAGAAATCGTCATACCTCGGGGGTAGCGACCAGCGCGACTCTACAGAAATCTACATATCTCAGGGGCAGCGACCAGCGCGACACACGCCCGTAGTACGAACTATATACTACGGTTTACCAGAGTGGTTAAAAGCCCATACGCCTACTGATTGTCCTCTATGATACTAAGTATCAAGTGTGTGTCAACATAGCTAATATATAGTAATGACTGAAAGAACTACACATGCAACGACTAAACAAAAATGCAATAAATATACAGAATATACTAAGCTTGCAAAATACTGTAAGCAATTTGGCAAGGTATCTTGCCTGGTAAGAAAGCTGCAAAGTGTAACGTCCAGATGTCACGCGCACAGGATCAGAAGCTATGGCCTCAGAACAAATGTCTCCGGATGCTGAAATAGATATCACCAACGTTCCCAGAATAAGCAAAATATCTAGAAAGTACTTCCTTTTCGTCCAATTTGGACACAGGGGCAAAATGGTAATTTTGGCTCCAAATATTGTGTCGATTTGGTTAGTTGGGTTAGCTCGCCCTCATCGGTACTTTTTAAAGTACTGACCCTCGTTGCAGCAGGTTCCCCAAGCCAAGATGACGCGGCGATGAGATGAAGCTTCTTTCACCAACCAGTCAATTACTCGGAGCACTTCGTTCGTGCCCTTTTGGAACTTGTACAAAATATCTGGAGCTTGTGCATACATCTTCTGCAGCTCCGAGGAAAGGCGATAGCTTCGCCCGAAGGTGTCTATTATATTTTAAAGTTTTAGTATGGGATGTAATATATGGAACGGCTATCTTATTTTACGTCCATCTTGTAAGCCTGCGTGACACCCCTTACTTTTGAGTCAAGAGTTTGTAACAAAGATGTACATTATCAATAAAGAGAACTTTTCTTCGTGTCAATGTGAATGATTTAGCTTCTGCATTTTGTTGTTGTGTTTATATATATATATATATATATATATATATATATATATATATATATATATATATATATATATATATATATATATATATATATATATATATATCATTATGCTAGGCCTTGTACGGGTGCGCCTTACGCTTGCACGATATCACGCCCAGGGGACGGTTAGCGATTCTTCAGAATTGGGACATGACATATTGGTATCAGAGCACAGCTTCAGATCCTTTGGCCTCGTGTCAGAAAAGTTTTCATAAGACGACCCTGTCCCTCCCAGTTGAACTCTTGAAATCGTTTGGCCAAAATGAGATGCGTTCCATACAGTGAGTCCGTAATACTCTATGAGACTGATGTATGTTCTTTGTTTTTGAAGGAATAGCTCAAACGCAAGGAATAGCGAAAATGTAAGCAAGTACTTCAGGCACTTCGGCAAGATCTGAGAGCCAACAACCAGCGACCCCCCCTGTCGATCCGGTTGAGCGGATGATACAAATGCTAGAGGCACAACAGCGAAGGGACGAGGCTCGACATGACAAGTTTGAGAAAAATCTAGAAACCCGATTTGCAGTCCAACAAAAGCAGATAGATGCCCTGCAACAGAATGTTCAGACCTTAACCTTGAACCATTATGCAACGACAGTAGCGGCACTGGTGGAGAAACCAATAAATGAATTCGAGATGCCCCAAACCCCAAAGAAGAAGGATATGACTACCTTCGACTTTGTTGACTTTAAAAAGGTTTGCAACACGTCCTTCCGGGGGACCGAGGACCCCGTCGTGGCTCTAGATTGGCTGGCCAAACTTTTAAATCACTTTAAACTCCTAGTAGTACCTAATGACAAGCAAGTCGCCTGTGCCCAACTCTTACTTTGTATGAACGCGCATGATTGGTGGGATGTAAACTGAAGATCTCACTCCGCAGACGGTGAAGGCGAGACAATCTCTAGCGCGTTCGAGGAGGAGTTTATTCCCCCACCCATTTATCGTCAAAAGGAGGACGAGTTTGTGCGTCTACAACAAAGAAATATGTCGACGAAGCAATATGCCGCAGAATTTAACCGACTGGCCAAGTTTGCTAGCATTTAACTGCCCAATGCCGCAAGCGAGTAAGATAATTTGAATGCGGCATGTGACCTTCCATTCACGCGCACGTAGTCGCTCTATAGTACGAGAGTATTAGGGAAGTCCTTAACCATGCCCTCGTCCTGGAACCGTAATATCCTTCTACTACTATCGGCGTTGTACAGCATTCTCATCATAAGCGCCCTATTAATATGGGAGGAAACAACGCTAATAAGCATCCAAACAATAGCGGTCATCAAGACAATCATCTGGGGGAAACCATGGGCTGCGTTGTGCCAAATGCAATCGTACAGGACACCAGGCTAGCGAATGTCAAAATTAGGGATGCTTCAATTGTGGTCGGCTGGGCCATTATGCTCGTGACTGTCCTGATCGCCCAAACTGGTTCCCTCTGCATCATCCAGAGCAGCAAAATCTCTCTCAAGTACCCTAAGAAAATTGGCCTGCGCAACAACAGGAGTATCGTTCGAACACCGTGGGTCGGGTTTATACATTGACGTAGGATGAGGTGTTCGCCTCGGACACCGTAGTGATAGGTATATTGGTATTCAATAATGTTCCTGTACAAGTACTATTTGATTCTGGTTCCACATATAGTTTTGTATCGGCAAACTTCGCTAGGGAGAAAGAATTTCTTCAGACACCGTTAGGCCTACGGCTTAGCGTCAGTACCCCGTTGGGCATGGACTTGCCTGCTAACTCAGTTTGTTGCGACGGTTGTATTTGTATCGGAGGAAGAAAATTGTTACTTGATACGATAGTTCTAGACATTAGGGACTACGATCTTATTATAGGGATGGATTGGCTCAGCGCTTGCTCGACGACCATTGATTATGCAGAAAAGAAAGTCATTTTTTGTCTACCAGGCGAGACCAAATTTTGCTATGCGTGCAGTCCATCATCGAGATCGTCAAATGCATGTATGGTAATTTCTGTAATATCTGCTCGACGGATGATACATTCTGACTGTGAAGGGTACTTGGCATCCGTTCAAGACACTCAACAAGATTGCGCAAACGTAGAGTCTACTTTCGTTGTGGCAGATTTTTTTGATGTGTTTTCAGAAGAGTTGTCCAGCATGCCGCCCGACCGAGAGATAGAGTTCACTATAGATACATTTTCAGATACTCGGCCGACTTTCAAAGCTCTGTATCGAATAGCCCCTGTCGAACTGAATGAGCTGAAGGTCCAACTACAAGAACTGCTCGATCGTGGATACATTCGTCCGAGTGTATCTCCATGGAGCACACTAATGCTATTTGTAAAGAAAAATGATGGTTCGATGACGCTCTACATTAACTACCGAGAGTAGAATAAATTCACCATCCGAAACAAGTATCCCTTCCCAGAATCGATGACCTCTTTGATCAACTATAAGACGCATCGGTATTCTCTAAAATTGATCTTCATTTGGCCTACCACCAATTAAAGATCAAGCCTAACGATGTGTCGAAGTCAGCCTTTCGCACTCTCTATGGCCACTATGAATTTTTAGTTATGCCATTTGTATTGACCAATGCCCCTGCCGCCTTCATGGATTTGATGAATCGAGTATTCCGGTGTTGCCTCGACAAGTTTGTAGTAGTGTTCATTGATGATATCTTGGTGTATTCAAAGAACAAGGAGGAACATGAGGAGCACTTGCAGACCGTGCTTCAGACTCTTCGGGACAATAAGCTATACGCAAAACTGAGCAAGTATGAATTTTGGCTAAGCAGTGTATCTTTTCTCGGGCTTATCATTTATGCGGGTGACATTACAGTCGATCCAAAGAAAGTTCAAGCAATCGTCGAGTGAAAGAAACCTGCATCAGTCAGTAAAATTTAAAGTTTTCTCGGGTTAGCGGGATACTACAGATGGTTTGTGAAAGACTTTTCTAAATTGCTTTGCCCTTGACTCGCCTGGCTCAAAAAGGAGTCGCATTCGAGTGGTCTACCAACCGTGAAGCTTTATTTCAGGAATTAAAGCAGCGTCTCGTCTCTGCTTCTATACTTGCACTGTTGAACGAGAATATGGGATTCTAAATCTTTAGTGACGTCTCAAGCCAAGGCTTGGGAGCTGTGCTCATGCAACAAAATAAGGTAATAGCTTTTGCTTCAAGACAATTAAAGCCGTATGAGAGCAACTATCCGACACATGATCTGAAACTAGTGGCGATTATGTTTGCACTGAAGTTGTGGCGACACTACCTTTATGGTGTAGCTTGCCAAAAAAAATTTATCACCAGAGCCTCAAGTATCTTTTCACCCAGTCAGACCTAAACCTACGGCAAAGACGTTGGCTAGAACTGATCAAAGACTATGACTTGTCGATCAACTATAATCCAGGTAAAAGGAAAGTTGTAGCGGACGCGCTGAGTCGAGTATTTGCAGGATCCCTATCCGTCAACTACAAGCTAAAGAAGGAATTGAAGAGTATGTGCATCGAGCTGTGAATTCGATATCAAGGTGGACCGATTGGGGGATCACTAGCTCAGTTACTCCCTGAACTGAACCTGATAGAAAAGGTTAATTCCACTCAGGTGAACGATCCATTCTTGTTGAAGACGTACAAGCAGATTTCAGCAGAAAAGGCAACTGACTTTGCAGCGGATGAAAGCAGAATATTGCAGGTAAGAGAAATACTATGCGTGCCCGACGATGCAGAACTCAGAATGGAGATCCTCCCGGAAGCTCACTATGCGGCCTATGTATCACATCCAGGAAGTACGAAGATGTATCAAGACCTGCGCTCGATCTTCTGGTGGTACGGCATGAAAAAAGATGTGGCGCTCTTCGTATAACAATGCTTGTCTTGTCAGAGAGTAAAGGTCGAGCATCAGAGGTCGGACGGAGAGATGTAGAACCTTGATATCTCGGAGTAGAAATGGGACCATATCATGATGGACTTTATTGTTGGCTTGCCAAAGACGCAAAGGGGAAACGACGCCATCGGGGTCATCGTCGACCGATTAACCAAGTCAGCGCACTTTATTGCCATCAAAGTTATTTGGAGCATCGATCGCCTGGTTCATATATACCTTAATGAGATAGTTCGACAACACGACGTGCCAGTGTCTATTGTCTTAGATCGGGATGGACGGTTCTTATCACATTTCTGGAAAAGCCTTCAACCAACTATGGGGACCAAGTTGAAGTTCAGTTTAGCATACCATCCTCAGACATACGGCCAAACAGAACGGGTGAACCAAGTCCTTGAAGATATGTTACGCCTCTGTTCGATCGACTCGAAGTCAAGTTGGGATGTCCATCTACCGTTGGCCGAATTTGAATACAACAATAGTTATCAGTCCATCATTCAGATGGCTCCGTACAAGACTTTGTATGGGCAGAAGTGCAGATCACCTATCTATTGGGACGAAGTTGGTGAGAGACAGATCCTCGGCCTAGAGCTAGAAGAACATACCGTTCAGAAGGTTTGGCTGATCCAAGAGCGATTAAAGGTAGCACAAAACAGATAGAAGAGTTATGCGGACATCCATAGATGATCCTTTGAATTTACAGCTAGTGATCACGTATTTCTCAAGGTCACGCTCATGCAAGGAGTTACGAGATTTGGAGTAAAGGGGAAGTTAAGTCCTCAATTTTTTGGTCCATTTCAAATTCTCAGGCGAGCCGCCCCAGTGGCATATCAAATTGCCCTACCACCGAGCCTATCAGGCGTACATGATGTCTTTTACGTATCACAGCTGCGGAAGTACGTGCATGATCCAAGTCATGTGGTAGATTTTGGTCAGTTGGGTTTGCAAGCAGATTTGTCCTATAAAGTAGAACCTGTGCAGATCATCGATCGAAAGGATAAATAGCTACAGAATCGTTCAGTCCCGCTCGTGCACATACTCTGGTAGAACCACGCGGTCGAGGAGTCGACCTGGGAAATTGAATCAGACATAAAAGAAAAATCCCCCTCATTATTTTCTTAGGGGTAGGTTCCATTCCTAAGTTTCTAGGATAAAACTTTTTATTAGTTGGTTAAGATGTAGTGCCCTGTTCCCCCTATTCGGGGAGCACAGCTAAGAAATACTTGGTATCGTTCTATCGGGACAGATTGAATCAAGATCATTTCCTCTTTATGGATTAGTTTCTTCAGAATTAAGTCCCACATTCAACAGATCGTGCCTCGAGGAAGGACTCAGTTGCAGAGTCGCGAGGGGCCTTTCCATTGTATTGGTTTCTTTGCTCGTTTTTGATACCGTTCGGTTGCTTTCTTGCTGGTTTTGTGACTTGCATTTTATTTAACGATTTTGATAAATTTTTATTGTCTTCGTTCCTTGAACTTCGTATTTTTTATCGAACTATGGGAGACCGAGACAGGAGATATTGATCATTTGTTGATGCGTGCAGGTGATCGTGTAGGCGACGTGCGAGCGGAGTCTTGAATATCTCCCCTTTCTCTTCCCTGATTCTCAAACTTGTGAGTGGCCCTAATTTCGATTAGCTCCCTTCTTCTAAGTCTTCACTCTTAACAATCTGACTCGTTTGTGCGTTCCGATCAACGATACCATAAGAATAATAATAAGTGATTCAACATAATAAGAAGTAAACTTGGAACACAGATGCTTGTCATACAAAAATTTTGTGCGATCATATTGTTGCATGCTTATCTGTTATGTATGTATCGATTTATGCTTCAGTTATAGCTAGAACTTATTCCTTTATGACTGTGTAAATGAGTAGTGCAAAATATTTAAAATGTGATCACTTGAGCAGGTAGACTATGCCAATCGCAGTATACTAAAGTAGTTATGTTCATTTTGATGGCATAAAATGCTTTATTTGTTAACTTAGTGTTGATACGTCATTTGGTCTGACAACTTGTGCACAAGGTTTAGTTCCTGCGAATAGTCTCTGGGGCACTGGGGCTAATTCATTCTAGGCGGAACTCGAATAGCTACACTAGCAAGACTAGCACGAGTAACACGGGGTCTTGTAGCGGGGCTTGCTACCCGCGCTGCAAGGATCGCCATCTTACTGTAGCTATTGTGCACGGTGGCCATGTGTGCCATGACCCAGCATATTACTGTATTATCTGTTCAATCTAATGATGTCTTCTTGACAAAAAAGAATATGGTAAGTCTTGTGCAGGTGGATGCGATCCCGCAGGTAAAAAAGTCACCGAACGGTGGCACATTTATTCAGTCATTTTATATATACGTTGCATGTTGTAACTTGAACTAAGACAAGATAGAAAGTCACAATAATAATTTGTTTGCCTCACATGAATATCGTATCGGTTTGGTTAGTTGGGTTAGCTCGCCCTCACCGGTACTTTTCAAAGTACTGACCCTCGCTGCAGCAGGTTTCCCAAGCCAAGACGACGTACTGTATGGTACGACTATCTCATTTTGCGTCTATCTTGTAAGTCCGTGTGGCATCCCTTACTTTTGAGTCAAGAGTTTATAACAAAGATGTACATTATAAATAAAGATAACTTTTTTTTATGTCAATGTGAAAGATTTAGCTTCCGCACTCTGCTGTTGTGTTTATATATATATATATATATATCATTATGCTAGACCTTGTGCAGGTGGCCTTACGCTCGCACGGCATCATGCCCGGGGGATGGTTAGCAATTCTGCAGAATCGGGACGTGACAGAAGATACCCTTCGTGCCACCTACATAGTTTTCGTAGCCTGACGGGAATGTTACCTCGACCCAGTTTATGCAGGCCATGCTACAGGCTCAGTGACAGCAGAATAAGATGCTAAGACAAGATCTTATAGCTGCAATGAACAAGATCACCAGCCCCTATACTAGCCCCGGCGCCACGACCTTATGAGGGCAATGTCAAGAGTTTCACTCATATGAACCCAAAGCACTTCATAGGTACAGAGCCTCCATTGGAGGTCTCCGAGTGGCTTATAAGAACCGAGAAGTTACTGAAGGCATCACAGTTACCCAAGGACCTATGGATGACAGCAGTAGACCTTCTGCTTGAGAATAACGCTCACCACTGGTGGAATGCCGAGCAGAGGATATGGCATCGACCAAATATGGGAGGAGTTCTGCGAGCTCTTCAACAAGAGGTTCTTCCCTGCTCATGTTTGTGATGTCCTCTATGAGAAGTTTCTTCAACTCAATCAAGGGAACATGAGGGTAGACGAGTACGACACAGATTTTAGCCGACTGAGTCACTTCGGTAAGATGGTGATTCCCACTGAGCTGGAGAGAGCCAATAGATTCCACCGTGGGTTATCCCCTGACATTAGGTGCTTCACTAGTGCGCAGTCAAGGATATCCCATACGATAATTTTGGAGGAAGCAAAATGTCAGGAGCTCATTTTCAAGAAGACACAACAGACGCAGAGATGCCTCGCACTACTAGTACCAGTTAGAGTGCCTCAGGGCGGACCCATTAGACGCCTTTTGTACAGCAGCAACCACAATAGCAGCAGAGAGCGGGACCCTATATGTCCCGAGAAAAGCCCCTTTGCCATCACTGTGGGAAGTTAGGGCATATTCAGAGAGGTTGCCGAGTTCGTTTAGGATAGTGTTTGAGGTACGGATCCGGACATCATTCAGTGAGGGACTGCCCGGTACAACAGACCTTGGCACTTCCTCAGCTAATGCAGAGGCCAGCACCGCGACCAGCTCAACAGATGACGAGGCCAGGGGCACCAGGAGTAGGAGCACCTCGACCTCCACCAAGTGGAGGATTTCAGCGAGAACCACCACTTCCTACGCAGGAAGACCAATTTGCGAGGGCCAGGCTACAGGGACCTCCTCAGAGGATTGGACAGGCTTTTGCTATGGAGATGGATGACACAGAGTAGGAGATTGATGTTATAGCAGGTATTACCCTTGTTTCTACTTTTTCTGCTGTGACATTATTTGATACGGGAGCCACACACTCGTTCTTATCTTCTAGTTTTTTGCCAAGGACAATATTGCCACTACACCCTTGTCTAGTTGTGTTAAAATTCTCACTGGGGTAGGAGTTGTACCTGTTAGCCATATTTATAGATCTTGTTCTGTAATAATTCATGACAGAAAGATGAAGGCTCGATTCTTAGTCTTTTTTATGCCGAACTTTAATGTTGTCCTTGGGATGGACTGGCTAAGAAAGTACCATGCTTTCTTCGACTGCTACGGAGGAAGCATTCTCTTTAGAGTTCTATGCCAGCCAGAGCTCCAGTTTGCATGAGAATCCACCGAGATGCATGATGGTGCTCAGATGGTATTAGACGATGTTATTTATCATCCTATCATTTCAGAGTTTCAAGACGTCTTTCTAGAAGATTTATCAGGGCTACCTCCGGACAGAGATGTGGAATTCTCGATTGAGTTGACCCCAGGAGCAGCACCCATAGCGTCGCATGTTTATAGATTGGCGAAGAAGGAGATGGATGAGCTGAAGGCGTAGTTAAAGGAGTTAGAGGAGAAAGACTTTATTCGACCGAGTGCATCACCCTGGGGAGCTCCAGTGTTGTTTGTACCCAAGAAGAATGGGTCTGTGCGCATGTGCATTGACTACATGACCATGAATGTTGTGACTATGAAGAACAAGTATCCGCTACCATGCATTGATGACTTATTTGATCAGTTAAGTGGAGTCAAGGTATTCTCGAAGAAAGACTTGAGATCGGGATATCACTAGGTGAACGTGCGAAAGCAGGACATTCCAAAGACCGTATTTAGGACGAGATATGGACACTACGAGTTTATGGTCATACCATTAGGGTTGACCAATGCTCCAGCTATCTTTATGGACTTGATGAATCAAGTCTTCCATCAGTATTTAGACCAGTTCGTGGTAGTCTTCATAGATGACATCATTATCTATTCGAAGAGCCACGAGGAGTATGAGAAGCACTTGCGGATTGTCTTAGAGACATTGAGGAGAGAGCGGTTGTATGCAAAGCTTAGAAAATATGAGTTCTTCTTGGATAAGGTCTCATTTCATGGGCATGTCATCACTGGAGATGGCATTTCTATAGATCTGGAGAAAATCTCTGCAGTCGAGATATGGCCCGTTCCTGCATCAGCATCGGAGGTGAGGAATTTTCTTGGACTTGTGGGATATTATCGACGGTTCATGAAAAACTTCTCGAGGATAGCAGAGCCTATGACTCGGTTGATATGCAAGGACAGAGAGTTCATATGGATGGATGAGTGTCAAGCCACTTTTGAGGAGTTGAAAAAGCGTCTGACTATAGCATCAGTCTTGACCATTCCATCAGGATCAGGAGGCTACATGATCTACAGCGACGCATCAGGGAAATGATTAGGATGTGTATTGATACAGTATGGCAAGGTGATTGCGTATGCGTCTAGACAGTTGATAGTACATGAGAAAAATTATCCAACTTAAGACTTGGAGCTTGCAGCCATTATTGTTGCCCTGAAGCTATGGAGATATTACTTATATGGGGAATGAGTGGATATCTATACCAACCATAAAAGCCTCAAGTATGTCTTCACGTAGAAGGGGCTAAATATGAGGCAAAGATGGTGGCTTGAGTTGATAAAGGACTTCAAGATAGAGCTGTATTATCACCCGGGCAAGACTAACGTTGTAGCAGATGCGTTAAGCCATAAGCCCATGGCACACATCTTGACAATGCAGAGGGAGTTACTGGAGGACTTGCAGGAGCTTTGGCGTAGAGATTGTACTACCCGGATCAGACGGGACACTAGCCAACTTGCAAGTGCAGACATCGCTAGTAGAGAGGAACATGGCAGCTTTGCCTATGGATGCTCGATTCAAGAGGTTGAGAGAGAGGACCGAGGCTGGAGAGCAGACGGGATTGCATATTCATGCTGATGGGATATTGAGATATGGTGATCATCTATATATTCCCAATGGAGAGTTTCGGCAGGAGCTGATGGCAGAGGCTCATAGCTCGATATATTCTATTCATCCTGGAGGCACCAAGATGTACCGCGACTTGTGATAAAACTTTTGGTGGCATGGGATAAAGAGAGAGATAGCTCACTTTGTGGCCAAATATTTGGTGTGCCAGCAGGTCAAGGTTGAACACCAAAGGACAGCAGGGTTATTGGAACCACTTTCGATTCCTGAGTGGAAGTGAAAGCACATCACTATGGACTTCATCACGGACTTCCCAAAAAGTCCAAGTGGGCGAGATGTTGTATGGGTGATAGTAGATCGACTTACCAAATTATCTTATTTCTTGCCTTTTCAAGTTAGCCAGTCTACAGAAGCTTTGGCTGACTTATATATGTGGCAGATCGTGAGATTACACGGCGTTCTGGTTAGCATTGTGTCAGATAGGGACTCTTACTCACATCACTTACTAACACATCCACACCCTCAAGTACTAGGTGATACACCCATACTAGACATACATGTGCACTCACATCTACCCTCACTAATGCACAACTTTCACAGGTAGTACAAGTCTTATTACCTAGCACAATATATTCTAACACTATCACGCTCACATATACACTTATGGGTACTACTCTACCAAAGCACACTCACTAATACATCTCATTGATACACATTCTCTACACAACCGAGTGTCAAGCACCAATAGAATATTAAGGCTCCATTAATACTCAAAACAATTCCATGATACTCAATTGCTACTTGGATCACTCAACTATATGAACCTATATCCATCTGAAATATGTATGATGACATGATACTAACACCTAGAATCATAAATTAGTATCCTACTCTCCCTCACAACTCTTTTATTTCTAATACCATGATATCAATCACTAACTATACTCGGATACCAATCTTAGATCTATTGTTACAAATGGTACTACACTATGAGTCACTTTTAGGCTTATACACAGATACCTAAAGCTCACATACCCTACCAGGAACCACTATCAGACTTACAAGCTATACTCCCAAAATCAACACTGATACTCAACTTGACACAACCTATCTACAAGTTACAAACTACCACACTAGCCAAAGAAGCTACCTCAAAACTAATGAAGGTAAAACTCTATAAGAAATTAAACTAGGGATACTAAAGATATCTTTATCCTGAGCTAATAAGGTGATAGAACATAACTCAATAATAAGAATGATAGAGACGATATGTTAAGAACTAATTAAGATACAATCCGATAATCATACACGTCTGTCCGAAATTATGCCACTCAGAATCCTCACCACGCTAGTAAGTATAGCTGTGATAGACAATAGAGTCCATAACAAAGGTATGCACCTCTATAATCATGTTAACTAGAATCATCGCTGTGCCAACTAGTTGTAAACCCCCTAAATTTTCAAAAAAATATTAAACTTGGATTTTTCACAACTTTCTGGAATTTTCTGGGAATTTTCTGTAATTAAAATCAGGGTTTTAATTATTAAATAATTTTTTTTGTCAATAAATAATATTAAAATATTATGAAAATAATATTTTTGGGTGTAAAATGGAAAACTGGACTTAGGATAATTTTTTTGGAATTTATTGGACCTTGGACCTAATTTAAAATACCTAAAAACTAACTAATTAATTATTATTTTTTTTTATTTTTTTTTTATTTTTTTTATTATTATTATTATTATTTATTGGTTTTCCCGGCCCATTTACCCTGGGCCAGCCCGTTGGGCCCTCGCCCAGCACCTCCTCGCCCCAAGCCGTGAGCAGCCGGCCCCTGCTCCTTCCTACTCCCACACGAGTAGCCGCGTCCGGCCGCCCCTCCGCTCCGACGCCGCCCTCGACCCCGACAGCAGCCGACGAGCCGCCCCCAGCCCCTCTCCGGCGCGCCTCCGACCGGCCCCCGCCGCAGCTTCGAGAACCCTAACCCTAGCCCTAATTCTCCCTTGTGTCGACACGTGTCGGACACGACACGGACACGAGAAATCCTAATTTTTCGATCCCCGTTCAGGTACGTGTAACTTTCTCCTCGCTGCCCCGTTTTCAATTCCGTAAATTGCGTTGAGAAGCCTGTATGACCCTCTCGGTGCCCGGATAAACCGTTCGGGGCATCGCGTCCTGTGGCGATCGCACACCGCGATCCAAAAACAGGAAAAACAACGACCCGATTTACCCCGGAACTGGGTACGCCCCGCCAAACGGGACGACTTGGTCACGCACGGTCTTCACAGATACGTGCGCGCCGTTGATACGGACGTGTGGGAATTCACGAAAGTCGATTCGGGTGTGCGTGCACACTGGGATCAACGCGTATCCGCGGACACCGCCCCGTATCCGCCTTTTCTGATTCAAGCCCTAACTTTCTGTGTATACGTCGGATCGAAACGAAACTTACGCCATCGGACTCGTAGTGATACGCTGGTCCTGTGACCCAAGTTTGGTTCGATTCTGAGAACGTTGACGAAATCGCGTGTCGTGGGCCCCACAGGTCCCACTCGACGGGCAATTTTGTGATCGACTCATCGGAATCCAATTTTGGAAGTTCCGTTGGGTTCGTATCATCGTTCCTGACCTGTTGACACTAAGTTTGGTGAATTTGGAGACCTTTGACCCTGACACATTTTTTTGTGCAAAGCGGGCCCACCTGCGGACCCCGTTTTGACCCGAAATTGCCGTTTTTGCCCTTGTCTCCGAATTGGACTCAAGGACAGGCGTTTCTAGCTATTTGATATCTTCTGAGCATGATGGTAATGTTTATTTCAGTATCTGGACACATTGCTGGAATTTTTCCTCGAGAACATAACCGTAGTGGGATCCAAACATCAGGCAAGTACCTGCACTTCAAGTTTATTCTTTATATTATGATAATTAGTTCCTGGCTCTACTAGCACCATTGGATGTTACACGTAGTGTTAGAACATTGGAGTTCATGTCTTGCTTTTCGTGTCGGGTGGGAGAATACTAGGAGGCATGTAGTTTACCCTTCCCCCTGTTCCTGACTAATAGCTGTTGGTACGCGACTGTACCATCAGCCGAATCTCGATTATTCCTGTCTAATAGCCGTCTATGACGGCCGGATTAGCCTTATAAGCCCTTACATGCCAACTACGTATTCTAAATACATAATTACACACACATAGTTTCTTGTCTTGTTACAGTTATATTTTCCTGTCTCATTATATTCCTGTCTTACTCATGTCCCTGGTTTATAGCAATTAATCATGTTTTACTTATGTTCCTGATTTTTAGTACTTAATTCTTAGATAATTTCACTACTTATTATGCATATTCTTATCATGATACTTAGACAGTTTCTTTTCTACTTGTCATAAATATTTAGTTTAATCTTGTTGTGTATTGGTACTTTGCTCCTTTCCTGACTGGATCCGTTGATATTAGGCGATGATGAGGACTATGCCCCCACCTATTATGGTCCCTATGAGGTAGCAGGTGATACACTTGAGGAGCCGGTTTCCACCCAGGAGGCTACTTTTGAGGAGTAGTAGCCAGTTAGTTAGTGTTTTTCTTTCATCCTAGTAATCGGGTTTGTCCCCGATTTATTTCTGGTTCTGTAATAAACATTGGATCTGTTGTCACATTTATTTATTTGAAATCTTAGCATTCCTTTCCTGTTATCTTCCTTGCCTACTTATAATATTATGAATGAGTTAGATTTTAATTTGACTGTGGATATGACCTAGACAGCGTACTACCGCCGACACTGCGGCGTAGGCTGGACGTACCCACGTACTCGTGTCCGAATATCCGGGTGCGGGTCGTGACACATTTTTTTGGTGGCCCATACAGGTCCACGACTAAATTGTTCAGTTTCAACTTAGGGACCGAACAGGCCTGCAATAAGATTGAGGATTTTAGGAAAAGCTCATTCGCAGAATAGGATCTTTTATTTCAAATCTCGATATCGTTCCTAGTAAAAATTTCTTATCGCCCTTGATTTCCAAGTAATCTATTCTAATCTTCCTATCCCTTAATCTTTCAGAATAGTTCAGACAAGGAATACCGTAGGAGGCACGTCCGAACCTGGACCCATGTCAGACCCTAATGGACCCATGTCCGACCCAGCCCACACCCTTGTGAAAATTATTTTGGGGCTTAGAATTATTATTTTATTTTTAGGAGATTAGTTGGAGAGATTTGGAACTAGTTTGAGTGCTTTTGGAACCCGGAACCCAAAACCAAGTCAATAGGGGCATTTTGGGAATTTGGTGACTTATGTACCCATTTATTTGCCAAGGCCGGCCCCTACCTACCCCCACCCGTGGGATTCCAGCAGCAGCCCCCTCCCCTCTTTGTATTCTTCTTCATTCCACTCTTCTTCTTCTTCATTTCTTCTTCTCCACTTCTCCTTTCTTCTTCCTTCTTCTTCCAAGTAAGCTTCTCTTCACTTTTCTTCTTTCTTTCTTCCATTCCTTCTTCTTTAAGCTAACCCTAACCTTGCATTTTCTCTAACCTAGGTGTGAGGAGCTTAGATCTAGTGTGAGAGCTAGATTTGGTGGCTTGGAGCTTGAGGGAGGTGATTTCTAGGGGTTGTGAGACTTTGGCCTTGGGATTCCAACTCCCAAGAGGTAAAACCTAACTTTCTCCTTCCTAATTATTTTTTATGTAGTGTAATTAGTGTTGTAGAACCCTCCTAGACCCTAACCCTACCCGTAGGAGGAAGTTGGAACTAGTTTGGGTGAGTTTAGAAACTTTGACATTAGGTTTTGTGTCGAATTCGGGTGGAATCCGAATTTGGCCCAATTTTGGGTAATGCCCTAGGTTAGATGGACCTAGGTAGACGTTGTCGGGTGTCTAGAGGGTGAGTGCGTGTCTCCGTTCGGACACGGGAAGCCGTGTCACGGAGAAACGGGCATTTCGGGCGAAATTGGGGCTTTTCATCGTCGCCGATTCTAAGTACGTGTGCGTTTCCGCCACGGGCCTAGAATCGACGTAGGAGCGCATTTTCTAGGATCTAGACATCGTGTAGAGCACGTGGGTAAATTTTGGGCCGATTCCGAGTTTGTTTGGTGTACGTTTCAGGAGGTTTTCCGAGCCGCGCACCACGTGTTCGTCGAAATAATCGAACGGCCATTTCGACTTGGTTTCCTCGTTTCGGGCTTGTACGCACGTCGGGTTAGTATCGGGGAGTGTGTGCTAGAGTTTTTGAGCTATATTATATATATTTTAGGGTGTCGGTGAGTGTCGGGGTCGTTGGGCGTGAGTGGGGCGTGTGGGTTGAGTGTTGTGTGCGTGGTTGTGTTTGTGTATATGTGTCCATATATATATATATATATATATTTATATATATTTGTATGTGTGTTTATGTATATATATTTATATATATATATATGTGTGTATTTATATTTATGTACTTGTATATGTATATGTCTATGTGTATATATATATATGTATATGTGTAAGTGTGCTTGTGTGTGTATATGTGTATATATATATATATAGGTGTATGTATATATATATAGTTGAGAGAGTGTGTAGATATATATATATATATATATTAAGTGTATATATATATATGTAGATATGTATATATATTTATGTGTGTGTGTGTTGATAGTGTTGTGAGGTGTGTGTGTATTAGTGTGTGAGTGTGCTAGTGTGTGTGTTAGAGTGTGTTGATGAGTGTGAATATATATAGATATCTAGTTATATATTTATAGATATATGTTTGTATATATATATATATATATATATATATAGGGTGATATATATATATGTATATAGGTGTGTGGTGTATAGGCAGCGAGGGGGGTGGACAGTGCAGCGCAGCGGGGGAGGCAGCGCCGCAGCGCAGCGCGCTGCTGTGCAGCGTGCACAGCAGTTCCAGCAGCTGCGAGCAGCTGCACCAGCAGCAAAAGCAGCAGCAGCAGGCTCAGCAAAAGCAGCAACAGCAGCAGCAGCAGGCTCAGCAAGAGCAGCAGCAGCAATGCCAGGTAGCAGCAGCAGCTAGCAGCCTCGGTTCGCGTCGCGTGGCTCTAGTGGCTAGGTAGCTTAGTAGAAGTGATAGATAGATAGCTAGATTAATAGATAGATAGAGTGTTAGATAGATTAGATAGTTAGATAGATATATAGATAATTAGATAGATAGATAGTTACTTAGATAGGTAGATGGATAATTAGATAGATGGATAGGTAATTGATAGGTAGATAGTTAGGTTTCTAGATACTAGATAGGTAGATAGCTAGATACTTAGATATATCTATCTAAGATATAGATATCTATATACCTATAGTTATATATATATATATATATATATATATATATATATATATATATATATATATATATATATATATATATATATTTGTGTGTATAGGTAAGGTAATGGGTATTAGTGTATAGGTGTGTGGATATCTATATATATAAGTATATACCTACTTAGATATATATAAATATGATAGGTATCTATATTACCTAGCCTAGATTAATAACTAGGTGCATAATTAAAAGCTAGGTAGCTAGTTAGAGGGTTTTAGAGCGAAACCTCAATACCTTGAGATACCGAGGTATCTCGATACCTTGAGATATTCAAGGTATTGAGTTTCGAGCGGGATATTTGAGCATTAGCCTAGGAAATGCTTGGGAGTGATTTTTATATGTTTATATATATATAATTACGCGTGCTAGCATAGGTTTTAGCGGATTTAGGCGGGGTGTGTGGCCTAGGGCGAGGTATCGGATACCGAGGGTATCCCGGTATCTCGATTAGGCGAGTTTGTGAGTTTAGTAGCTTAATGAGCTCGGTTTGACCTAGAATTTCAGGGGCACCCTAGTTTGACCTAGCTTTGACCATATTTGTCCTCGTTGACCGTAAAAGTCAACGTTTGACCTAGTTTTGACCTAGAGTTGACTTTTTGGACCCCGGGTTTACTTTTTGACCCGAATTTCACCAGTTTGACCCGTTCGACCTAGAATAGCCCTAGAAGCCTGTTTTTAATTATTTTATATCAGTTTAAATGCTTAGAACCCTGTTTAATTCTGCTTTTCGCATTAGGTCCTTGTGACACCGGTCCGGATCTCGATCCTCATCAGTTGCTCAGGACATCAGGCGAGTACCTACCTCTGATAGTTTTCATTTTATGATAGCGTTTATATCACCTGTTCTAGGACTGTGATACTTGATTCTGACACATTGTTACACGAGCTGGTACTAGTGGATCCCGTCATGAGGTGCTATCCCCCTTACCGTGTTCAGCGGGTACTCTATCACGTGTATTTCATCATGTGCTTCGGGTATTGATTATCATGTGCTATCATGTGCTTCTTGTGCTCTCGCCTTCGTGTGTGCGAGCTATTATCATGTACGTAGCGTGTTGTGGTTGGATCCAATGGTATTAGTGGGGGAGGGGAGTAGGAGTTGGTTATATGATCAAAGCCAAACAGTATTCATGTGTATGTCGGTTATGCAACTCACGCATAACGGAGTTATCGTAGTGTTCTTCATGTGCAACCTAAGCCGATCATATAACAAACTTGTGCTCAAGGCACTTAGCTAGTATTCATGTTTCTCACCTGCAGTTACTTTTCTACTACTTGTATTGTTCTCCAGTTTACCTTACAGCTACTTATTGTGCTCCAGCATATATTTATTTCCTGTGCATCTTGTATACTTTTCTATTGCTCGTCATATACACCTTATCATGTATTTGGAGTTACTTTCAGAGTTATGTACTTCGCTCCAATCCTGACTGGGCATATTTTTTCCAGAGGATCCTGAGGACTATTGCCCTACGTTCTACGGGCCTGGTGTTGACGACTGTTGTGACCCCGTGATCGAGGAGGAGTGCGCCGAGGAGACGCCGATAGCATCCTAGTTAGCTAGGTGGGTTTCCTGGGTTGTTTCCAGTGGTTTGTATTTTGGATGACTGTACTTATTCTTTTGTTGCTTGAGATGTTGTAGCTATTTGTAGACTTGGACTGTATTATTTTGGATTGTCTTGCTCTCTTGGTTCTGTTTCTTTGTTTATATCATATCGTGCTTATTTCTTCCCCTAGATTTTGTGATTGAGATTTATATATATATTGCGTGGTTGCCCTCCTTCGGGAGAAGATTATTTTGATATATATATATTGCGTGGTTGCCCTCCTTTTGGAGAGGTCATGCCGGATTTTTTTTCTGTGAGATATAGATAGATATGGTTGACCTAGAACGGACCTTTACAGCGTTCTACCGTCGATTCTGCGGCGTAGGCTGGACGTACCCACGACTCATGCCCGATTTTCGGGTGTGGGTCGTGACACGTTTTTGGTGGTGGCCCATGCAGGTCGGCTTTTTAGGGTTACCTGCAATAGGATATAGGAGATAGGCTGAGAGAGAGTGTGCTCAATCACAACTAGGACCCTTCCTACTTCCTTTTGCTATCTTTAATTTTTCTGAAATTGTTTCTTTTGTAATATTACTGTCCTTCATTGATGTTATCGTTTCATGCATTATATTGACTTCTTTTGATCTGTGTTCAGGATGCCTCCGAAGACCAGATCTCAGCGCACCGCCCCAGCAGCTGCCACCGAGAGGTCTGCCACCTCTCGACCTGCTCGACGTCCTGCAGCCGCTACCGCTCCACTCGCCACTCCTGCGGTTGAGGGAGCTTCAGTTTCTCTCGGAGATCCCCTTACTCCCATTGATCCGAGAGCCACCCCAGTTGTCCCGGTGGTACCTCCTCCACCACCGCCTGCGCTAGTGGATGCTACGCAGTTGTTCGTATTCTTCCGAGAGATGATGGATGCGCAGCACCGCCAGGCAGATGTTTTGAGGATGGGCATTGAGAATGCTCATCAGGTGGCTTTGACAGCGGTCGACAGAGTGGCTCAGATCCAGCCACAGCCAGAGCAGGCTCAGTATCCTAGGCCGGGTACTATCATCGATTTTCAGAGGATGCGGCCTAAGGAGTTCTGCGGCACAGAGGGGATCCTGTACGCCGACGACTGGATCGAGCATATAGAGGGCATCTTCAGGCTGGCGATGATCCCAGCCAGCATGCAGATAGAGGCAGCGGGCAGCCAGATGTTCGACCTTGCCCTCACTTGGTTCCGCACGGATACGCGGATAGCAGCTCCGGGATTGACTTGGGAGGCTTTTAAGAAGCTTTTCAAGGAGAAGTTCTTCCCGGATGTGGCTCTCAGTGCCTTAGAGAGTCAGTTCGAGGCACTCATCCAGGGGAGTATGCTAGTGGATGAGTATGCAGCGGAGTTCTGCCGTCTGGGCAGATTTGTTGAGGGGTTGTCTGAGGCAGCGAAGGCGCAGAAGTTCCGCAAGGGCTTGGTCATGGCGGTCAAGTCCTTGACTAGGAGCGACCGCGAGGCGACCTTCGAGCAGATTGTCAGCGATGCTCAGAGGGCTGAGGATGATTTGGAGCTGAAGACGAAGAGGGGCAGAGACCCTTCCGGAGCAGGCAGCAGTGCAGGCCCGACCAAGAGGCCATTCCAGCAGACCCAGCAGCACCAGGGTCAGGGTCGGGCGCCCTTCCGGCAGGCGCCCCAGCAGCAGAGGCAGGGTCAGCAGCAGGGCCAGAGGCAGCCCATCGTTTGCCCTTTCTGTAGGAAGCCAGGGCACGGATGGGACATATGCAGAAAGAGGCTGGGCAGATATTTATTGTGTGGCACCGCAGACCACCAGCTGAAGGATTGTCCTTCAGCGCTTGCCCGTACAGCTCAGGGCGGAGGAGCCGCTCAGAGGGCACCAGCCAGAGCACCTGCAGCGCAGCAGAGAGGTCAGCCTTTGCAGACTCAGCAGCAGAGGTTCGCCCAGCACCAGCAGCAGCACTGAGGAGGACAGCAGGGGCGAGCTTTTGCCCTGACAGTGGACGAGGCCGAGCCAGTTGGTGACGTTATCTCAGGTTCTGTTCTCCTTGATTCCATTCCAGCACTTGCTTTATTTGATTCCGGTGCTTCCCATAGCTTTGTGTCTGTATCTTTTGCTGTTAGACACCTTCTTGTTGCTGAACCTTTAGCTAGACTCTGCAAGATCACGACCGGGGGTGGTATCATCCTAGTCCGTGATGTCTGCAGAGACCGGAGAGTTACCTTGGGAGGCCGGGAGTTGAGTGTGTACCTACTCGTAATGCCACTTCCGAGCTACGATGTTGTACTCGGGATGGATTGGTTGAGTACGCATTGTGCTAGTATAGATTGTCGTGGAGGCAGAGTTTTGTTTAGTCCGCCGGGTGAGCCAGAGTTTCAGTTTGCCAGAGGAGCAGCGGAGCAGACCGAGGGAGTCTTCTGCGGAGCCCTGGTGGTAGAGCCGAGGTCGCTACATCCACTGATAGAGGAGTATATGGATGTCTTTCTGGAGGAGTTGCCAGGGTTACCTCCGGACAGAGATGTGGAGTTCTCTATAGACTTGGTGCCAGGCGCGGAGCCGATATCCCAGCACGTCTATAGAGTCAGCAACAGTGAGCTGATAGAGTTAAAGAAGCAGGTGGATGAGCTACAGGATAAGGGATTTATCAGATCTAGTTCTTCTCCGTGGGGTGCTCCGGTACTTTTTATGCCGAAGAAGGATGGGTCGATACGGATGTGTATCGACTACAGGGCTCTGAACAGCCTCACAATCAAGAACAAGTATCCGCTGCCGCTTATTGATGATCTATTTGACCAGTTGGGCGGAGCGAGGGTGTTTTCCAGGATTGATCTGAGGACAGGCTACCACCAGGTGAAGGTCAGGAAGGAGGATATTCCGAAGACAGCTTTTCGGACCAAATATGGACAGTATGAGTTCTTGGTGATGCCGTTTGGGTTGACTAATGCCCCGGCAGTGTTCATGAATCTGATGAACAAGGTGTTCCATCAGCATCTGGACAGGTTTGTGGTGGTGTTTATAGATGACATCTTGGTGTATTCGAAGACCCCAGAGGAGCACGAGGAGCATCTGAGGATAGTGCTGGAGACTCTCAGGAGGGAGAAGCTTTATGGAAAGCTCTCAAAGTGTGAGTTCTTCCTTGACAAGGTTAAATTCCTTGGTCATGTGGTGACTGGAGAGGGTATCTCGGTGGATCCGAGAAAGATCAGGGCAGTAGAGGCATGGAGTGCTCCGAGTTCAGTAGCCGAGGTCAGGAGTTTCCTGGGACTGGCAGGTTACTACAGGAGATTTGTTCAGGATTTTTCCCGGATTGCAGAGCCGTTGTCCAGGCTGACTCGGAAGGACGTGGAGTTTGTTTGGTCAGAGGAGTGCCAGATCGCCTTTGATGAGCTGAAGAGGAGGTTGACGACAGCTCCAGTGTTGACGTTGCCATCAGGTTCTGGAGATTTCACTATCTATAGTGATGCATCGGAGAAGGGACTGGGTTGTGTGTTGCAGCAGAATGGGAGGGTGATTGCCTATGCTTCCAGGCAATTACGTCCTCATGAGAAGAATTACCCTACCCACGATTTGGAGTTGGCAGCGGTCATTTTTGCTCTGAAGTTGTGGAAACACTATTTATACGGAGAGCGTGTGGAGATCTTCACAGACCATAAGAGCTTGAAGTATGTGTTGACCCAAAAAGAGCTGAACATGAGGCAGAGGAGATGGTTGGAGTTGATGAAAGACTTCGACATATCATTGCAGTATCATCCAGGGAAGGCGAACGTAGTTGCGGATGCATTGAGCAGGTATCCGGTAGCTATGTGCCTGACTACAGATCGTTATCTTCTGGCAGATCTAGAGAGCTTGGGCATTGAGGTGATAGTGCCTGGAGTTGAGATGCAGATGTGGGGACTGCAGATTCAGTCAGAGTTGGTAGACCGGATCAGGGCTACACAGTTTGAGGATGAGTCCCTGAGGAGCATCAGGGAGCAGGTTCAGATGGGTTTAGCAGATGACTTCACCATTGCTTATGATGGTTCCTTGCGGCACGGTACCAGGTTGTGTGTGCCGAGTGGGTCGTTGCGCGAGGAGGTTCTCCAGGAGGCGCATCGATCCCAGTACTCTATGCATCCCGGTGCCAACAAGATGTATAGAGATCTGAGACAGCATGTATGGTGGTACAGGATGAAGCGAGAGGTAGCACGCTTCGTATCCCGATGCTTAGTGTGCCAGCAGGTGAAGGCGGAGAGGCAGAGGCCAGGAGGATTACTCCAGCCGCTACCCATTCCGGAGTGGAAATGGGAGCATGTGACAATGGATTTTGTTTCTGGACTTCTCCGTTCTCCAGGCGGAAAAGATGCGATTTGGGTCATCGTGGACAGGTTGACCAAATCGGCCCACTTTCTACCATTCAAAGTGTGTACGTCTACAGAGAGACTAGCAGAGATGTATATGCACCAGATAGTCAGACTGCATGGAGTTCCAGTGAGCATAGTATCAGATCGGGACAGTCGCTTCACTTCGCATTTCTGGAGGAGCCTGCAGGCTAGCTTGGGCACCCAGCTCAAGTTTAGTAGTGCGTATCACCCACAGACAGATGGTCAGTCAGAGAGGACCATTCAGACACTTGAGGATATGCTTCGCACTTGTGTTTTGGATTTCAAAGGCTCTTGGGAGGATCACTTGCATTTGGTAGAGTTTGCTTACAATAACAGCTACCAAGCCAGTATCGAGATGTCACCTTTCGAGGCGTTGTATGGACGGAGGTGTCGTACTCCGTTGTCATGGGATGATGTAGGTGAGAGAGCTTTGCTTGGCCCGGAGATGGTGGTTGATGCAGCGGAGAAGGTCAAGCTCATTAGAGATAGACTTCGGGTGGCGCAGGACAGGCAGCGGCATTGGGCCGATAGCCACCGGAGACCTTTGGAGTTCAAGGTATAGCTTAGAATCTAGATTTTGTTCTTGTGTTTGCTTGTGATTGCTTGTTTTAGACTAAGTGCAGAGACCTTGTTTGTGCTAGGTTGGAGATCTGGTGTTCCTGAGGATTTCTCCGACGCGGGGCACTATTCGCTTCGGTGGAGGCGGGAAGCTTAGCCCACGTTTCGTCGGACCCTTTCGTGTTCTTGAGAGGGTCGGCACCGTGGCGTATAGGCTTGAGTTGCCGCCTACGCTGGAGGGAGTTCATGATGTGTTCCACGTGTCGCAGTTGAGACGGTACATGGCGAATCCCAGTCACGTATTGGATCACTCGGAGATCGCAGTGGGCCCTACTCTTAGCTATCCAGAGCAGCCGGTGGAGATTCTGGATCGGCGGGAGAAGGTGTTGAGGAACCAGACTATTCCCTTGGTTCGCGTCGCATGGAGGCATCACTCTCCAGGGGAGTCGACCTGGGAGAGGGAGGATGAAATGCGCGAGCGATACCCCTATCTCTTCGAGCCCTGAGGTATGGTTCTTTCTTTGCATTCCTGTCCTAGTTTCGTCTTTTAATTTCGAGGACGAAATTATTTTAAGGAGGGTAGACTTGTCACTACCCAATTCTAGAAATAGGGTATTTTTTTATTTTTATTTGGTAAATAGTGGATTGTATTTAATTAATTATATTGTATTTAAATAGTGATTGTATTATTTTTTTATTTTGATTGTTTTAGGGTTTTGGCTAGCCTGGACCCATGTCAGACCCTAGTGGACCCATGTCCGACCCAGCCCACACCCTTGTGAGAATTATTTTGGGGCTTAGAATTATTATTTTATTTTTAGGAGGTTAGTTGGAGAGATTTGGAACTAGTTTGAGTGCTTTTGGAACCCGGAACCCAAAACCAAGTCAATAGGGGCATTTTGGGAATTTGGTGACTTATGTACCCATTTATTTGCCAAGGCCGGCCCCTACCTACCCCCACCCGTGGGATTCCAGCAGCATCCCCCTCCCCTCTTTGCATTCTTCTTCATTCCACTCTTCTTCTTCTTCATTTCTTCTTCTCTACTTCTCCTTTCTTCTTCCTTCTTCTTCCAAGTAAGCTTCTCTTCACTTTTCTTCTTTCTTTCTTCCATTCCTTCTTCTTTAAGCTAACCCTAACCTTGCATTTTCTTTAACCTAGGTGTGAGGAGCTTAGATCTAGTGTGAGAGCTAGATTTGGTGGCTTGGAGCTTGAGGGAGGTGATTTCTAGGGGTTGTGAGACTTTGGCCTTGGGATTCCAACTCCCAAGAGGTAAAACCTAACTTTCCCCTTCCTAATTATTTTTTATGTAGTGTAATTAGTGTTGTAGAACCCTCCTAGACCCTAACCCTACCCGTAGGAGGAAGTTGGAACTAGTTTGGGTGAGTTTAGAAACTTTGACATTAGGTTTTGTGTCGAATTCGGGTGGAATCCAAATTTGGCCCAATTTTGGGTGATGCCCTAGGTTAGATGGACCTAGGTAGACGTTGTCGGGTGTCTAGAGGGTGAGTGCGTGTCTCCGTTCGGACACGGGAAGCCGTGTCGCGGAGAAACGGGCGTTTCGGGCAAAATTGGGGCTTTTCATCGTCGCCGATTCTAAGTGCGTGTACGTTTCCGCCACGGGCCTAGAATCGACGTGGGAGCACATTTTCTAGGATCTAGACATCGTGTAGAGCACGTGAGTAAATTTTGGGCCGATTCCGAGTTCGTTTGGTGTGCGTTTCAGGAGGTTTTCCGAGCCGCGCACCACGTGTTCGTCGAAATGACCGAACGGTCATTTCGACTTGGTTTCCTCGTTTCGGGCTTGTACGCGCGTTGGGTTAGTATCGGGGAGTGTGTGCTAGAGTTTTCGAGCTATATTATATATATTTTAGGGTGTCGGTGAGTGTCGGGGTCGTTGGGCGTGAGTGGGGCGTGTGGGTTGAGTGTTGTGTGCGTGGTTGTGTTTGTGTATATGTGTCCATATATATATATATATATTTATATATATTTGTATGTGTGTTTATGTATATATATTTATATATATATGTGTGTATTTATATTTATGTACTTGTATATGTATATGTCTATGTGTATATATATATATGTATATGTGTAAGTGTGCTTGTGTGTGTATATGTGTATATATATATATATAGGTGTATGTATATATATATAGTTGAGAGTGTGTGTAGATATATATATATATATATATTAAGTGTATATATATATATGTAGATATGTATATATATTTATGTGTGTGTGTGTTGATAGTGTTGTGAGGTGTGTGTGTATTAGTGTGTGAGTGTGCTAGTGTGTGTGTTAGAGTGTGTTGATGAGTGTGAATATATATAGATATCTAGTTATATATTTATAGATATATGTTTGTATATATATATATATATATATATATAGGGTGATATATATATATGTATATAGGTGTGTGGTGTATAGGCAGCGAGGGGGGTGGCCAGTGCAGCGCAGCGGGGGAGGCAGCGCCACAGCGCAGCGCGCTGCTGTGCAGCGTGCACAGCAGTTCCAGCAGCAGCGAGCAGCTGCACCAGCAGCAAAAGCAGCAGCAGCAGGCTCAGAAAAAGCAGCAGCAGCAGCAGCAGGCTCAGCAAGAGCAGCAGCAGCAATGCCAGGTAGCAGCAGCAGCTAGCAGCCTCGGTTCGCGTCGCGTGGCTCTAGTGGCTAGGTAGCTTAGTAGAAGTGATAGATAGATAGCTAGATTAATAGATAGATAGAGTGTTAGATAGATTAGATAGTTAGATAGATATATAGATAATTAGATAGATAGATAGTTACTTAGATAGGTAGATGGATAATTAGATAGATGGATAGATAATTGATAGGTAGATAGTTAGGTTTCTAGATACTAGATAGGTAGATAGCTAGATACTTAGATATATCTATCTAAGATATAGATATCTATATACCTATAGTTATATATATATATATATATATATATATATATATATATATATATATATATATATATATATATATATATATATATATATATATGTGTGTGTATAGGTAAGGTAATGGGTATTAGTGTATAGGTGTGTGGATATCTATATATATAAGTATATACCTACTTAGATATATATAAATATGATAGGTATCTATATTACCTAGCCTAGATTAATAACTAGGTGCATAATTAAAAGCTAGGTAGCTAGTTAGAGGGTTTTAGAGCGAAACCTCAATACCTTGAGATACCGAGGTATCTCGATACCTTGAGATATTCAAGGTATTGAGTTTCGAGCGGGATATTTGAGCATTAGCCTAGGAAATGCTTGGGAGTGATTTTTATATGTTTATATATATATAATTACGCGTGCTAGCATAGGTTTTAGCGGATTTAGGCGGGGTGCGTGGCCTAGGGCGAGGTATCGGATACCGAGGGTATCCCGGTATCTCGATTAGGCGAGTTTGTGAGTTTAGTAGCTTAATGAGCTCGGTTTGACCTAGAATTTCAGGGGCACCCTAGTTTGACCTAGCTTTGACCATATTTGTCCTCGTTGACCGTAAAAGTCAACGTTTGACCTAGTTTTGACCTAGAGTTGACTTTTTGGACCCCGGGTTTACTTTTTGACCCGAATTTCACCAGTTTGACCCGTTCGACCTAGAATAGCCCTAGAAGCCTGTTTTTAATTATTTTATATCAGTTTAAATGCTTAGAACCCTGTTTAATTCTGCTTTTCGTATTAGGTCCTTGTGACACCGGTCCGGATCTCGATCCTCATCAGTTGCTCAGGACATCAGGCGAGTACCTACCTCTGATAGTTTTCATTTCATGATAGCGTTTATATCACCTGTTCTAGGACTGTGATACTTGATTCTGACACATTGTTACACGAGCTGGTACTAGTGGATCCCGTCATGAGGTGCTATCCCCCTTACCGTGTTCAGCGGGTACTCTATCACGTGTATTTCATCATGTGCTTCGGGTATTGATTATCATGTGCTATCATGTGCTTCTTGTGCTCTCGCCTTCGTGTGCGCGAGCTATTATCATGTACGTAGCGTGTTGTGGTTGGATCCAATGGTATTAGTGGGGGAGGGGAGTAGGAGTTGGTTATATGATCAAAGCCAAACAGTATTCATGTGTATGTCGGTTATGCAACTCACGCATAACGGAGTTATCGTAGTGTTCTTCATGTGCAACCTAAGCCGATCATATAACAAACTTGTGCTCAAGGCACTTAGCTAGTATTCATGTTTCTCACCTGCAGTTACTTTTCCACTACTTGTATTGTTCTCCAGTTTACCTTACAGCTACTTATTGTGCTCCAGCATATATTTATTTCCTGTGCATCTTGTATACTTTTCTATTGCTCGTCATATACACCTTACCATATATTTGGAGTTGCTTTCAGAGTTATGTACTTCACTCCAGTCCTGACTGGGCATATTTTTTCCAGAGGATCCTGAGGACTATTGCCCTACGTTCTACGGGCCTGGTGTTGACGACTGTTGTGACCCCGTGATCGAGGAGGAGTGCGCCGAGGAGACGCCGATAGCATCCTAGTTAGCTAGGTGGGTTTCCTGGGTTGTTTCCAGTGGTTTGTATTTTGGATGACTGTACTTATTCTTTTGTTGCTTGAGATGTTGTAGCTATTTGTAGACTTGGACTGTATTATTTTGGATTGTCTTGCTCTCTTGGTTCTGTTTCTTTGTTTATATCATATCGTGGTTATTTCTTCCCCTAGATTTTGTGATTGAGATTTATATATATATTGCGTGGTTGCCCTCCTTCGGGAGAAGATTATTTTGATATATATATATTGCGTGGTTGCCCTCCTTTTGGAGAGGTCATGCCGGATTTTTTTTCTGTGAGATATAGATAGATATGGTTGACCTAGAACGGACCTTTACAGCGTTCTACCGTCGATTCTGTGGCCTAGGCTGGACGTACCCACGACTCATGCCCGATTTTTGGGTGCGGGTCGTGACATGCCTATTGGTCCGTGACCTCAGCCCTAACCTAGTAATTTTGAACTTGCTAATAACCTGGTATGCTTTATATTTGATAACTGTAGAGATTGTAGAGTCTTTTGTTATTGTGCTTATTGTGCATTATTTTGTGAACTTAAATAATTTGTACCTCCTTTCATCATCATCTAGCGCACTTAATTTTGCTGTACTTGACTTATGCTGATATTTTATAGCCTAGTTTTGCAAGCTTACTCTTTATCGAGCTTGTTCATGACAAGTGTATTATTGGGGAGGCCCACAATAATATATTTCAGAATCAGTGTATTACGGTCTGATCAACCATAGTGTGCTTGATTCGCCCTTCGAAATAATACTTTACGTGGATTGAGATATGTAGTTATTAGTAGACAAATATACTTGCCCTCTAGATATGTCCGAGCATATCGTATCAGTTATATAACTGTACTAATACGAGCATGCGAATAAATGATTACCAGAATAGAAATTCAGTCCACAACTGTTTGACAATTCCCATTTGAACTCTTTAAACACCTTGATCCCGATACTTCTGTTCTATCATCTCGCCCTTGAACTCTTTATTATTGATCTTCGTCTTCCTTTATTTCGGAAAGACGAAATCTCATGCTTGGTATAAGTTTGAGATATAGACAGTACTAGATATACCCCACAGGCCGGTCGAATTGATGATGACCCTTTATGATTAAGGGAATACCATAGGTGATGTGTTGGTGTTAAAGACTTAAGGATTCAATACCACGATTAAATAAGTTGGGACATAGCTTTACTAGTTGTATAGCCTTAGATGATAGATGGATAAAATCTAAGTTGGGTAGAGACCGCAATGTTCACTTGAGAGGAATCTTTTAGACCGTAATCAGGTGAGATTGGATAGAGAGAACCCTACCATATTTTAATTTTGAGGACAAAATTTTTATAAGTTGGGTAGATTGTAAACCCCCTGAATTTTCAAAAAAATATTAAACTTGGATTTTTCACAACTTTCTGGAATTTTCTGGGAATTTTCTGTAATTAAAATCAGGGTTTTAATTATTAAATGATTTTTTTATTGTCAATAAATAATATTAAAATATTATGAAAATAATATTTTTGGGTGTAAAATGGAAAACTGGACTTCGAGTAATTTTTCTGGAATTTATTGGACCTTGGACCTAATTTAAAATACATAAAAACTAACTAATTAATTATTATTATTATTATTATTATTATTATTATTATTATTATTATTATTATTATTATTATTATTATTATTATTTATTGGTTTTCCCGGCCCATTTACCCTGGCCCAGCCCGTTGGGCCCTCGTCCAGCGCCGCCTCTGTCTCTACCACATTCCGAAAACAGGAGTATTTTTGACTTTTTTTCCAATATTTAATATTATTGTAGTTATAATTAATTAATTACATGAATAGTATATATTTAAATTAAATAACTGTGTGATGTGTACTTTAAAATATTATATTATAGGCAGTGTTCATTTGTGTTGTGATGGTAGACTTGACCTAGAAGCCAGTAGATGAGCACCTGTCGGAATTATGGAATTTTGAGAAAAATTGTTTTATTTTAAGATTAATTCATTGGAGGTGTAATTAATTACTGTATTTTATTTAATATTTTGCGCTTTGCCTTTGCTTCGATATATGGAGCACTATCCAGACTTTTGTCTTCCAACAAATTTTACCATCTTGCCCTAGACATGCCCGCCTTCAATTCTGCTATTTTTGCAACTCATAGTTATGCTCGCTGTGCATTATTTCTAGCCGCACAAAAAATCGTCACGGACGTTATTTTTAAATTCCTATTTTGTATCGTTGTGCGTTCCAATCAAAAATTGGAGGCCATCTTGACCTATTTTTCGTGCGGCCCAAATTAGGGTAATATTCTGTTCTGAGTCTTCTTCAATATTGGTATTGATGACCTGACCTGATTTTGGCTCCATGTACTCCTAATTAATTGTTGAACACAACTTGCATTTATTTCTATTTAAATTGAGGATACCATTTTATCTGATTTTAAAATCCCCAATTAATTCCAGTGCCCTGCAAATTCAGCCCATACCCATCTTACAGCGTCCCCTGGCCCTACAAAACACCGGACCCCGAATCGCCCGCCCAATTTTCGTCATTTCATGTGTTTGTGCAATTTCCCAAATTTAAGGGGGGGCTAAATTGCAAATTTGCATTTTGTGGCCTCACCAAATTATTTTAACTAATGAGGGAACCTAATATTATTTGTAGCCCTCACCCTCATTTCAACATGAATTAATTCCCTTCATGATTTAATCTAGACCACTCATTTAGAGGGTCAATCACAACCCTCCATCAAAATCCCCTCATCCCTATATAATGTCTATATCAAACCCTAATTCCTAGGCAACCTAGAAAACACCACCTCCTCACAAGCCCCCTCTCTCCAACCGTAGGTTCCAATTCTTCAATTTCTTTCTCCCTTCTTCTTCTCTTTTCTTCCTCTTCTTCCTTCTTCTTCCTCCTTCTCTTTTATTTTTGATTTTAAATATAAGAAAGGGAGGGGGAAACCATCTTCTCCCTCAGGCTGTTCCCGGCGGCCCCCTGTCCACTCCGGCGGGCTGGCCAGCCGCTGCCCCCGGCCAAGCCCGCTGTACTCCGGCCGGCGGCTGCTGCCTCTCCCCGACTCCCCCATCATCATCACCACCATCATCTACAACTCCCACCTCCACCAGCATCAACCATCACCACCACCTCCACCACCATTAACTCCGGTCCGGCCACCCTTCCCTCGGCGCTCCGACCCGCACTGCTTCCCGGCCGGCACTTCCTCGACGGTCCGGCGGCCACTGCGAACTCCCCGGCGGCGCTGCTGTGTCCTCCCCTTCCTCTGCTCATGTCCTCCCATCTCCTCCACGCGCAGAACTCCGGCTGCATCTCCTTCCCGGCGGCTCCCCTCCGGTCCGGCGGCCCTCTGCGTCCCCGGCGGCCGTACTCCGGCAACCCCCTCTCCTCTGTAAGTCCCCTCCTCTCTCCCCTTCCCTCTTTATATATATATATATATCTATATATATATATATACATATATATATGTATATATATATATATATACGTATATATATACGAGTATATATATACTATATGTATATGTATTGTAGGTAATTATTTAATGTGAATATAATGGTATATTAATCAATGTATTGTATATGTAATATATTCATGTATATATAACCAAGGTATATTTGTATATATATTAATAAATGTGTATAGTATTAAATTAAATTAATGTTTAATATATTAGTATGGTATATATATATATATAATTGTATAATGTATTGTGGGTGTATTCACTATAATGTATATATGTATACATATTTTGTGAACGTATGTATTAATATATATGTATAAGTACATATTTGTATATGTATATTGATGCATTTTATATATATATACTTTGTATATTTTAATATAATTAGCATATGTATATTATTACTTTATTAATATCTGATTATATGAGCATAGTAGGTAATTAAATAAATTATATAATTAAGTATGTATTTAATTGATGCTTTAAATGCATGAATATGTGTAGCATTTATTTATTTAATAGTTAAATACACAATGTATTAGTAATGTTAATTAAAGATATGTATATTATTTCTTTTGTAAATATTTAATTGTATAAGTATAGGTATGTATTAATTAACTGTATACTGTAATGGTAATAGATACAAATATGTATTTTGGTATAAAAAGTATATATGTATATACATCTATTAGTGTATATACACAAATATGTATTTTTTAAATTACTAATAGACACTTATATATATATTATATACGTTTTATTGGTATACTAAGTATTAAGGTATGTTTCAGTATTTAAATATAAATAAATGTATATTGGTATAAATATATATATATTGTACATACAATTAATGTATTGTATATGTATTTAATGTGATGTACTAGTATTAGTATATATTTTAATAATAATAATAACATTGACAATACATATATATATATATTTTAAAATGTATTTTAGCATATGTATGAGTATACATATATAATGTTCAACTAGTATAAATCAAATATATATTGTAAATACATTTAAATTGGTGCATGTATAAATATAGTAAGTATTAATAAGTGTAATGTGTGTTATATACGTATCCCTACTAGATGACCAGTTGACTAGAGCCATGCCTGGCAGAGCCCCTGAGTTCTTGTAGTTGTGATGTGTTAGTGTAGCACCTGATGCAAATGTTGTATTTGATATATTTTAGGACTGTTGGTTCCTCCAGACGATACTCTGGGACAGGACATTGGTTTTACCAGCTAAGGACCAAAGGCGAGTACATTCTCTGATTAGTTTCTAATTTATGATATCTCCTATGTTCACTGTATCTAGTATAAATATCCATGTTCCTGACACGTTGGTTACACGGATTGGTATACACGGATCTCGTCATGAGATGTTATTCCTTATTCATGGTGTAGCTTGTACAGGACTGGTTTCCTTGATATCTTGTGCATGTACAGACACTGATTCCCGGGGAGATTTGCTACCTTCCTAGGGAATCCCGTGCCATAGCGTACCATGGTTGGATCTAATATACCAGTCGGGGGTTTGGGGAGTACTTTAGTGTAGATATGTGATCATACCCAACTTTATATGCACCATAGCTCACCCCACATCTCACGTCGGGTGCGGCCTGACCATTTACATGCTCCATAGCTGTTACGTGTGATTAGCCTGATCTCTACATGCATCATAGCTAACCAACGGTTAGCCTGACTTTATATGAACCATAGCTAATCACATGTAACCAGCCTGATCAAGTTCCCAAGCCGATCATATATTAAAGCTAGTACTCACACACTTAGTCATAGGTTTCTTGCTCTTGGACATATTGTTTTCTTTTCCTGTAGTTACTTACAGTATTTCCAGTATTTCTTTCATTGTACATTTCTCGTACCTATACATGCATCTGGTATGTTTCCATCTAGAACTGCTACATAGTTTATGTCATTTATATAGAACTGCTATTTAGAGATGTACTTTGCTCCTTCCTGACTGGAAAATATTTTTTCAGACTGTGACCTTAGTGGACTTGTTTCTGACATTGGGGATTGGATGTTACTGATTGCAGGTATGATTATGTTGTCTTTAGACTTGTGTTGTATTCTTTTATTTCTTCAAATTTCTATCGTGCTGTAGTTGTGATTGAGTATGTTGTGAGTATTTTTATAGTATTATCCGAATCTCCTTATGGAGTTGGATACTAGCGTGAGATTGTTAGATAGTACTCGACCTAGACAGCGTTCTACCGCCGACGCTGCGGCGTAGGCTGGACGTACCCACGTACTCGTGCCCCTAAACCGGGTGTGGGTCGTGACACGTTTTAGTGGTGGCCCATGCAGGTCAGACTTCGCGAGTTGTGCGATGTCGTAGTAGTGTGGCATCTTTGTTACACTATTGCGTGCCTGCAATAGGATCTAGGACATAGGATACTAGGACGAGAGCAAATACTCAATCATAATTTATTTGGAAGATTTCCTGGGATGACCCCATGAGAATCTTATTATAATCTCCAATTTAACTCCTTCGCCCTTGTTTCCGTCCGTCCTCACTCGTTGATATTGAGTTTGATTCTTGTTGACCAGTTGTTAACTTTAATTTCTGGTATCATTGTTGAGTTGATTTCATTTTGAGATGAATTTTATGGACTAGAATTTATGGTATCATCTGATGACATATATTGATGAGGACAGTGAGAAAGGTAAAACGTCTACTTTGATTATGGAACCTAGAATTTATCGCAGCCATATTAACTGTCGTGACGAGAACGTAGGAACCTAACTTGGATGTACATACTTTAGTTATGAGATTTAGAGTTTCTCGCAGCCATACCGGTTGGCGTGGCGAGGATTCTAGATGACATGATTATAGGGTTGCATACCTTAGTTACGGAACCTGTCGTTTATCGCATCTATGCTTACTGGCGTGGCGAGGATTCTGTGTGTCATAATTTCTGACAGACGTGTATGATTATCAGGTTGTATCTTAAAATGGTTCTTAAAGTGTCATCTCAAGACTTATCTATTTTCTGTTATTCCAGGACTTTGTTCCATCGCTTCTTTTTCTTTACTAGCAGTAAAGATACCTTCCGTCCTTGATCCAGTTCCTTTTTGAGCTTATTTTCTTTGAGAATTCCTTGTTAGTATGATAATTAGTGACTTGCAATTTTGGTTGTGTCTTGTATTAGTTTGACTGAGTGTGACTTGTGAGTTTGTAAGTGTTTCTTAGTTGGACATATGAGCATTAGGCATTAATCCAGAGTTAGCCCTTAGCATAGTACCTTGTACCAATGATTCTAGGAGTAGTGTCATTAGAGACTGAGGGGTAAGGAGAGTATAGAGTATCAGTGATAGTTCTCAGAGTTAGTATCAGAGCCAATTACCCGTCCTGGATAATCATGATTATGTAATTGAGTGATCTATGTAAACGATTAAGTATCCGAAAATTGTGTTAAGGATTTATAGAGCATGATGTCCAATTTGATGATTGATATCGGAAATGTTAAAGGTAAAGAAATGTATATGTATAAAGGGTTTAATGAGATGTCATAAGTAGAGAAATATCAGGATTAGTAATGGAAGTTGTGAAGCGTATCACGGATTAGTTTAATAGGCTTTAAAGGATTGAAGGAAATACATATACAACCATCGAGATGAGGAACCATACACATACCCATGAGAGTAAAGAAACATGAGTGTTATAGAGGATACAGGTGATCATGAGTCTAATGAGCTTGATGAGATAATCCATTAATGCAGCTAGTGATATAATACCAAGAGTGCTAATGATTCTATATCGAGGATTAGTCAAGGATGACGTTAATAACAGTAAGCACTATGTGTGTTGATAATTAGATGATATACCAATTGACATAAATTGAAATTATGAAAGAAAACACAGTTGATGGTAACTTTGATCATCGGAGGTAATAGTACAAGTGATTCGGGCAGTACAATTTAGTACAAAATTATAGACACCAGATGCATTGAGTGCACCTTGAGTATCAGAGACCGTGAGCACTAATATGTACATTGAGGAGTTATAAATAAAAAGGTGGAAATGAATTTTAAATTTTCAGAATTTTTAAGGAGTTGAGATTTTATGTTGTTAAAATATTGAGGATTTAAATTTGATTCACTAAACATAGTTAAGGCTACAAAGATTTTAGAAGTGATTAAATTTTATTTCGATGTGAAGTATCTAATTTTGAGGAGGCATATGCATTTATTTTAAGTTGATCGGAAAGTTAAACCTTGACGATTATTTCGAGGATTAACTTTATGGTAGATAAGAGATGAATATTAATATATGAGTAGATGATATACATGTGTAAGGATCTGATGATTTGAGTATGATTGAGATCTCACTGCCAACCGACTTGGGTGTCAAATCTAGGGTTATATTAAAGATGAACAGTACTTAGTATAGTGTGTTGCAATTGATATGCACTTGAGTAATCAGAATAACTAGTATCAGCGATTGCAGAAGGTAAGGAAGCTAGCAGTGAGTATGCTTGTAGTAGAGTGTGGTACCTAAAGAGATAGAGGTATCAAACTTTACATGCATCATTTGATCTATGATTATGTTAGAAGATATTGCAAGTAATATGTTAGCAGATTCTTTCTTTCCTCATGTTCTTTTTGTCTTCTGGTTGATTGATTGATTCCTTAGTACCGTAGTTGCATGCATAATTTCTTGTTATAATGTAGTTAGTAGTACCCCTGATACAGAGACTGCAATACCATGACAAAAGACACCATGATCATACATATTTCCCTTAGGTTGCATGTTGTATGGTTGTAGGTAGAATTCTCTTAGACTTGATTGTTGAGGATTTAACTGTAGTAAAGATTAACGAAGAGGTTATGACTTGACAAAGAGAGACAAGGTGCCTTAAATTTTGAGAAAAAAAAATATTAAATAAAGAGTTGGGAATTTAATATGGCCTAATTGAAGTTTTGTTAAATCATTGATTTTTAAGAAGATTATGAAATGATTAAATTATCATTGAATTTGAGGAATTTAAGAAGGCCATCGATATATCGATTGGACTGCAAGTTATGAACTTATATCTTGAATATTGTGTTGGAGGTGTCATAAGTATTACGTCGTTGCATATTACGTGGAAAAAAAAATCGAGGAATAAGAACACAAATGGATTAGTGTTGAATTCAAATTTTGGGATGAGATTCGATTTTAGAAATATGCATTGATTGGATTTCAATTAGAGGATTGAATATTTAATTCTTGTATTTCGTTATTAACCTAAAATTTTGGAGGATATTGTGCTAAGAATGGGATTTGATTTTATATTTGAAGATTTTTAGGGATATGATATTTATAGAATTTTGAAAAATTTATTGTGAAATAACAATATGGAGTAGTTCATGATTATATGATTTGATGAATTTAAATTTGATGGTAGTAAATGAATAAATAAAATAATTGAGGATTTAAAAATTCGAGGATAAACATTGATTTAAATAGAGGGTTAAAAATTTAACATGGCAGGATTTGTGATGTATTAATTCCCGGAAGGATATGATATGATTGAGGTTATCATTAGAATTTGAGGAAATTAAGGAGATTGTCATTAAATTATTGGATTGCAAGTTATGAATTTTAGAATGTTATATTTGAATGTCGCATTTGGAAAATCCTTAAGTATCGTATTGCCGAGTATTTTGAGGAAGGAAAAAAAAAAATTTGGACTAATGTTTGAATTCAAAACTTGTGGGACGAGATTACAATTATATATGTGGATTGATTAAATCAAATTCGAGGACTGGATATTAAATTCCGAGTATTGAATTACTAACTAAAACTTTCAAGGGAATTTTGATAAAAATAGACTTTGATTTCATTTCGAGGATTTTTCAGGAATGAAATAATATCAAAAATTTTAAAATTATGAAAAGACCTTGCGGATTATTACCTGATGTCGTGATTGATGAATTTAAGTTTGGGGGAAATAATAATGTGTATGATTAAATGCTACTTTGAGGATTTTAAATTTTGAGGACGAAATTCTTTTAAGGTGGGTAGACTTGTCACTACCACATTCCGAAAACAGGGGTATTTTTGACTTTTTCTAATATTTAATATTATTGTAGTTATAATTAATTAATTACATGAATAGTATATATTTAAATTAAATAACTGTGTGATGTGTACTTTAAAATATTATATTATAGGCAGTGTTCATTTGTGTTGTGATGGTAGACTTGACCTAGAAGCCAGTAGATGAGCACCTGTCGGAATTATGGAATTTTGAGAAAAATTGTTTTATTTTAAGATTAATTCATTGGAGGTGTAATTAATTACTGTATTTTATTTAATATTTTGCGCTTTGCCTTTGCTTCGATATATGGAGCACTATCCAGACTTTTGTCTTCCAACAAATTTTACCATCTTGCCCTAGACATGCCCGCCTTCAATTCTGCTATTTTTGCAACTCATAGTTATGCTCGCTGTGCATTATTTCTAGCCGCACAAAAAATCGTCGCGGACATTATTTTTAAATTCCTATTTTGTATCGTTGTGCGTTCCAATCAAAAATTGGAGGCCATCTTGACCTATTTTTCGTGCGGCCCAAATTAGGGTAATATTCTGTTCTGAGTCTTCTTCAATATTGGTATTGATGACCTGACCTGATTTTGGCTCCATGTACTCCTAATTAATTGTTGAACACAACTTGTATTTATTTCTATTTAAATTGAGGATACCATTTTATCTGATTTTAAAATTCCCAATTAATTCTAGTGCCCTGCAAATTTAGCCCATACCCATCTTACAGCGTCCCCTGGCCCTACAAAACACCGGACCCCGAATCGTCCGCCCAATTTTTGTCATTTCATGTGTTTGTGCAATTTTCCAAATTTAAGGGGGGGCTAAATTGCAAATTTGTATTTTGTGGCCTCACCAAATTATTTTAACTAATGAGGGAACCTAATATTATTTGTAGCCCTCACCCTCATTTCTACATGAATTAATTTCCTTCATGATTTAATCTAGACCACTCATTTAGAGGGTCAATCAAAACCCTCCATCAAAATCCCCTCATCCCTATATAATGTCTACATCAAACCCTAATCCCTAGGCAACCTAGAAAACACCACCTCCTCACAAGCCCCCTCTCTCCAACCGTAGGTTCCAATTCTTCAATTTCTTTCTCCCTTCTTCTTCTCTTTTCTTCCTCTTCTTCCTTCTTCTTCCTCCTTCTCTTTTATTTTTGATTTTAAATATAAGAAAGGGAGGGGGAAACCATCTCCTCCCTCAGGCTGTTCCCGGCGGCCCCCTGTCCACTCCGGCGGGCT
This sequence comes from Iris macrosiphon, assembly GCA_036927795.1. Lineage (NCBI taxonomy): Eukaryota > Viridiplantae > Streptophyta > Magnoliopsida > Asparagales > Iridaceae > Iris > Iris macrosiphon. The sequence continues at coordinate 161,946,095 of JAYESA010000015.1, forward strand.
GGCCAGCCGCTGCCCCCGGCCAAGCCCGCTGCACTCCGGCCGGCGGCTGCTGCCTCTCCCCGACTCCCCCATCATCATCACCACCATCATCTATAACTCCCACCTCCACCAGCATCAACCATCACCACCACCTCCACCACCATTAACTCCGGTCCGGCCACCCTTCCCTCGGCGCTCCGACCCGCACTGCTTCCCGGCCGGCACTTCCTCGACGGTCCGGCGGCCACTGCGAACTCCCCGGCGGCGCTGCTGTGTCCTCCCCTTCCTCTGCTCCTGTCCTCCCATCTCCTCCACGCGCAGAACTCCGGCTGCATCTCCTTCCCGGCGGCTCCCCTCCGGTCCGGCGGCCCTCTGCGTCCCCGGCGGCCGTACTCCGGCAACCCCCTCTCCTCTGTAAGTCCCCTCCTCTCTCCCCTTCCCTCTTTATATATATATATATATCTATATATATATATATATATATATACATATATATATGTATATATATATATATATATACGTATATATATACGAGTATATATATACTATATGTATATGTATTGTAGGTAATTATTTAATGTGAATATAATGGTATATTAATCAATGTATTGTATATGTAATATATTCATGTATATATAACCAAGGTATATTTGTATATATATTAATAAATGTGTATAGTATTAAATTAAATTAATGTTTAATATATTAGTATGGTATATATATATATATAATTGTATAATGTATTGTGGGTGTATTCACTATAATGTATATATGTATACATATTTTGTGAACGTATGTATTAATATATATGTATAAGTACATATTTGTATATGTATATTGATGCATTTTATATATATATACTTTGTATATTTTAATATAATTAGCATATGTATATTATTACTTTATTAATATCTGATTATATGAGCATAGTAGGTAATTAAATAAATTATATAATTAAGTATGTATTTAATTGATGCTTTAAATGCATGAATATGCGTAGCATTTATTTATTTAATAGTTAAATACACAATGTATTAGTAATGTTAATTAAAGATATGTATATTATTTCTTTTGTAAATATTTAATTGTATAAGTATAGGTATGTATTAATTAACTGTATACTGTAATGGTAATAGATACAAATATGTATTTTGGTATAAAAAGTATATATGTATATACATCTATTAGTGTATATACACAAATATGTATTTTTTAAATTACTAATAGACACTTATATATATATTATATACGTTTTATTGGTATACTAAGTATTAAGGTATGTTTCAGTATTTAAATATAAATAAATGTATATTGGTATAAATATATATATATATTGTACATACAATTAATGTATTGTATATGTATTTAATGTGATGTACTAGTATTAGTATATATTTTAATAATAATAATAACATTGACAATACATATATATATATATATTTTAAAATGTATTTTAGCATATGTATGAGTATACATATATAATGTTCAACTAGTATAAATCAAATATATATTGTAAATACATTTAAATTGGTGCATGTATAAATATAGTAAGTATTAATAAGTGTAATGTGTGTTATATACGTATCCCTACTAGATGACCAGTTGACTAGAGCCATGCCTGGCAGAGCCCCTGAGTTCTTGTAGTTGTGATGTGTTAGTGTAGCACCTGATGCAAATGTTGTATTTGATATATTTTAGGACTGTTGGTTCCTCCAGACGATACTCTGGGACAGGACATTGGTTTTACCAGCTAAGGACCAAAGGCGAGTACATTCTCTGATTAGTTTCTAATTTATGATATCTCCTATGTTCACTGTATCTAGTGTAAATATCCATGTTCCTGACACGTTGGTTACACGGATTGGTATACACGGATCTCGTCATGAGATGTTATTCCTTATTCATGGTGTAGCTTGTACAGGACTGGTTTCCTTGATATCTTGTGCATGTACAGACACTGATTCCCGGGGAGATTTGCTACCTTCCTAGGGAATCCCGTGCCATAGCGTACCATGGTTGGATCTACTATACCAGTCGGGGGTTTGGGGAGTACTTTAGTGTAGATATGTGATCATACCCAACTTTATATGCACCATAGCTCATCCCACATCTCACGTCGGGTGCGGCCTGACCATTTACATGCTCCATAGCTGTTACGTGTGATTAGCCTGATCTCTACATGCATCATAGCTAACCAACGGTTAGCCTGACTTTATATGAACCATAGCTAATCACATGTAACCAGCCTGATCAAGTTCCCAAGCCGATCATATATTAAAGCTAGTACTCACACACTTAGTCATAGGTTTCTTGCTCTTGGACATATTGTTTTCTTTTCCTGTAGTTACTTACAGTATTTCCAGTATTTCTTTCATTGTACATTTCTCGTACCTATACATGCATCTGGTATGTTTCTATCTAGAACTGCTACATAGTTTATGTCACTTATATAGAACTGCTATTTAGAAATGTACTTTGCTCCTTCCTGACTGGAAAATATTTTTCCAGACTGTGACCTTAGTGGACTTGTTTCTGACATTGGGGATTGGATGTTACTGATTGCAGGTATGATTATGTTGTCTTTAGACTTGTGTTGTATTCTTTTATTTCTTCAAATTCCTTTCGTGCTGTAGTTGTGATTGAGTATGTTGTGAGTATTTTTATAGTATTATCCGAATCTCCTTATGGAGTTGGATACTAGCGTGAGATTGTTAGATAGTACTCGACCTAGACAACGTTCTACTGCCGACGCTGCGGCGTAGGCTGGACGTACCCACGTACTCGTGCCCCTAAACCGGGTGCGGGTCGTGACAGCCTCGCCCAGCGCCTCCTCGCCCAGCGCCGCCTCGCCCCAAGCCGTGAGCAGCCGGCCCCTGCTCCTTCCTCCTCCCACACGAGCAGCCGCGTCCGACCGCCCCTCCGCTCCGACGCCGCCCTCGACCCCGACAGCAGCCGACGAGCCGCCCCCAGCCCCCTCCGGCGCGCCTCCGGCCGGCCCCCGTCGCAGCTTCTAGAACCCTAACCCTAGCCCTAATTCTCCCATGTGTCAACACGTGTCGGACACGACACGGACACGAGAAATCCTAATTTCTCGAGCCCCATTCAGGTACGTGTAACTTTCTCCTCGCTGCCCCATTTTCAATTCTGTAAATTGCGTTGAGAAGCCTGTATGACCCTCTCGGTGCCCGAAAAAACTGCTCGGGGCATCGCGTCCTGTGGAGATCGCACACAGCGATCCAAAAACAGGAAAAACAATGACCCGATTCACCCCGGAACTGGGTACGTCCCGCCAAACGGGATGACTTGGTCACGCGCGGTCTTCACATATACGTGCATGCCGTTGATACGGACGTGTGAGAATTCGCAAAAGTTGATTCGGGTGTGCGTGCACACCGGGATCAACGCGTATCCGCGAACACCGTTCCGTATCCGTCTTTTCTGATTCACGCCCTAACTTTCTGTGTACACGTCGGATAGAAACGAAACTTGCGCCATCGAACTCGTAGCGATACGCTGGTCCTGTGACCCAAGTTTGGTTCGGTTCTGAGAACGTTGACAAAATCGTGTGTCGTGGGCCCCACAGGTCCCACTCGACGGGCGATTTTGTGATCAACTCATCGGAATCCAATTTTGAAAGTTCCCTTGGGTTCGTATCATCGTTCCTGACCTGTTGACACTAAGTTTGGTGAATTTGGAGACCTTTGACCTTGACACATTTTTCGGTGCAAAGTGGGCCCACCTACGGACCCCGTTTTGACCCAAAATTGTCGTTTTTGCCCTTGTCTCCGAATTGGACTCAAGGACAGGCGTTTCTAGCTATTTGATATCTTCTGAGCATGATGGTAATGTTTATTTCAGCATCTGGACACATTGCTGGAATTTTTCCCCGAGAACATAACCGTAGTGGGATCCAAACATCAGGCAAGTACCTGCACTTCAAGTTTATTCTTTATATTATGATAATTAGTTCCTGGCTCTACTAGCACCATTGGATGTTACACGTAGTGTTAGAATATTGGAGTTCATGTCTTGCTTTTTGTGTCGGGTGGGAGAATACTAGGAGGCATGTAGTTTACCCTTCCCCCTGTTCCTGACTAATAGCTGTTGGTACGCGACTGTACCATCAGCCAGATCTCGATTATTCCTGTCTAATAGCCGTTTATGATGGCCGGATTAGCCTTATAAGCCCCTACATGCCAACTACGTATAATTACACACACATAGTTTCTTGTCTTGTTACAGTTATATTTTCCTGTCTCATTATATTCCTGTCTTACTCATGTCCCTGGTTTATAGCAATTAATCCTATTTTACTTATGTTCCTGATTTTTAGTACTTAATTCTTAGATAATTTCACTACTTATTATGCATATTCTTATCATGATACTTAGACAGTTTCTTTTCTACTTGTCATAAATATTTAGTTTAATCTTGTTGTGTATTGGTACTTTGCTCCTTTCCTGACTGGATCCGTTGATATTAGGCGATGATGAGGACTATGCCCCCACCTATTATGGTCCCTATGAGGTAGCAGGTGATACACTTGAGGAGCCGGTTCCCACCCAGGAGGCTACGTTTGAGGAGTAGTAGCCAGTTAGTTAGTATTTTTCTTTCATCCTAGTAATCGGGTTTGTCCCCGATTTATTTCTGGTTCTGTAATAAACATTGGATCTGTTGTCACATTTATTTATTTGAAATCTTAGCATTCCTTTCCTGTTATCTTCATTGCCTACTTATAATATTGTGAATGAGTTAGATTTTAATTTGACTGTGGATATGACCTAGACAGCGTACTACCGTCGACACTGCGGCGTAGGCTGGAGGTACCCACGTACTCGTGCCCGAATATCCGGGTGCGGGTCGTGACACTAGTATAGTTGTGAGAAACTTTAAATTACATAACTAAGATATGTACATTGTAAACTCCCTCACCCAAAATAGGTATTTTTGTATATTTTATATTATTATATTTATTATAGATGTTGAATTTATTTAGAGTATTATCTTAGTTAATTAGAAAATAATTTTTTTAGTATATTTACTTATATAAATATTTATTTAGAATTATTTTTAGGCTATTTTAGATTATTGGGATTTTTCCATAATTTTTAGTTAATTAAAAACTAGTAACACTAATTTTTGAGGACTTTAAAGAATTTATTTTATATTCAAACTTAATTAAAAATATTCCAAAATTTTATTTTAGGTTCTATATAATAAAATATATTTTCTAGAATTTTTGGGAATTTTTCGATTATTTTTAGCATTTATTTCGAGTTAATTATGAAAAACTGAATTAAAAACTAATTTCTGAAAAAGAAAACCCAAAAAGTAATTAATTCTGCCCAGTCAGCAAACAGGGGCCCCACCTGTCAGTCTCCAGCAGTGAACAGTGCCGGACCCGCCTGTCAGTGACCGCTGAGTGGGTGCGAGTCGAGCCGAGCCGAGCCGACCTCGAGCCGAGCCGAGACCGAGTTCGACTCGGACTCAGCTGAGCCGAGCCGCATCGAACTGCGACCGTTCGATCTGGGCGGGGCTGCATGAATGGCTGCCATGTGGCGCGCTGTGAGCCGCGGCTGCACTTTCTCTCTCCTATATATATATATATAATAGTTTAGATATTAATTTATAGGGTTTTTCTTCAGCCGATTTTTGGAGAATTATCATCTAGGGTTCCTTCATTTTCCAGAAGCCATTGCGCACAGTTCCGGACTCCAAACGAGGCCTAGTTTTTTTTGTTAGAACGATAATGAGATTAGATTTCTGATTATATAAATTGTTTTTCTAAATTATTAGTATTAAATTCTGGAAAATTCGTAGAGCACAGCATGTCCGAAAATAGACGTATTTTGATATTTTTGTAATTTTGGGAGAACCCGGAATCAGAATCACGAACCGTTTAAAGTTTCGGAAAGCTAATGTCGAGATCATCGACATATATTTTTCTCAGAATTTAATTCGAAGTATTTATTTACTGTTAATTTTGTAGAACTTCTAGGTTAGAATTTAACCATCGGTGCACAATACAAAATTTGTATGTGCCATAATTCCCAAACGAATTTGAATTCGGACGAGCCATAAATTTCAGCATGTTTTTGACGTTGAAATCTACAGAAAATCATGCATGAAAATTGAGTTTATGTAGGTTGACTTTTCGGTCAACAGATCGTCTCGATTTGCGTGACATGAGTCTCGAGTTGATAAAATTTAGTTTCTTTGGACAAAATTTAGGAATTAACATAAAAATTAGAATAATAAGATTAAAATAAGATTTTAGAGTAATTATTCCAGAATTAAATAAATTAAAATAAATTATCTTTTGACGTGATAAATTTGTAATACATAGGCTATTTGGACTGTGACTTGGACTCTGATTCATACCAGCAGCAGGACCCCAGGCAAGATATCTTGCCAAATTGTTTACAGTACTTTGCATGCTATTTATATTTCTTTTTATTTATTTCATTTCTGTATAGTTCTTGCATGTGTAGTTTTTCTCCAGTCATTACTATGTATTAGATATGTTGACACACACATGGCACCTAGTATCATGGGAGGACAATCATTAGGCGTATGGGCTTTTAACCACTCTGATAAACCGTAGTATATAGTTCGCACTACGGGCGTGTGTCGCGCTGGTCGCTACCCCAGAGGTATGTCGATTTCTGTAGAGTCGCGCTGGTCGCTACCCCAGAGGTATGTCGATTTCTGATGTTCTAGACGGGTGTGTGAGTTGTGAGGCTTAGATCGAGTAGACTACCCTTGCCCATACGTCGAAAAGTTATCCTCATTTGCATTCATATAGATTGTCTTGTACAGCGTACTTATTTATTTTCAAATTATATGCATGTTTACTGTATTCAAGTTGGCTCGTATTTTCTGTATCTTGTTACGTCCCTCTGAGGACCTGGTCCGCTGCCAGGTGTATCTGTTTTTGAGTATTTGCAGGAGCGCAGATTTAGATGGTTGTATATACTTAGTGGATGTCTTCTCTTCGAGCCGTGATCGATAGCTGGTATACTTATATTGGGTTTGATTGTGTTGTACTTATATTGTATTTACCTTTCCTATTCGAGTTGGTAGTGGATTTGTTTCCATCCAACTATCATCCTAGATACTTCTTATTGAGATCTAGTTTCATCGATACTGTTTATTTATTTCTATATGATTTTGGTGGATGAGATTTAGATTTTACCCTGTGACTTGTATTACAGTTATACCACTTGTGGATTTGATATTCATATTACAGCGTACGTGTGGATTTGGTTTCCATATATTGGAGTTGCCATATCCATGCGGCTGGCATGCTTACATGTCCTAGTCCTACATATTTTTGGGACTGGGGCGTGACATACATCCAGAATCAGGTCTCTACGTTTGTGCCACGCTAGCTAGTATGGCTGCGATAAACTCTAGGCTCCATAACCAAGGCAGACGGTTAACTTTCTCACTGTCCTCATCAAAATATGTCATGAGAATATACCTCAATTTAATCCATAAAATTTATCTCGATATAAGAATCAAAGTCGACAACAAACATCAAGAATTAAATTCAACAACAATTAAGTGAGAGTGGACGGAATCAAGTGGAAACATATTTTGAATTAGAGTTTATAGTAAGATCCTCAAGGAACATCCCAGGAATCTCTCAAGGAATCCTAATTTGTGATTGAGTATTCTCTCATCCTATATCCTATCGCAGGCTCGCAGTAGTACAACTAAGCCGTCACACTACTATGACTTTGCACTAATTGTGATGCCTGGCCTGCATGGGCTACCAAAAAAAAATATCACGGCCCGTACCCAGAATAAGGGTACGAGTACGCGGGTACGTCCAGCCTGCGTCGCAGCATCGGCGGTAGAACGTTGTGTATGTCAACAACACTATCTAAACATCTCACACAATATATTTAATATACCTGTCAGGATATCTCAACTCCCATTTGGAGGATAATATGATAATCAATACTCAATCATAATATAAAACTAAAGGAAGATAAAGGCACGATATGGAATAGAAGAATAGAGTCAAAAAGTCATAATACAATCCAAATCCAAGTCTAATAGTCTAGCCACAACACAATAGTCTCAAATATAATATACATACCAAAATGTCTAAATTGAGACATATACAGTATTATAATAAAAATAGATAAGTCTCCTCAGTGGCTGGTACTATATCCTCCTTCTCTAAGGGAGCAACCTCAGACGGCTCGCCATCATGTGGCTCATAATAAGTGGGACACCACTCCTCTAAATAATTATCTAAAAAATATATCCAGTCATGATTGGAGCGAAGTATAAAACTCTGAAAGCAGTTCAAATACATGATAGAGAATATATGACAAATAATAGAAAAGAATACAAGATGCACAAGTAACTAGAAAATGAAAATACAACTGAACAGGCAGATATATATAATAGAAAACTAGAAAGGTAAATACAGGCAATATGGAATAAACTGCAAAAGAGAAACTAGAATACTAGATAAGTGCATTAGAGTACAAGTTCATTATGTGATCGACTTGGGTTGCACATGATTATTCTATGGTAACTCGATTATACGTAAGGTGTATAATCAACATACACATGATTACACTAAGGGATTTGATCACATAACCAACTTCTACTCCCCCGTCCCAACCAATACTCATGGATCCAATCACGATACGTTACGCACATGATATAATATAAGCACACTACACATAAGATAGTGTGATCATACGAAGCACATGAATAGGGCATGAGCACACGGGGCCCATGAATAAATACGTGTACAAGGAATACCCGATGCTCACGATGAAATACATGCGTAAGAAGTACCCAATGCACACGATAAGAGGGATAACATCTCCTGACATGATCCATATAGTACCAGTCTGTATAAAAATGTGTCAGAATCAAGTATCGCAGTTCTAGAACAAGTAATATATACACTATAATATAATGGAAACTAACAGAGAGATGTAATCGCCTGTGGTCCTGAGCAAATAATATAAAATAGTGTATGAACTGGTGTTACACTGACCTATATATGAAATATAATGTCAATTGGTATATTAGAGTGATAAACATACTTAAATAGGCTAAAATGTGGTTACTATGTCATTTTAGGTCAAAACTAGGTCATACAAGTCAAACTAGGTCAATTCGGTCAAACTAGGTCATTACCCCAATTTGGGTTCATAACTAGCTTCTAAGTTAGTTTATAGAGTCATACTAGTTAAAACTAGGTGTTACTAGGTTATCTCTAGGTTTCTAGGTCATTCCAGTAAGTTTCTAGCTTATTATACTATAATATACACTATTACCTACTATACCTACTAATACCTTGGCCTATAGATAATTTCCTTAGTATCCTAATCAAATACCTTAGTCGTATCTCATATACCTTAACTATGGCCAAATACCTTGGTTATGGGTCAATGCCTTAGCTATGAGTTAATACCTTGGCTTTGAGCCAATACCTTATCCCCATATTCTAGTACCTTATGTCGTATCATGATAACTACCTGATACCTTAGTATAACTCATAACTAAGTATCTTGAATACCTTAATATAAATAACTTAACTAACACACACAATGGAACATGGTACCACACACACACTTAATACCTAAATATCACAACACTAATATTCACTCAACACACTAACTCACTAACACCTATCAATATCTTGACACTCTAATACCCCTCACTCAACCTTGGTACTTGATATCTTGATATCAAGATACCACTTAACTATGCATACCCTCTAGAATATATTCTCACTAAAGCACACTTGACACAAATACCAACACACTCAAATACCCCACTCTAACACACACTAACCCTACACTTACACTAGGACACAATTGTGCATCACTAACTTCTAACAGGTGCTACTGCTGCTGCTTATGCTGCTACTTATGCTTATGATGCTGCTGCTTATGCTGTTGTTACTGCTTATGTTGTTGTTGTTGCTTATGTTGTTGTTGCTATAAATGTTGCTTATGGTGAAAAGCATTGAAAAGTACTGAAAAGTAGATGAAAAGCTGTTGAATGTAGCAAAAGAGTTCCCCCCACTTGTATTCTACACACACACACACTCCCCAAAATCACACTAAGCACACTCTTCTCAACTCCAACACAAACACATGCCAAAATACTACCAAATATTCTCATGATACCCACATTAACACTTGATACCAATTGTCAAACACCTAACATGCACTAATATCACACTACACCATGGTGCACCAAGATACTCTATTCCTACTCTACCACCATGATACTAACCTCTAAAACACATAAAACCCTCTAAATATATAAATTATGATATATAAACATATATCTAATATCTAATTATCATGTAATTATAAGAAATTATACCTATTGGCTCAAAATCTCAAAATCTACCGACATGTACCACGATGTATCGTGATACGGCCTACACGTATTCAATTGTGGACACGTACACACTATCAAACCATGAAATAGGATCCCAAACTACCAAGTGATAATTTTCTCAAATACTTGGTGGTCCAAATTCGGATTTTCCCTAATTTAGCCACAAAAACTCATTTAACTATTACAATAGGCCATTCTAGCACCTTGTTCTTCTTACTAAGGGTGGTCCTTAGCCATGAGTGGGTTTCTAAAGGTTCAATATAACATTTTAACCATAAAATTGATAAAAAAAATAGAGATTATACCTATTGGGAGTCGGATCCCAATAAAACTCCTCCAAATGGACACGTAGGGAATAGAATGGACACGGACACCTTAGCAATATCCTCTATAATGGTTCTCCTTGTAAATTCAAGCTCCTAGTCCTCCATAAAGATTGTAGTTTATTGGGAATGAAAGAATTTGATTACTGTTTGGTAGAGATTTAGGAAAATTTAAAAAGAGAGAATTTTGGGAAAGAAAGAGGCTAATGAATGAAATGAAAAGAATGGATGAACCCTAAATTGAACTTATCTCTTATAGTAGGGTTTGGTCATGGCAAAATATCAATTTTGCCCCTCTCCATTTGTCATGAATGGAATTTAATTAACTAAAGGAAGAAATCTCTACAACTATAAAGAATATTTCCTTCATGACAACTAAACTTAATTAGTTTCATAATTACTAAAGTCATGACTAACAATATTTAGCACTAACTAACACTTGTAAATTCTAATGGACTAGCCACTAATTAACACTAATATAGTTCTAGGCAACCACTAATATAAAATAATGTATACAAAATTTAACAACATACAAATATTACCAAAATACCCCTATGGTGGAAAGTGGTGGTTACAGCTCTGTAGGGAGAGCTGACGGTTTCATCGATCTCCTCTAGCGTAGCCAGGATCAAAGGGTGGCAGGGACAGAAGTAGTAGCCAAGGGCACAACAGGGTTGCACGACGGCCCCCAACCGTCTAAGAGGTGAAGGAGTAGCGGTAAGAGCGACTGGCGGTCCTGCTTGCTATCAAGTCTTTCAGGGTCGCACAAAGTATCTGCACACCCGGCAACTCGGCCAGCAGACAGCTGCGTCCCCACGGCGTCTACACTCACCTGTATGCCAACATCAAATTGTATCATGGCAACCTCGGAGGATGACCCAGTAGACGCAGTTCCAGGAACATCGAAGGCGGCCTCCTAGGATATGGCTTGTTCCAGCGTCAAAGATTGAGCAGCCACTGCACCAGAGGGATTCGCAGCCGGCCCCCACGGGCGTTCTCCACCCCCAAAGGAGCGAGGGGAGAGACTCATAGCTCTTTCGAACGAGCCCGCCATCTACTTCTTCCTCTATACCTTCCTCAACAGCCACGTCTACCATTCTCAAGGAGAGAGGCAGGGTCAGCTGAGCCAGAACAACCAGGAATTAATTTCACCCAGAGGATTGAGAGCTGAAGCCAGAAAATCTCATCTCTTGTGAAATTATGAACGACATACCAGGAGGGAGGCAATGTGGGTTGTGGCTCATCCAGCGTCGTCAGAAGCCTTCCCCATGGCATCTAGGTCATCCACAGATATGTGTTCCAAAGGGGTATAAGGCTCCAGTGAGGCCGCATCCAAACTCGGAGCTCCCGAAGCCTCAGTGCAGGTTCAACATCAGACTCAGGATGGGTGGTCTCCTCTTCCTTCTCGGTGTAAGAGACCACCGAGGCAGCTGCCCGTCGGGGATGGTCCATCTTTGATGGTGTCTGCACATTGTCAAACAGACTAGAAGAAAGGTATTTATAGAGAGGACCAAGAAGAATCAAACTGAGGGGTTCAACGGGTACCGCTATCGCATCTAGATGGGGGTCTGGTCCTACCTCCTCGCTCACGGTCCCCTTCGCAAGGGACTTCAACTTTGCCGCAGGTCTCATCTCTGAGACCACCTCAGTTCTCGCCTTCTTGAAATAGCGAGCATGATGTGTCTCCACCTTTGATTTGGGCTTAGCAGGCGTAGGATCGTCGGAAGGAGATGTTCCCTCTTCCCTGGTTGATCCAGCTCCACGATCAGAGGTCTAGCAACTCCCTTACCTTTCTTGGACGTCCTACGCGCCCTTGCTTCCGGAGGCATCAGCATAGTGCCTTCGATATAACTCCTCTCCGGGTCGAAGTTAGCCGGCGGGGCATTGGTCGTGCAATAATACTTTGTCGATGTGTACATCATTCTGGGCACGACGCCGGCCGACGGCAACTGAAACTGAGCTTGAGTGCCAGTGGCACTATAGTAACTCCATGCTCGGGCCCCATCGAGTAAGCTATCATTGTATCCGAGGGAAACACTCGGGTGACCCAGCTGAAGCTGAGTATAGCCAAACTGACGAGCGAACCGGCTGGGCAGATAAGGCTCCATGAAAATAGCAGCTCTATTTTGGTACACTAAGTGGGAGGGACGGATGGCTTGGAGCCAGCGAAAGAGCCTCTCAGACAAATTTTGAGGCACCCCCCCCCCCCCCCCCGCCATCCTGATGAACAACGTTCCTCTCCTCATCCGTGAACTCCGACTCGGACGTGAAGACACTCAAGCCAGCCATAAAGGATTGCTCTCTCCTACCAGCGACGACTGTGTTATATTTCTACTTCATGCCCCGATACCTGAGGATCAGGGCATCGGCAGTCACCATGTTCTCATCAATCCCAGGGCTCATTAGGGACCCGTGATGCAGGATAAGCCAACCCATCAGATAATGGTAAGGGAGCTCGAGTCTGTTGAAATATCTCTTACCAGGATGGTCCTCCACCTTCTCAGCAAAGTTGTGGAGACCCCAATAAATGCAGTATAATATAGCCGGTAGAAGGGCCAGCTTATGGCCAAAAGCTAACTTCACGGCTGGAAGGATGAGGGTGCGGATTATCATCTCTATTATTCCAGACCCGCCAGGGACTACGCAGTTGTGCAACCAGAGCATCAGGTATCCCGCCAGCACGGCCTTAGCGGATAACCGGTGGGTGTCCAAATAGAAATAGCTAAGTTCCTCTTCGAGGTCACCCGACTCGTCAACGACTTTGTCCCCTTCCTCCGAGGAACCCTCAACGCCTTCACCTACAGCAGCAGCCAGTTCCATAAGCTCCTGAATTAAATTAGCCACTTCCTGGGCAATGGATAATTATTATTCACTATCACCGCATTCAATCGTCTGTAATCCATGTACAATTGCGTCGATCCATCTTTCTTCTTCACCAATACCGCTGGTGCTCCCCACGGTGATCCACTGGTCCGAATGAACTTCTTCGCCTTCAGTTCCTCTACGTGTCGATATAACTGATCAATCTCTGATTGTGACATTGGTTATACCTTTTGGGATACTGGTTCTGCTCACTACAAAAATATATTATTTTAGCAACGGAATTATCTGTCGCTAAAATGAAATTTTCTTTCGCTATATTCAAATATCGACGGAACTCTTCCGTCAGAAATATTAACGTTGCTACGAATTTCAGCGACATAATTTCAGCGACGTATAGTGACGTATAATTTTTATCGCTAAACTTTCTGACTACTTACCAACATAATAGCGACGGATTATGTGAGCCCAAAAATTGTCAAAATTTTCAGAAGGTTTTGCACATTATGGACTCACATAGTTCGTCGCTAATCCGTTGCTAAGTCGTCACTCCCAGTGACGGATTAGCGATAAATTTTAGCAACGGACCCTAATACATGTTTGGTATATTTGTGTGTCTCAGACGTTTTAACGACGGATTTATCCATCGCTAGGTAGTCGCTGACCTGAGATTGTCCGTCAAAAATTCATCGCTGACCTGTGATTTTTTAGATTTTTCGTCGCTAGTATGTCGCTAGTCCGTCGCTAAAGGTAATATTTTTTCCAAAAATTAATTTCTACTGAGCATATACCTGTTATACATTCACCAATTTCCACACAAATAAATTCCACACAAGTAATTTCACACAAACTATGAAAACCTATACAAACATGTCCAAATGTTATATATACAATGAACTAATAAAGTAGAGTAATCCAAACATACCACAAACTCAAAAAATACAACGGTGGAGGTGGAGGTGGAGGTGGAGGCGGAGGCGGTGTTATACAATTCAAGTCCAAAAATATGACGGTATTATATAATTCTACAAAGTCAAAAAAATACAACCAACTCAAAAAAATACCACAAACTCAAAATTCTATCAAGTTGACGGTAGAGGCGGAGGCGGAAGTGGAGGCGGCTAACGGCTAGCTATGTACTGTGCTACAACCATAGCGATGATATTATGTAGATCATCGGGAGCAACGACAGATGGAGCAATGGCAGGAGCCGTCAAAGGAGCTGGAGAACCCATCGAGGCCATCGGAGGAGCTGGATTCGTCGGAGTAGGTGGAGAAGCCGCCGTAGTAGCCGTCGGAGGAGCAGGTGCTGGAGCATCACGCGTGTCTATCAACTGTCGGACCAACCCATGTAGCTCATGCACAGTCATCGTGAGCTGCTCCAGAGATATCGCACCAGAAGGAACGTCGGAGCCGGGCACTGATGGAGCTGGAGTAACTTTCGGAGGAGCTCTGGAAAGAACCGACGGCTGGGATGCCAACGATCCGGTACCGTACAAACTGTCATCTTTTTCTCTCCCGGCATCTTGTACCCAACGATCATTTCTCTCAGTCGGCGTACTGCTCTTAACGCCCCGCTCTAACGTCTCATATGTCTCTTATATTTATTTATATAAATAGGTTTAGAGTTAAGGATTTTAGAGTTATATGTGTTATATTTGATTTTGTTTAAAGTATCATATTAGATACTATATATCATATTATATAATTTAACCAAGGTTCAAAGTATCGGAACCGGAATTGGTATCGGACAATTCCTTAACTCTAAACCTATTTGATTTTTAGTATTTTTGAAATTGAATGAAATAGTAATCACCCTTGTCGATTAATTTATATGCGATAGATAAGTTTTCCTCTTTTATATGCTTTTACAATCTTAATATAATCAAATATAACTTCATAAACCATTAGAATGGATAAAAAAAATTAACCTAGAAACTAGAAAATGTCATAGTTTGATTGTTTAACCTAGAGTTGACCTAGGTTGACTGTTTTGACCTAGAAACCTAGAATCTAATTAAATTATAAATATAATCTAATTAAATTGACAAAATTTTATAAAGACAACTTACATATGCTTTGGCGGCCTGCTCATCTATGAACTTTTCATCCTTCTTTCTTTTGTGGGTCCGTTGGAAATTGCTGGAAAGTCGACGGTCTTAGGGTCTTCCCCGGCGGAAATTGCTGGAAAGTCGACGGTCTTAGGGTCTTCCCCGGCTCTGGCTGCCTCATCGTACTGTAAAAAGTAAGCAATTAATAAATAAGCAAAAAAATAGAATTACAAAAAATCGATCTAGCGAAAAAAATTAATACTAACCATCCGTCGAAAATGCTCGACGGTCGGAATAGATCCACCAGTATGGAGACCACCCTTACCCTCGCCTTTTCGCACTTGGCCTTGTAGGCTAGGGTGTCCATCTTCTTCTTCATCTCTCCCAATACTCCTACTTCAGCCACTCCTTGCGATGATTCGGTCCAAGTAACGCCAGCGCCTTCTGGTCATTGATCATATCTCTCACCATTTTGCTGGCGACGGTCTTGTAGCACTTTCGGATATTACTATATCTATGATCCGACCACCAGTACAACCTCTATAAATTAGAAAATTATTTTGTATCATTGTAATCAAAAAAATTATATATTATTATAAATAAAATTTATATACATACCCTGACCTTCTCAAGCCAAGCGAATCGTCGATCGAGCGGGATGTCACTAAAGTTGATATAAGGGCCATCAAAGTAGCTCCGCATGATCTCCCCCAGATCATTCCCAGCCTTGATCGGAAAGAATCTGAAATATATAGACAATATACAATTAGAATACAAAATACAAAATAAATATGTGAATTAACAAATAAATGCTTACTCGCTCTATCGGCCCATAGCTCGGGACGAGAGATATTGGTTGGTCGCTCTAGTAGAGTAGGGGGTCTGCAAATCCAGGGCGGCAGACATATACTCTATTTTCCATAAGAAGGTCTGGAAATAGATTTGCTCCTGTGGGAGCAACTAGTGGAGTAGTCGGTGTAGTAGTGCCGGTAGTGGCTGGAGTAGAAGAAGGGGTAGCAACTGATGGCAATCCGGTAGATGGAGTAGCTCCTCCTACTGAATAACGAGTATATAGCGGGGATAAACCATCCGCCACATCTATGAACTCGTCCTTAGGTCGTGTGCGAGAATCTGGGTAGCCGGCGTAGTGGACAGAGGATTTTGAGAAGATGATCCTCTCTGAACTTGTCGTCGTCCTCGTCCCGCCATACTATAGGTAAATTTATAGCAAATAAAAAATGGTGTCATCAAACAGATAATCATAAAGTAATGCATGGTGTGGTAAAATAAGTAAATACTAGTGTGATGATGAAATAATTAAATAAATATCTAAGCTAATGCATATGTATGTACGTACTAATCTTCTTCATCTTTTGAATCGTCATCGTCTTCCGAATCATTTTTCGAATCATTTTCTGGATCGTCTTCATCTTCTATTTCTTTATTTTTATTTTCACTATCACAATCACCTTCATCTTCAAATTCTTGTTTCTCGCTCGATACCTCCATATCAGAATTCTCTTCTATATGAGGTAAATCTTCTATGTCAATCTCTTCATCAACTTTATCATCTTCTACGGTAATATCAACCTCTATACCATCAACACCGGCCAAACTCATATATGCAAGTTAAGGCATGACCACATCATCCTCTTGGTATGCTAGATCTCCAACATTATATGTGTTTCTAGCTTTAGTTTTGCATACATCCCACCAATCTTTATTATTGCGTCGTCGACTAGGATAGCTCATATAATACACTTGAACCGTTTGACTAGCCAACACAAATGGTTCAAAACCTACATATCTTTTTTTATATTTTATATCAACAAACCCAACTTGTTTGTCAATTTTCCATCCTTGCTTGAGTGGTGTGTCGAACCAATCACATTTAAATAGCATAATTTGTCTCATATGAGTAATTTGGCTCTACGATATCTCTTAGTACACCGTAATAGTCGAATTTTGGATCGATATCGTAGACTGAACCTCTCACACATACTCCAGAATTCTTTGTATAATTAGCCTCCTCATCAACAAATGATTGATTAATACACTTATCAGTGGTTCTAAATTTGAAGCCATTGATGGTGTATCCATCCCAACACTTTGCCCTCTTACTTGGTCCGATAGCTAATGCTCAAAGTCGTTCGTTTTGTAAGTCTGTACCAGGACAAAAAACTTAAAATATCACATATTATATAGACATTAGACAAAGACTGGTCTGAATGCTAAATTTAGAATGCTTAATGTATAGGATCCGTACATAATTATGGAACCACGATAGAAATTTTTTATCAACCTCTCAAGCAAGATCATCTTCATTAATATTAGGTCTCTCTGATTTTACCTCAGCTCTAAAATTATTATGATAATAAGGAGAACAGTTAGAGCAATTCTTTTCCAAGTATATACAAAATTGAAATATCTATAGAAAAGATGTGTCGCTTACTTCTCAATATCTTGTATCTCTTTTATACCACTATTTAACAATATATACCGATGAGCGGCTTCAAACTCACCGTCTTCCAACCAACGTACTTTAGTAGCACTTGTAGGCTTCTCTTCTATATTGAAGATAGTGTAGATTACACTATTTGGGGCATTAACCCCACCATCATCATTCCTTGGGGCTCTATTACAATTTGTTCTGACATGAGTATTAAACTAGATGGAGCAGAAGTTTGAAACCTCCTCAATGATATATGCTTCGCATATCGAAGCTTCTACATGAGCCTTATTTCCAACCTTCTTCTTCAGGTGATGTAGATACCTATAGATAATATATTAAATCTTAGAATTATTTGAATAAAGAAATTATTAGTATAAAGAATTTATACCTCTCAAATGGATACATCCATCAATAATGGACGGGAGCACCGACGCGTGCTTCGTATACAAGATGAATCGGCAAATGCTCCATACTATCAAAAAAACGGAGGAAAGCACAATTTCTAACTTACACAATGTCAATACAATATTCTCCTCAAGTTCTATTATATGTTGCACCGTCAACTTGCTTCAACACAAATCTCTAAAGAATATAGATTATTCGGCCAACGGAGTCCAAACTTGATGAGACAACATCTCTCTCAGAGCAATAGGTAGTAACCTCTCCATAAACGCATGGCAATCATGACTCTTCATCCCTGTCAGCTTGCGTTCGTTGATATCAACATATCTTGCCAGATTTGACACGTAGCCATCAGAAAATCTAAAGTTTGAAATCTAGTTGCATATTATCAATTTATCCTCCCTACTCAATGTAAACGGCGCTGGAGGCTTGACCCAATTGTCGTTGCCACTTTGTTTTAGGTGCAAATCTGACGCCTGCAAATAATTTCCAAGTCCTTTGTTGTTTTGACATTGTCTTTCATTTTCTCCTTGATATCCATCACCGTATTGAAGATGTTGTCGAATACATTCTTTTCGATATGTATGACATCAAGATTGTGCCTTATAATATTGTCCTTCCAATAAGGTAAGTTCCAAAAGATACTCCGCTTCGTCCAATTATGCCTACGTCCAAACCCTTCAAAGTGATCGTCCGATATCGGATCTTCCATCACAGTCGGCAATCCATCTACCTCTTTCTAAACTTCGTCTCATGTCAGTCTCAACGGAGGAGGAGATAGTCCATGTTTATCAGCTCTAAAGTCATATATGTTCCTTCTCCACGGATGCGACGCAGGAAGGAACTAACGGTGACAATCAAAAAAAAATATTTTTTCTCCGTTCTGGAGACGGAATGCCTTACTATTTTCCATACATATCGGACAAGATAAAGTACCATGAGTACTACACCCCGATAACATCTCATATGCTAAAAAATCGTTGATGGTCCATATGAGAGACGCACTCTTCTGAAAGTTCTGCTCCTTCGATATATCATATGTCAGAACGCCGAATTGCCATAATTATTTTAACTCATCCACCAACGACTGTAAGTAGATATCGATGTTCTTCTTTAGATTTTTTGGATCGGGGAAGATAAGTGTCAAGGACATATAAGGAGTCTTCATGCACATCCACGGTGGTAGATTGTAAGGAGTCAAAATTATCGACCAACAAGAGTACTGAGATCCCGACTGTCCAAAAGGAGTGAATCCATCAGAACATAAACCCAATCGGACATTCCTGGGCTTCGCAGCAAATTCAGGATGGCACAAATTAAAATGTTTCCATGCCTCTCCATCGGAAGGATGAAATAATTCGCCTTCATCCATCTTTCGTTCCTTGCTATGCCATGTCATGTGTTGTGCTGTATTTGCGGACATATACATCCTCTGCAGCCTTTTTGTGATCGACAAAAACTGTAAGTACTTGTAGGGACGCAACCTTGCTCGGATAGTTAACTTTCCTTTACCCCGAATTGGCTTGTACCGGTCCGCATGACAGAAAATATATTTATCTTTATCATTGTTCTCCTTGTAGTACAACATGCAACCATTTTGACAGTAATCTATCTTTTCGTAGCCTAATCCAAGTTTTCGTATCATCATCTTCGACTTGTAGAAGTTATCAGGCAACTCCTTCGATCCTTTTGGCAATAACTCTCTAACAAACTGAATTATCCGGTTGTAGCATTCATGCGGTAAGTTAAAATAAGACTTTAGGTTCAACAGTCGTATCACCACCGACAGGACAGAATGAGAATCACAACCCGGGTATAACGGAGTATCGGCATTCTTGAACATATTATAGAATTCTTTCGCATCAGGATTAGGATCCTCCGGATCAAAACTTGGACCGGCCGTATCAAATATCAACTCACGTGCCAGGTTTCGCAGTCGATATTCAAAGTTATCTCCGAGAGTGGACTCTTCTACCTCTGTATTGAAGGAGGAATAATAATATTACAAAAATAAAGGTTCTCCTTGAGTCGTCAACTCCTTGTAGTTCGGTACGAAACCCTTCTTGTAGAGATACTCCCTCACGAGATCTACCTCTTTGAATGGTATATTATGATATTTGACACAAGGACACTTGATGAGCGTCTCATCCATAAAATAAGGTTGACTACTGGCGTATTTAAGAAATTCCTCAATGCACGCAATGTAATCATCTGTCAAACCAATCCTACTCTCATGTCGCCAATTGTACATCCACGATCGGTCAACTAAGTATCGGCTCATTGATTATGCATGTACCATATATTCAAACAATATGGATTAGATACAAGATGAGTTAGGATATTTGCTAAAGGATTAGTTAGTTAGGATACTTAATGAAGAAGTCTCATAAAGAACTAAATGAGCTATTGGAAAGACCATATTTGAGCATTTCTCCGTATTTTACAAGTATCAAAAACCACAATTCTTCGACACTCATCTGAATATGGCCGATACATGCCATAGCATAGTAAGGTTGAGACTACTAATTACGATTCATATTAGTACCCTGAAGTGATAATCGATACTCAAAGTAATGGTCCGATACCGATTCTGATACAAAGACCAATACTCTAAAATATTAAAAATTTATTATAGGTTAAATTAGTGATAACCGTATCGATTTTAGGGCCGATGAATAAATCAATACCGATATGAATTTTTGAACGTCACATATCCTATTTTTGATATTCTAGGATTCGCTCAAGCCTATGTATTAAGAATTACGTACGTCTAAGGATACACATATAAATCAAAATAATTATATATGTAATATTCAATTTGTCAATATTCTTCTAAGTTAATTATAGACACATACAATATATATTACCATTTTCGAGTCCTAATACTCGTGTCAATTTGTCTGTATTTTTTTGATACGTGTGTCCGTGCTATAAATCGGTACAAAACCCTTCTTCTAAGTTAACAGTATTTTTGTAGTGATAGTTAGATTTCTATTGAAGTCATTTTCCATAATGCAAGCATTTAATAAAAATTTCAAGCGAGGCTATTCTTTCGGTATAAACGCCCATTATAAACTCCGACATGGTGCTAAATTTCTGATCTCATCCAATAATGTTTCATTATTTCTCCGTAGTCTAGTGTCCACTAAAGTTGTGTGGGTTAAGGTCCTTGTACCCCTTGAGGTTGGGCACATATTGAGACCCTTGTACCCCCCTGAGGTTGTGGTGTGACTTGTGGTTGCTGATGTTGCGATTGCTATGATGGTTGTTCATTTTTGATGGCATCAAAAATGTGTCCTCTTCATCGAATATTACTAAATTTCTTGTAAGTTTCAAAATTGTATAGCTTTGAGTAGTTGTAGATCAAAAATGACTAAGGAACAAGTTTTAGTTAGATACCATGTCTTAGTAGGCATCCCATTATAGCTTTGAGTACTTTTTTACGCCAATAGGAACCTGAACAAGTATGGGAGACATGAGAAAGATTATGTACGAGAAGGCTTACTTCAGCACTCCTTCGCTTTCTTCTTCCTCCGTTGGAGTGTGCGAAAGAAATGCTTGCTCTCAGCTTTATGTTAGCAAGACTCCGTTGCTATTGGACTTGGCTAGTAAGCTGGTTTTCTTCTCTACAAAAGCTTCAAAGTAGTTCTCATAACCAGTTTTCTTTCACGAGGATGAGGTAGTGAGTTTCATCATATCCGTAGCATGAATAATAATTATGTTTAGTTAGCTTATATAAGATTTCAAACTTCTTTTATATTTAACCATACTTCTCTTCAAATTCCCATTTTACTCTAAGATTGAGGTGTCTATACATATATAGTACAAGCCACAATTTGATAGTATATCTATATAAAATAGTGTCATCGTATTTCTATCATTGAGATATGTTAGGTCTGAATTAGCATTATTGTTTGTAAGCAGGGGATGAGAGGTCGTTCATTGGGGGAGAGGTGTGACCGGTGGTTGCCCACATAGCAGGGGGTGAGAGGGTTGTAAGAAGGTTGTAAGCATTTGGTAGTAAACTCAGCATTATTTTTTTTTGAAATGCATAAGCAACTTTTGAAACTAGACTCACTCCATATTTCAAAAATCCCCCAAAAAGAACTAGTTTACTAAAATAAAAATAAAATGTCATCAAACAGGTTTTGCTTCTGCTTTTCCAAATAAGAAATGCAAAATAAGCAAAATACTGAAACCCAGCCACAGTCCAACATAAGTAAGCATAGATTCTCTATTTAAAACTTACTTTATATAATTGTCCTTTAGCATAATGGAAAGTAACCCTATCACAATGTCTCTCTAACAGTGTCTGTTTTACTGTTTAAATACATGAATTGCAACCCTAGTTCAAAGAAATTATCTTATATTAATAACAAAAAATAACAGTTATTTTGAAACTTTAGTCATTTGAATGAGACTGAAGTTTCTCATTCATGGCTTTCGCTACTTTTGATAGGTCAATAAATAAATATATTTTAGAATTTAAAAATGTCAGAACACAATAATGCTTGAATTCATCCTCATAAATTCCATGAAGATTCATTTTTCCAACATAATGATAGATGACCTAGAAATCAAATAGCCACTTCAAAATATTCATAAGTGAGAAAATATGTATGTTCACAGATTCTTTATTTCTATATTATATGCTTATTTATTATACATCACTTGATGTTATATATGTCTATATATTATACCATATTTGGAAGAGAAGAGCTTGCATGCAGCCACAACGATATGTTGTCGAAGTATCCATAAGACGAAGGCCAAAGGAGAGAACATATGCGGCTACGTCCTTATGCGGCCTTGTCATTATGCGGCATTATGCGGCCAAAGTGTCCAATCGACCAAGGCCAGACAAGACCTTGCATGCGGCCACAACACCATGTGGTCGAAGTGTCCATAAGACCAAGGCCAAAGGAGAGCACATATGCGGCCAAGACGTTATCCAAGATGTTATGCAGCTTTCATCTTGCAAGATCTGTCCGTTGCAACCGAAAAGATTTTCACACAGTTAGTACTGATTACATGTCCAGCTGACCGAGTCACGCATACAATGGAGTTGAAAATAATTTCGAGATCTTATCAACAACAGATCTCAACCGAGGCCGCGTGGCATCTTGCCCATAGTATGCGGCTACAGTTGCAACCACATTCTGTTGAAGGAGCCCCCTGCGGCTACTAAACAGAGGCATATGTGGCACCTATAGCCCATTAGCATGATGGCTATAAATAAGAGGAACTTGGACGTTCCCAGGGGCCCCTCTTTTTCAGAGACCATACCCCCGGCTAGCCATGTACGTGCACACAGCCTCAAGAGAGAGAAAAGAGGAGAGCATCATCATTCTCTCGTCGGACCGTCAACGGAGTAAAGGAGTCGCTACAGTACTCGATCTCCATCGTCACGTTCTCCAGATCAAAAATATTGTACTTAGATTTTGTCTAGAATTTTTTTGTACTTTTTGTTGGTTGTTAAGCAAAAGTTTCTTAAACTTACATTAACGGCAAACAAGGTAATAGGAGCATTATGGAATTAATGAAAATGTATTTATGAAAAACTAAATAAATTAAGATTCATTTTCCATAATCTCAATCCAACATAACCAAACATGGGTATGGGATTGTTTAATTCATTTCCCATGAGAAAGTAATGGAAAATGAATTCCTAAGAATCCAAAACCTTCATCCAAACGTCCCCTTAGGAGCTAGGCTCCGAAGGGCTTACCGACTCGGGATCGGACACGGATGTGGACGAAGGACAGAAAGTGACGATTTGATGACACATTTTGCACTTCGCATTGGATGCGAGATGACGCTTTTGTGCGTCATTACGTCGTTCAGCGCGTGGTCAGTTTTCCAACACGGCCAGTGCTCCAACTGGAGCTGATCTCCAGTGTAGAAGCTGCTCCCACTATACCTAGGTTCTAGCGTGGATGTTGCTCCAACTGGACCTAGATTCCAGGGTGGATGCTGCTCCCGCTGGACTTGATTGCTAACGTGGATGCTGCTCCAGCTGGACCTAGGTTCCAGCTGGATGCTGCTCACGCTGGACCTAGGTTCCAACAACGTGGTTGTTGTTTCCGGTGGAACTATGTTCTAGCGTGGCTGTGTTTGTGTGGTTCAACAAAAGTGTTTCATCTTCGTAACTGTATACTTAGTAGGAGTTACTGTTGTAATTGCACACTTAATAGAAAGTTATTCTTTGGACTAACTACCCATTATGGGTAGTTATGGCTGCTATAGCTCCTGAATCCGGGTATTCAAATTTGAGTTATGATTTTCGAAATTAATTAGCTTCTATTTTTTTTCAAATATCTAAATGTCTTATTGGAATAAATTATTTAAAAGAATAGTTAATAAATAATATAAAAGTTAAAATAGGACTAAAGAAAAGTTTATAATTAATTAAAAATTATTTTAGTTTAATAATTTGTTATGGCTACAAAAAGAAGAATAGTATTTGGATTAGTAATTAATTAATATTTAGTTAACTAAAATGGTTAGGTTAATTTTCTCATATTTTCCACATGTTTTTTTTTACTTGATCCTCAAGTAAGTGGAACTTTCTAGATTTAGTTTGATAGGATTAATTATCACATGTGGATTTGAATAGTAATTAATTAAGTTAATTAGGTAATTAGTTAGTAATTAAGGCTACGTTTGGTTAGTGTTTAAAACTCAGTTTCCTAAGTTCAAATGGAGAAAATGGATAATAAGTTGTTTGGACAAGACAGCTCGTATGTTGACATTTGAAAAAAAGACTAAATTATAACTTGATACTCTCTGCTATTCGAGTTTTTCAACTTGATACCCTCAACTTTGATAGATACTAACTTAATACCATCCCTCCACTCTTGTCCTAACACTATAAATTGAAGAGGCAAAATGATAAAAATATCCCTCCCCACTCCCCCTCCCCCGTCTCCGGTAGCCCTCTCTCTCTCTCTCTCTCTCTCTCTCTCTCTCTCTCTCTCCAGCGCCGGCGACCGAAGGGGGACACAATAGTAGCAGCAAGCAGCAACAGCGTTGGCGTGGACAACGCGGGCGCCAGCAGCAGCGGGCGGTGCAGTGGAGAACAGCAGCAGCGGCAGGCATGGACACAATGATGGGTGGCGGAGGGCGTGGGGAGGGGGGCGTCGGAGGGGTAGGGGTAGGGGTTGGGGTGGGGGGGGGGGGGGGAATATGTAGAGGAGGAAGGGACATTTTAGTCCCAGAAAAACAATTAACGAAAAAGTTAATGTTTGAACTGACGGAGGGTATCAATATGAAAATTTTCAATAGTTGATTGTATTAAGTTAGTACCTATCAAAGTTCAAAATATCAAGTTGAAAAACTTGAATAGTTGAGAGTATCAAGTTGCAATTTAGCCTTGAAATTTTTTTTGGCAGTTCTGAAGTTTTAACTTAGCTTTCAGAGAGTAGCTCAAATCTCTTTTTAGAGTGTGCTTTTCTTATTTCAGAGTGCTTTTCTCGTTACTCAATTCTGAAGTCCTCCCTCTTCCAACGTTCTCTCTCATCAGCTTTGGAGCTTAGAGAAGAGTCATTACTTCCTCCCTCTCCCTTCCTCCGCTAACTTGTCTCCCTTCCCACTTCGAGAGCAAATGTTGATTCACTTTCCCAGGCCTTGTCCCTCGTCCGAGCAATCGAAATCCTAACCCTAATCTTCTCCTTCTCTTTCCTATCTCCCTAATCTACTTGACGGATCTCTTCTGTGGTTTTCATCTGTAGTTCTCAAGGACAACGGAGGAGGAATTTGGGTGCGTTTATGTGCACTCTCGGGTTTCTGACAGATAAAATTCATTTCTTCCCTTCAAATTTTTGGTGGCTATTTTTTATTTTGGTCGTTATTTGTTAGCGAAGCAAAAATTTGAATGATTAGATTTCGATAATTTTGGATGATGTGTTTCTAATGTATTTTTCACTCATTTGTAGTCATTTTTGGAGTATTTTTCTAGCAGAAATTAGAGTTTATTTTTTCTATTGAGAACTCTAGTGTTTGTTCAATTTTTTTTTTAATTTTTTTTATCACAAGTAGATAGATGGATCACATAATATATCCTCCTTCCTCTTTCCTGAGAATACAAAATACATTTTGGCCAACCCATACAAACTCGAGAGAGTTCTTTTAAAAGTCTTAATCCCACGTGAATTGGAAGCAAATCGGAAGAGTTAATATACATATATGGGTAAAAATTATCATGACAATTTTAGATACACACAATTCGAAGCCACATCTTCTCCAGTAGAACACGGAAGCCTCACCTCTTCCTCTTCCCACCTCTTGCTGCTTTTTGGCCACCTCTCTCAGCTGAAGTGGAGCCCCTCGTTTTGCTTGTAGGCGTCTTCCCATTTGACTTCCCACCATTTTTCAAATCCAACTGCACTTGAACTCCTAACAAGCATAAAATAAGACTTGTTAGTTCGGAACCACATTGATTAATGACTAAAGTTGGTATAAAATATAAAGAAACATTTCATCTTAAGTCTAAAGGGATTGAGATAGCCCAACCTTTTCTCTCATCATTCTGGACATTCAGTTGTAGCTCTGTCTTGCCATCCTCTTCTTCTTCGTCATCTGGAAATTTTAGAAGATGCGAGTAATTCAAACAGGCTGCACTTTGCAGTGTAAACACTAAATAGATCTGGCACTTTTATAGTACAACTCAAACCAAAGATGAAGAATATTATTTTATACATTAAGTGCAGAAGTCAGGCAGAATCTACTTTCTTAGGGTGTGATCTCAACTTTGTGCTACAGTTTTTGGAGAAGCCGGCCAGCTCATGGGCAAGAGAAGAAAACGAAATAATTACCACTAGCATATTAGGAATCGGGACAACAAAGTTTGGTTCAATTGTCTGTACTGTCGACATATAATAGGACATGCCAAAATGGGCATATAGATTGGACGCACCAAAAATTGGAACATGTCTGCACCCAGAATCATGTTGGGCTTATTACCAAATGACATAAAATCTTATATCAAAACCATATTAGGAATCAGAACCATGTTGGCTAGCAAATAGCATTTGGTGATTGCCAGCTTGATTAACAAAAGGAGACTCCAGTGCTATTTTCTCGTTTTTCCCTTGGTTGTGTTGTGAATTTTATGCAGAGACTTCAGTGCTATTTTGTGTCAGAGTGATATTAATAGGGGAAATTTGAAACCGTTTCCGTCTAACTTCTCACAATGTGAACCCAGTCCCCACCCAAATATTTATTCCGATCCGATCCCTTGAGTTAGTCAAAAATCTGTTTAATAAAAATTAAAATTAAAAGAAATCGGGAGGAAAATTTTGCCATTCCCTTTCCTTTTGTTCTTTCTCCCTCTATCTGGCTCATTCTCTTTACCCCTCTCTATCTGCTCCCGCTCCCCTCTCTTTCTCTAATCCTCTCTGCCTCTTAGATATATCTATATGTGTACATCCTTTTAACATATTTTTTTTCCCTTTCCTATTGTTCTTTCTCCCTCGACCTCCGCTCATTCTCTTTACTCCTAGTCTCTAGCTGCTGCCGCTCCCCTCTTTCTATACTCACCTCTTTCTATACTCCTCTCTCTTAGATATATCTATATATCTATATTTGTATATATCTTTAACATATATCTATATTTTTGTTTTTAATATTATTTTTATCGGTCATTATAAAAAAAAAATTATTAATGAATTATATCTATACTTATAAATTTTGAAGATAAATCTCTCTATTTAAACATTTTTATTAATTTTAAAATAATAAAAATTTGTAGAAAAACCTAAATAGATTCAAACCCATAACATTTTTTTTTGTCTTTTTTTTCCTATAGTAAAAGCTTCAATCACTCAATAATGTGGTTGTCCTTGTTACATTTATTATTATATGAAGATTTCTATCATACTTATAAATTATATAATAATAATAATAATAAAATAATTGGTATCGCGGTATTGTTATTGGTGTATCAATAAACCAATAACAGTATACAAAACCAATATATGCTCTTAAGGTTATTGTGGTATTGCTATTTTTTTGTGATACAATTATTGTTATCGTGTTATTCACATTGTTATTGTGTTATTAATATCCACATCGTGTTACTAATATCGATATTGTGTGATTATTGCCCATATTATGTTGCAGTGCTAGAATTGTGTCGTATTCGTGTCATGTTATGAAATATAGGTTCCAAGTCTACTAGAAGTTTACATAATAATAAAATATGTAACAATAATGACAACATCGAGTGGTTGGGACTTTTAAGATAGGGAAAAGAGGAGATGTGAGTTCATTGGTTAGAGTCGTAATGGAGATAAAATTAAAAACAAATTATTAATGTCTTTAAGAAGAGATACAATTAAAGGCTATAGAAGAGAGAGTGCATCAAAAGGGAGGGAAGGAGAGAGAGCAAAAAAGGAGGCAAGGTAGGGAGAGTGAGCAGGAGCAGTAATAAGCAAGGTTAAGAAATTAGAGAAGGGTAATTTTGTCCTCCCCTAATTGTTTTTTTTTTTTTAATAAAAGGTTTTTTCACTTGGTTTAGGGACCTGACAACAATTGAAAAAATAGTAAGGAGCGGGTTCAGGTAAAGAAAAATTAGAGGGATATGACTAAAATTTCCCCATATTAATATGCCATTTCACAACACATTAAAAGACTTTTGGTTCAAAAGTAACTAAATGGAGTAAGTTACTTTCTGGATCAAAAAAATACCAAGAGATCATTAGTCAAATCTTTTGCTCAGGTAAACTAACCCCTTTGGACATCAACTCTACAAAAGGATACACTATACATACAAGAAACTGATTGACAATTTTAACTGTATTAAGCACCAAAATGCACTCACCAATATCTTCTGTATTGGATCCTTCTTCACCTCCGACCAGACCATCTCCATTTTCTTCAGGTAAGCCACTCTCCAGTGGCTCTAATATTGCTGCTATCCTTTTCTTCGGAGCTTTCTTCAATCCTGGGAGAGCGATCAAATCTGCTGCCCGTATAACACGAGAACTGCTCCCCTGCTTGTATGCCTTGGTTAGAGCAGATTTAACTGCCGGTTGAATTCCATCCATTGGGTTTAGATGTCCCTGAATTATACAAATTTTATCAGAAGAGTTAAGATATTGTGATTTGGGCCAATCCTTTGAAATAAATAGCTACTTAGAGAAATATTAAGTGTGGCAAGTCTGAGATAGTTTTGGAGCGTAGCATAGAAAACTCAGAAATGTTTCCAAATTGCAAGTTGTTTAGGTTCATATGTACTTGCGTCTATTAATCCACTTGTATAGTTTACTCTCTAATCTCTTTAAAAACTCAGAGCTCAAGATATAGAGCCTTAAAATAAATAAATAAATAAATAAATCCAGGCTTGAGACCAAATCGGCAAGCAGATACATACGAATGCACGAGCAACCCGTATCCTCAGTAATGCCAAAAGTACCAATGTCCGTTCTTGTCCAACAGATGGAAAATATATAGATCATTTCTATTATTTTCTAATGCATGCCAATGATCCCCACCCAAGTTTAAAAAACAGACTGACAAATCATATTTAGATGCAACTTTGGAGTAGAAATTTCTCTGAACCAATCTGAAGCTGTTAAGGTATCTCTGCTCAGGAACATAGCCAGCGAAGGAAAGAGGCAATGTGAGCGTGCATGTGTGAACAAGAGAACATAGCTAGGGACAAAGAGTAGCTGTAAGTATGTCCATGATTGGTTTTCATATGATTGAAGACCGGGCGATAGGACATTAGGACCTAACGATCCACCATAGCGTTTGTAATTTTGCTTTCTAGGGATCTTCAATGTTTGTAGATAATGAATCACAATGGGGTATTAGCTTGCTTGACCAGTTGTACTTTGTAGTTTGTACTGATGATATTTAACCAGAATTCTTTAAATAAAGAGTCCAAATTTAATAAATGATAATAAGTAAAAGGAAATCCAACATATAGAAAATGAATCTGACCCAAACACGTTGGATTTGGCTGGTTGATTTTTGTAGGCAGGCATTCATATATTTATGCATGTCTGGCATTACCAAT
The DNA here is from genome assembly GCA_036927795.1 of Iris macrosiphon. Lineage (NCBI taxonomy): Eukaryota > Viridiplantae > Streptophyta > Magnoliopsida > Asparagales > Iridaceae > Iris > Iris macrosiphon. Next base: position 161,976,530 of record JAYESA010000015.1, read on the forward strand.
TACCAGAACATGTACTTATGGGAGTCTCTATGGACAAAACCTTGTGTGTTTGTATGGACATATATACAATAAGCATTTCTCTCTACGTGGTAAGAACAAATTAGCGTCTGCATATACTAGCTAAAACGAAATATTTTATCACAAAAGTAGTTTGCCATAGCTATGTAGTAATATAGGAAATATCTAGCGATTATCACAAGCGTCAACTTAGACGAACCTGGAACTTAGACAACTCCACAATCGTGTCAAAGTCCTCTTGACTTAAAGAATAAGCATCCATGAACTCCACAACCTTCTGAACAGCAGCATCCTAATAACAATTTCAGATGTAATTATGAATTCATGAAATGGTGTTCTCTCACTTTTCAAGCACTTTCCTTACACATGACTACAAAGATAACGACCTTAGGCATCATTCTCAGTGGATCCGTAAGATGCTTTATTAAAAGAGAAAAGTAGTCAATCCGCAAAGTTGCCCTGCCAAAAATTGAATTAAGATGTTCAGCAAGAAGTGGAAAAACATGAGTTGGCATTGTTTTTGACCTTTTATAAGTGACTAAATAAATTAATAAGAACGGAATTTCACTGTTAAACATTCATGTGTTTTGTATTATTCTAAACATTGAGAGATTTAGTTCTACTTATTTTCATCATACATAAAGAAAAAACAAGTTGGTAATAGTATGATTAAAGCTCTCTCAATCGACTACCAAGTGCTCCACATTTGGCATAGTTCGCAAATGTTAATACTACACTTTTGGTGAACAATTCTAGTACTATACTTACCATATTCATCCATGTTCAATAAGAAAAGTGTGCTAGCTATACAAGTACATAATTAGAATATTAGATTCATAACATGATATACCTATGGATCAAATATGTTCTTAGGCATCAAACATGTCTATGATGCATGACTATGGATGACAAACATGGACAAGTGTCTTCACAGACGTTATCACCAAAGACCTTAAAATTCAGATATATGTAAGTCTGGCATTATGATATAGCAGAACAAAACAAAAAAGAATATACAATATAAATGAATTAGTTGGAGAGAGGAAAAAAAATTTATGCAATTAGTACAGACTTGAAATTGAATTATAGCCAAGAGGCAAGTGTGTGTGTGTATGTGCACACACACACACGAGAGAGAGAGAGAGAGAGAGAGAGAGAGAGAGAGAGAGAGAGGGGGATGTACAGAAAGAGGCACACATGCCACACATTTGTCTGAGCAATAGTGCACCATAATGGCAAGAAAGTGAACCATGATTCTAGGATCATGGAGTGGGCAGGAAGTAAAGTCAGACAATGAAAATTGGCCACTAAGGGAATCAAGTGACTGGAAGATAATGCAGTGGATCCGAAGAGAGAAATAGCACACATATCCCTCTCAGGTTTCCACTATATCCAGCCTAGAGGGTTTATGTTACAAAAACTATCCTTGGAAGTAGTTAAAACGTAATACTGCAATTCCTTGTAGTATTCATAGTTATATCCCCATAAAAGGGGATGTGAATCTGAGATTCAAAAAGACAAGAGGCTCAAAGCTTTTAACCTCAGTAAATCAAGACCAACTACACAATTACGAAAATGTCAAAATAAGATTAAAAAACATATATATGAAGTAAAAGGAACAATATATTCTAATAAGGAGGTGATTCCCATGTCAGAAACATTGCAATGAAGTGCCAACTTTGAGATGCTGGTATCTTACACACTAGGAAGCAAAGACGCTCCAAAATTCATGTTGTGCCCTTGTTACATCGTATCAGACGTGTATCGTACACGGCATGGATACAGAAAATAGGTACCAAAACCGTGTCGTCATGTCTGAATGGTGCCGTGTCATATTCGTGTCCGTTCAACATACACTGGACATGATTACTCACCTGAATAAATGTGCCAGGATATTAAGTAAAGAACACTTGAGTAGTGATGGTGGGGCACTTTCAGAACCGTCTTTCATGGTGTACACACGTCAAAGCAAGCATCTGTCGAGCTTTCGATTGAGTGAATGTAGGCATGTATTCTTTTTTTTCCAACTAGGTTATGTGTAGCTGGTGAAATCAAGTATTCTCTAACCATTTGGGTGTCAATTGGATTACTTTAATTATGATTCTACTTAAAGTAAACCTACTTGTTTTATGAGTCAAAGTTGAGAGGATTAGGAACCCTTGATTAAATCCTGTTTACAGACATAAACTCCATGGGTGTCTTTATTTATTTGTTAATTAACAAAGAAATTGATGTTCTTTCCGTGACCAAAATTTTTGGGCAAAGGCTTTGTTGTTGCTGTTATTTATTCTTCCCTCGTGTAAGGTGCCCAAATCTAGATTGGTGCTAAGCAATCTTTTTTTCTTTCCTCTTTATTTTCTTATTACTGAAAACTCTTATCTTCTTGAATGGTGCCTCAACCTCCATAACCTATGGTCCTTCCACTCTTAGGCTCGATGTATCATAGAGATTAATGCAATTTCCTATAACAATTGTATCATCTTACCTCTTCGTCTAGACTCTTTATAGTCTAGGGGAACTTGGAGGGTGCACCTTGGTTGCATGAACTTTAACTGGACAACCAAAAGGTAGGTCTACCGACCTACCAAGTGGCTTCCAAGTTCTATGACAATTGACATGTGTCTCTTATGTTCATAGCTACCTTGGCAGGATATGGCACCAATATAGAGGGTTAACGTCATGTCGACATCCGGTCATAAAAACTGTCAATTTTTTATGCACTTTTTTATGCTCCATAGCTGACCCATTCTGATGGGAGAAGGCTTGGATAATGATAATGATGAACCTCCATAAGCAACCTGTAACTGCTCAACAACTTAAAATCGAAAGTAACTTTTATGTTCAAAATTTCAAATACAACTTTTATCTCTAACAAAGTAACCCAATCACTTTTATTTCATCCCTTTAAATTTCAAACACCTTATCCACCAAACCAGAAACAACACCTATATTTTAACTTCACATCTGACCCCTCAACAGCGTCTTTCCCTCTCTCCTATCCCACCTGTAACAACCAAGCAATCCTTTCTGTACAAGAAAATTTCAGCACAGGTAATCCCAGAAAAACCATTGAAACCTATCAAGAAGTGTCCAAGAACCCTAACTCTGTACCCTACATCCAACTCAAAGCAATAACCTAGTTTAGGTGTTTCTAAAAGTTGACCTGCATTAGGCGTTCCAAATTAGTTAGGTCAGTTTTCTATCATCATTGTGCTTGTGCAGGATTGCATATAGTATCCCATCCTGCATCCAGTACAGAAAGAATTATGATCCTACAAGATAACTAATGTGTCACGCTTGATATATCACCAGGCCAGCATGCCAATAATTTAACTAGCACAAAATAACTGATAAGAGGAAGATATGTTTGTGTGGATGTATGCTCATGCATGCATGTATAACCTGTCTAAACTAGATCCCTGAGAAGCAAGAACGTGATGATGGACATCCTCCAGAAGCCTCAAATTCTTTCCCATTGTAGAGTTCTTTCCTAACCACCCACCAAACCTGTTAAAATTACGCTCTCCCTGCAAAACAGGTGAAGATCGAAATTCCAAATATGTGAGCCTTTCCACTAAAAACTTACACTATATATAGCTATAAGGAAATAGAAAAAGAAAACTATTATATACTATCAATTAGTATCGTATGCAAACTGTTCCTAAAGTTAAAACATGACAGCAGATTCATCTACCCATGGAATATACATTGGACATGAAAGAATATACATTGTAGCCCATGATTTTGTGGCTAGAAAAACTAAGACACCAACCCAACATTATTTATGTAAGGTACATTCGGAAGTCCGGTGATGATTGCAACATGCATAAAGGCTCCTAAATGATAGCCATCAGCATCGAAGCAATTTGATCACATTCAGATGTTATACCTTGTCTGCCCTCACCAAATCATTGGGTGTTTGAGTAATGCGAGAATTCATGAGTACTTAGAGAAGCATTGAGATGCCCAGCATCACGAAGAAATTGGTACTCAGCATCACTTTTAAGTACTACATAACCGGCATTAACGTCCCTCTCTCTCTCTCTCTCTCTCTCTCTCTCTCTCTCTCTCTATATATATATATATAAAGAAAACAGAGTTGTATTTAGCGACAAAGGATAATAAGATAAAGAACGGTCAAGATTAACTGAAAGGAGTATTCCCGACAAAACAGGAAGTGTCATCTAAAGAAGTGTCATGGTAAGTCAATAATTTTAAAGATATTATTACTAAATAATATAAAAAAATAAGTAATTTTAAAAAGTGTCATGGTAAGTCCAAGGCGATTTATCAAGGAGTGTCAGAGGCATGGGAGTTTCTAGTATATATAATTATATATAAGGGAAAGTTGTCAGGGATATCCCACAATGTTTTTGGATCTTTCGTAAATTTAGAGCAATTTTAGAAGGCCTTCCTTGCACCATATCACGCCATATCATCTTGTGTGTCATGCCATTTATGCCATGTGATTTAAGTTATTAGAATTTTAAATTACATATCAACAAGATTTATTTAAGGATACTAAAATTTTAAATTACACATCAACAAAATTTATTCAAATTCAATCTTCTCCAAATCTACCTTTCTAAAATTAATAATTTTTGAACAACTTTAATTTAAAATTTAGATGCTAATGTATTAAGCATATCCAAAATACAAAATTCAAAAGAATATAATTATTCATAGATACATGTATAAAACTTATCTACAGGGTATAGCTAAGCAAGTTATTTTTGCATGTTTTTAAATTTATCCAAATCTATAATTTTAAATTTTAAAATTCTAAAACCCAAACATTTAAACTCTACTATCTTAATCTAAGTGTGACATTAATGTAGAAACTAATAATAGTAAATATTACATGTTGCTAAATTGTAAATAGATATATTTGATAACACCGCACTGGTATTTTGCTAGTGTATGTGTGTGTGTGTGTGTGTATATATATATATATATATATATATATATATATATAGAGAGAGAGAGAGAGAGAGAGAGAGACGGAGCATGACCCAAGTGGTAAGAGTCTTGCATACATAAGGACTCGGGAAACCGAATTGTAGGTTTGAAATTCAAGGTTCAGAGTATCGATATCGATATTGGACCCTTCATAAGAGGATCGGTATCAGCACTATCAGCACTATAAGCAGTTTCGGATCGATGTATCGAATTTTCTGGTATCGGAAAGCAAATAATTACTAAAAAATTAGAAAAAAAAATTATACATTTAGGCATAATTTTAAGTATTTTATGTGTTATTTCTTAACAGTTTTGAAATTGAATAAAATAAATAGTTACCCTTACTGATTGGTTTTACCTGCGATAAATAAATTTTCTTCATTTACATGCTTTTACAACCTTACCATGCGTTTACACCCTTGCTATTGATCTTTTTCATTCAATTCTCTCTACCGAATTGACTGGAAAAGAAACCTTAAATGTTGGTATCGGTCAATATCGTTAGCGGACGATATCAGTAGCAGTCGATATCGGATCAGGACATGCCAAACTGTATCGGTATTAGCCGTATTGGATCGGTATCGACCGATACTGCAAACTATTTTTGTGAGCCTTATGTATGTTTTGTTTGGGGCTTTTCTTGGAGGTAATTTCACCTCTAGTCAAGGGTCTAAACAAGGTATACATTGCTTAGTAAGAAAGTGTTTTTCGCATGCCAACTTTCTAAACTCTCAACAGTTAAGTTCTTATTATGCAAATGTTGCATTTATGAATAAATAATAATACCATCACGAATAATTGAATATTGTGTTATATTTTTTTGAAAAATTATCGACTTTGAGATGAATTTATCACTTAATGTTTGATGATTCTCCCTATTGTTACTCAAATGTGTTCAAGTATGATTAATAATAATTCCCAATCAAATTTTGATGAAACAATTATGATAATCAAGCAAATTGATACAGGACATCATTTCTTGGTTCATCAATATCCTTACTTTTCTTTTACAATAATGTATCTTTCTTCTCCCTTTACTTTTCTTTCATTTCTTTTCTAAATCCCTACTCTCGACCACCTCATGCAAGTACCTTATGTCGCCAGCGTCGTCGATCATTACAAACCTATGTTTGTGTTGATGGGGTTGATGAAACAATTATGATAATCAAACAAATTGATACAGGACATCATTCTCCGGTTCTCCAACAACGTTACTTTTCTTTTACAATAATGTATCTTTCTTCTTCCCTTTAGTTTTCTTTCATTTCCTCTCTAAATCCCTACTCTCAACCACCTCCTACCACCGACAAGTACCTTTTGTCGCCAACATCGTCGACCATCGCAAACCTCTGTTTGTGTTGATGGGTTGTTCGCAAAAAAAACAAGAGATTGGTTATGATAACGAAGAAAAGGAGAAAAGAGCAAAACGGTCATCTGTAGCCATAGAAATCTATTTTGTGGTCTCTCCTCCAAAGATTAATCGCAAATAGATACATGGATAGAAGGATGATCTACGTAATATATGAATGTGGTGTTGATTGTTGTTGTGGAGAAAAATGAGGCTGCTTTATTAATTTATGGTCATTGTGGTTGGGCAAGTGGGATATCAAACATGAGTTGAAAGAAGTCCACGCGTCAAAATCTGGTTAGCTTGAGCATGATTATGTTAATGGTTATGATTATGAATTCATACAAATTAAATAATAATTGTTGAACTTATGAACATGTGAAATTCATTAATGGAACTATATCTTAGAAACCAGAATCTCCTAGGAGGCCAACGAATCTCAGTAAAAATTTCGATTCGACGATTCGGCGGTTCTTACTTGGAAGCTCGTTCCCCGGCGACGAGAGCTCCTTTCCCATGCGACGGAAGCGTATTTGACAAGGCTCACAGTATCAGTATCGGACCATTCCTATGAGTATCGGGATCGGTGGTATCGGCAGTATCAACGGTTTCGGATCGAAGTATCGAATTTTTTGGTATCGAAAATAAATAATTATTAATATTTTAGAAAATATATTTTATACACTTGGGCATAATTTTAAGTATTGTTTCTTAGTAGTTTTGAAATTGAATGAAATAGTAGTTACCCTTCGCCGATTGGTTTATATGCGAGAGATAAGTTTTCTTCTTTTACATGCTTTTACAATCTTACTATGCTTTACATCATTGTTGATTGTCATTTTTGTTCAATTTTTTTTGCTGAAATTATCGAAAAAGAGACCCACAATGTCGGCATCAGTCACCATCGGTCGGTATCGGATCAGTACATGCCAAAACGTATTGGTATCGGCCGTATCGGATCGGTATCGACCAGATATTGCAAACAATGCGTATTTTCCCAACGACAGGAGCGCTCCCTATAACAGAACCAAAATTTTAAAAAAGAACAAAAAATTTGGGGAAAAAATAGAGAATTTTAAATACGCGTTCATCAAAATAACAAAAAACTAATTATTACTTACCTTGAATTCATAAAAATCGGCATGCGAATGATTTCTATGTAACTTTGAACTAAATTTTATAAATTCTAATAAATATTAAGATATGTATAATTTTTTATAACAATAATTGGTAAACACAAAAAAATTATTAGCGCAGGCTTCCATCACGCTCCAAACTTTAGACTCTTTTAAGTAGTCCTACTCCCGCCCCCGCTCTCGTTTTAGGCTTCTAGGGGCTAACAAGGAACCTCTTATTTTTGTGAAATCTACAAATTTATTGAAACCTGGTTCATCAACCTAACATCATAAAAATCAACATGCGAATGATTTCTATGTAACTTTGAACTGAATTTTATAAATTCTAATAAAAATTAAGATACGTATAATTTTTTATAACAATATTTGATAAACATACAAAATTATTAGAATTTAAGTAGTACCGCTCCCGCCCGCACACCCGTTTCTGGCTTCTAAGGACTATATTAACAAGGAACCTCTTATTTTTGTGAAATCTATGAATTTACAGGTAAATTTGAAACCTGGTTCAGCAACCTGTTAGAGCCTGGGTGGACCTCTAAATATTGAACCCTTGCCCGCTTCGTAGGCAGGCACGGTTCTCAGAACGCACACACAAATATATATATATATATATATATATATATATATATATATATATATATATATTCTACTATATAATGCTAAAACTAGGTTTCACCGTAAAAGTTTTTCGTTCCAAAAATATCCTTCATTAAAAACAGTTATTAAATACGTATTAAATGTATGTATGCATGCATGAGGCAACTTGGAAAATGATAGTTAATAAAACAAAGATATGCATGCATACAAAGTAGGTAGTTTGGAGAATAAAACAAAAGTTAATAAAGCATGCATGCAAAGTAGGCACAAGAACCCAAGAGATAAGAGAAACATTTTATATTCCCGTCATTTAATTTCTCCCAACTTTCATGCTCCTGCCTATTATATTTCCACCTATAATAAAATTAAGAAATTGTCGGTTGCTCTTTTACTAAACTATTTTTTTTCCAAGTAATATGAAATACGTGCAACGCACGTGCGTATATACTAGTATATATATATACAGTGTAGTCAAAGGCGCGCCTCAGGCGAGCCTAAGGCGCGCCTTGCTCCTAGGCGTAGGGGCAGCACCTCAGGGCACTCCAGGCGAGGCACAATTCTTAAGGCACACCTAAGGCGCGCCTAGGTGCGCCTTTTTCGAGCGCCTTGGAATAGCTAAGGCGCACCTAGGCGCGCCTTGAAAATCTTGTGAAAAAATAACATGTTTAGACTATTTTTTTAACTGTTGTACTGTTTTTAGACTATTTTTTGAACTGATGTACTTTTTTTTTATTGTTTTCTCTCTCACTCAATTCAAAGTGATTGCAACCTAGACATGGGAGAATTTGAAGCACACATGTTTATCAATGTAGAAATCCGATGTGAATATATATATATATATATATATATATATATATATATATATATATATAATTTTTGCGCCTCATGTCGCTCGGGCGCGCGCCTTAAGTGCGCCTTGCGCCTCGGACGATTTGGACCCTTTGCGCCTTGAGTGCGCCTTGCGCCTTTGACTACCTTGTATATATATATATATATATATATATATATATAGGTTAACCAATATATCTATTCTTCATACAAATATGTGGGAATTAAGCATATACCAGTTCAAGTGTCTCCCTCTGACCGTGCATCAAAGCAGCCCTGACATGGTTAGAGAAGATAGAAAACAAAAAGAAAAAAGCTCAGTGAATGCCATCCATGGTAAGATTGGCAGCATTAGATATTGCTAACTAAAACTTTGGACTTGAAACATACGGAATTATAGAAGAAGCAAATGAACCAGATTGTGCTAGTTGCCACTGCCTATATCTGCGGATTTGTACACTGATTATATCTCCATCGCCAATAGACTCAGCAGCCCGAGCAAGCAAGTTCATTCTTTTTACTCCATTGTCATCTTTCCCCATAGAAACTGGACGATAATTGATGTAGTTTTCCTAGCATTCAAAAAAAAATTACCTACTATATGAAAAAAAAATCCAGAAAACTGTATATTAAGATTATTTCTAGCCAAAAAAAAGTACTTGATGGAAGTCATATGTAACTGCAGGCATTTTTAGTGTTATGTCCATCAATATTATCGAAGTGATGCCCTAATTACTATTGTAGGCTAACATAAGCGTAACGCAAATAAGAAACCTATAAACTCCACAAGCAACACACTCAGAAACATGACAAAGCAATTCTTCAGAGTATTTTTAGTCAGCCTATGAAGCACCCCCACAAGTACTGGAAACAAACCTGGTACGATGGTACAACAATTTCTAAATATGTAAGATACACGCACAGCAAGGATACTTCATATATATATATATATATATATATATATATATATATATATATATGGGTAAACGGGATATGAGCCATTGGCTCATATTACTATATGAACCATGCACATGTGGACCAATAGGAATGAATTCCTACATCCCATGTGCACTAGTACACTCCATTCCTATTGGTCCACATGTGCATTGGCTCATGTGGGAATATGAGTCTATGGCTCATATCCCTTTTTTTCCTATATATATATATATATATATATATATATATATATATATAAGAAAACACTGACTAATAAGACACTCAAAATTGCTTCATCATAATCATCAAATGAATTTTAGTCGAAAACTATGTAGTTTAGTTTTAAAAATAAAGAAGATTAAAACATAAGCACTCTGAGTTGTATTTTACAACAGTCATATCTGATGAATTGCCACTCGAAGAGTACCCACGATGTACCCAAAATTAAATTGAAATTAAAACAAATAAAAATTCGGGCACGTATGTGGACCCTTCAGTTGCTAAAATAGTTAGCGACCTCAAATTTGTATTGCACTTACGTGATTGATCACAAATCAAAAGGATGATGATGACAATTTTATGTATTTACAATGAAATTACTAAATTTATTGATAAGAGCTCCTTCATCCACAGTTCTTTAATTGATTGTAGTATGACTGCCTCATGATTCCTTTGAGATACAGTTCCAGTAAATGATAATGTGCTTACATTTCTAAACTGCGGTTATTTGTATGCAACATTAGAATGCCTACTAAGAGACTTCATGTAAAAGAGGAAAACATGAAAACACCCTGAACATGTTGCATCAATACTTATAGCATAATCAAAACAGCTATGCATTGGCAGCTTTAAAAGTCATGCAGGCATCAAAACAGAATTCAAGTTCATAACTACACCAAACATGTGATGTAACCCAAACATGTCTCGATGTAACCAAGTTCCAATATCCTTCTTCCATATAAAAGATTAATGTTAATTTCAGTCCATCTAGTATGAGCATTAATTCTAATGTAGCTCTGAGGTAGAGCAGTCATCCATGAACTGATTGGCAGTATGTTCGAATCCTACTTGGGGATGCCCCTCGCCCATCATCACCTTCCCGTTCTTTTTCCCTTCAACTGGTGATGTTAAATGGACTGATAAAGGCATAACTAGTTCAGAAATATATAGGAAAATTAGGGTTTATCAGAAAATTTCCCCAAAAACTCCCAGTTTTTGTACCCTAGAACTCAATTCAACAAAGAATCTTCCAATTTCCAGCAATTATTCACAAAATCCAGCATACAGAATTTAACCCCAAAAGTATAACATAATGTGGTTGCAGTAAAAGAGTATTCTAACAGCGACAAAAAGATTCGTCATTATTATCATTATCACCATCATCAGGCCTCCCTCCCAAAGGAACAGGGACAGCAACGAAGCGTGAGAAAGCTTAAAAAGACAATTGACGGAGTTTTATGACCAGCTGTCAACCTGACATAAATCACTATGTTGGTGGCCAAATTCCTAGAGAAGGTAGCTAAGCAAGAGGGGGCTGGCCTTGCCATAAAACCTACAAGTCCAGTTGGCTGGTAGGTGAATCTACCTTATTTGTCATGTCAATCAAGCTCATCAACCTAGAAACACTATGTAGGTATTGCCTTGAAGAAGATTAATAACAGACTCCAATCAAAGTGATATCCAGCTCATGTAAACAGATCAGAGCAAAGAAAGAGAAGGATGCAAACCATGGAACTCTCCTAGTTTGATATAGACACAATGAGATCTCAACTCAAGTGTCAACCTGTTAATAGATGAAACAATAAGTCTATGTAACATGAAAAAAAACGAAGTGTCAATATGTAAGACAACTGAAAGAATTAGCACACGCTGACCATATTTCAAGAAGGGAAAATGTTAAGTATCATCTGTCTACAGTTTATTATACCTGCCAATTCTACATGAATTTTGTAATGCCATAGAAAACCTTTTCAAAAGTTGTACGTGTGTGTCTATTGCTAACCTGAATAATAAGGGGAACCAGGTCAGGATCACTCATGCAAAAATCAATCCTCTCATCCATTCGCAACTTTCCACCATTGAAACCAAATAACCTACAAAGTTATGGAAGATCAATAAATGTCTACCAAATATGCAACAAATAAGCTATTCAAGCATGAGGGCAGGAGCAGATTCCATTAAAAGAAATCAAAGAGAGAAGAGAGTGCAGTCTACAAATATAACAAACATGGACAAGCTTGATTCAGCATGGATTAAAATACTATTGTAACTAATTTAGAAGTGTTCTAAAACTATTAATCGGTGATTAAATTGGCTGAGCAATCAGACGTTTGACCCGATTAATCATGTACTAATTAATCAAAAAATCCAATTGGCTGCATAATTGTGTATCCTACTGATCACATAATGAAAACCGCTTAATATACAATTAATTATAAGCATCTTTAATCTATGAAATGTAAAAAAAGCCTCGGTGAATAAGTAAACTAACCTATAAAAGAACAAAAGAAAATTCTCAATCTGTGGTTACAAAACCAGAAATCCACAACTTATGAAGATGCAAATGACCATTAGGAGAAACATTTTTCCAGCAAGAATACTAACTAGTCAGCTAAAAAACTTTGAAGCATAAGATGAGAAACTTTTCAATGGCATACTTTCACCTTCAAGAAGTGATCCAAACACTTTCTTGAAATTACCTCTCAAGTGTTCTGCAAAGAGTAACTTCTCCGGCCACAAAAGCAACATGACACCAGAGTATGGCTAACCTCCCAATGGGCACCGAGATTTCTTCAGTCGTGTACCATCATCATTCTAAACTTCCACGCGTTCTCCCATGAAATTGGAATCAACTTTGGAGCACAAGAGAACTCCACAAAAGCATTGACAAAGTATTTACGATTAGCTGTCAGCCCGTGTTCTGATGGCATTCTTTGCCAGGTATTTACAAGCAAGAGAGGGCTTTGAGCTAACTAACATCGATCGACTGTAATAATCAAGGTAGAAGAGTAGAGGCAGCAGGGAAGATGTAAGCAACCGCAGTCATATAGGCTTGGCTATTATATACACATGCAATAGCTGTGACAGCACTGACTGTACAGCCACATGCAGTCAAAGCAACAACGTACTTTCAGTAAGAGTAATGCCACCAGATATGATTGGCAGGAAACTGTTGCCAGTTTTACCTTCCAGCCAATTCAGACACAGCCTTGACGGCGGGCAGCATCAACACGGTTCGTGGATAATGCAACTTTTTAAATTTGTTTGACAATCAATGATACCAACTTCTCAAGGAGGCTGATATGATCATTCTTAGGAACTTTGGCACTTATAGTAGATGCAAGATCAGAGGCCATTGTCAACTTCATGCCTCATTCATGGAAGTTTTAGTTTACTACTAAATTGGTGCAGGTAGAAATCCAAATTCATAAATTCATACCAAGATGAAATCAAAGGAAAACTGCCAAATTTATAAATAAAAGAAAGGAGTTGTTTGCGTGCAATGTCACAGCAGCAAGAAAAGCATAATGTCAAACCTAGACCATGTTCTAGATCTCTCTCAACTTCAACCACAAACCTAAATCAAAAGAATCAAAAGGAACAGTTATGTAGACAAAATGATTGTTTTATGTTTTAACTTGATGTTAAAAATGTCCTCTTATTTGGTGAGCAAACTAAAGAGGTCTGTGTGGAGCAAACACTTGGTTGCTCGTGAGGAGAATTATGCTTTATGCAAGACGAAGAAGGCAACTATTGTCTCAAACAGAGCCTCATGCATGGTCTGAGAAGTTTAGCCAAGTGGTTATAGGAGTGGAATTCCAGCGAACTCATGCATATCATTTTCTCCTTTTCAGAAATACCGAGTATGAGATTGTAATATTGATTGACGATGTTGATGATATTCTTCAAACAGTGATGTTATGCTCATTGATCAGACCAATGAATATCTCCAGAAGCACTTTGTTACCAAAGATTTGGGACATTCTCGCTACTTTCTAGGCATATCTAGTTCTCACAACAAACAAGGAGTTGTTCTTTCTCAAAGAAAATATGCCATGGAGTTTCTATAGGCAACTGAATTACCTGATGCTAAACCTGTTGATACTTCTATGGAGCATGGCCGTAATTTGTTATATGACAAGGATGAAGATGTCAAAAATTAAGTCCCAGTATAGAAGACTCGTGCGTAAACCGATCTACCTAACTATTGCTAGACCAGATGTCTCCTTCGTTGTGGGGCTAATTAGTCAATATATAGAGAACCCCAAGCGATGTCAATGAGAAGCAGAAGGATTTTGAAATATGTAAAGGGATCTCCCAGCCATGGACCTCACAGTAGCTTCTTATTTTGATGCTGACTATACGGGATTGGGACAAAAAGGATATCTACATCTGACAGATCTAACTATTGCACTTATGTTGGTGGCAATCTTGTCACTTAGACGGCTGAGTAAGAAACAAATTATGGTGGCTAGATCGAGTGCGAAGGGCAAAATACAAAGGTATGGTTCATACTATTGATGATGATGTGGTTGAGGTCGACCTAAGCATTAGTTGCACTAAATGCCTATCCATTGTGATAACCAAGCTATCATTTTCATTGAAAGCAAGCCAGTTTTTCACAAGAGAACCAAACCACATTGAAGTGTATTGTCACTTTGTGTGAAATGCAGTAACAAGGAAGAAGAATTGCACTCTCTTCACTCGTGCCAAAGATCGTACTGTCCATTTTTTTTACAAAGTTGCTAGTTTCTATCAGGTTCTCTGCATTAAGTAATAAACTAGGCATGTAGGATATATATGCCCGAGAGTAGTTCGACTTGTACATCCATACTTAGTATTTCATGTTCTCCATCTTTAGTCCAACCATCAGTTATTATGTACAAAATAGGGAGGCGCAAACTATACAAATATGTACTCATACTACATCAATTGAACTACTCCCATTGAGTTTAGCCTCATTCTCAACATTATTTTTACTTAAACTGACTCAAAACTTAATATAATCCTAATATAAAAGAACTTCCCAAAATCTACCTAAAATTCATGCTGGCTTTCATTATAGAATTTGAAGCTTAAAAAGCATATTGTGTTTCAAACACAAGTTGTAGATTTTTTTCAGTTATCTTTCTAAATCAGGGGGAGACCCAAAACACAGTCATGCCTTAGAAGATGTTACTGAAGTGCAGAACAGACCGAAACCTGAATAGGTTGACACCAAAATCTTCCTACATCGGACTTCCCTCCTTGAATAAAATATGTCAATTTTTCAAGCTTGAATTCGTCAATTTCATCGATGTCAATCATAAAAGATTGGGCCCCCAGCATCTCTTTTATCGCTAGTCTTGAACATATCCTGTAAGATATGGCAATCCTTCCGAATCCCTACAAACTCATCAGGTGCCTCCTTCGAAAAACCTTCCTCATTTCCTTGCATTGTTCGGAATCTTCATATCCTTTGACATATTGGATCTCTTTTCCAGCAAGACTTCAAATTTGGCTTGCTAAATTAGTGGAACATTGTCTTATACCTTTTAATACTTCTATATGTAAAATATCTTCCATAGATTCTCAGAGATCATCTCAAAAACCAACATCTCCATAATTGGTTCAATTATTCAAAAAAATATCAGAAGGTTCAAGCATTGACATCCTTTCTAATTTATTCAAAGAATAGATATGAGTCAATTCATCTTCAAATACCTATCAGTTTGCATCAATGTTAACCAAATCTTTGCTTTTCCTTCAATCTTGTGTGAAGCAATATAAATCCTATGGTCTTTTGGTATCCTTTTAGTTTCAAAATCAATTTCCAGATCAAATAAAACAATAACATCCTTTTTAGAGAACTCCGCCATCATAAGTAGCCACGAGATCACCATGGGGGTAGAGGCGGCTATCACGGCTCTCCACTCTAGACCATATGGTTATTGACTACTATGATACCATCTTACGGAGCAATAATCATAGGTACGGTAAAATTTGGCAACAACGTTAGCATCGTCAAGAATATCCAACAGTAGAATCCATGAGCAACACAAGTCCACGACAAAAGTCTGAATCCAGAGACACGTCCAAATAGCTGGAATCCACCAGTTCACAAAATTTAATGTCAAAAGCTGATTACAATCGCAAAACCATTGCCCATCCCCTCCATTGGTGAGGTCGGGCCTTCGAGCCTTGGTGTGCGTGTGTACAAAATACAAATTAAAAAAAAAAGCCTCAAAACTATGGCCAATTTATAGGCTTAAAAGAATGTTATTTTCCAATCCCACAAGGATTTGAATTTAATTAAAGCAAGTAAAATATAACTCTACCTTAATAGCTCAAATACAAATCTAAACTAATGCATATTCATATATCTGAAGCAACCTAATTAAAATCTCACAGAATTCATGGTCTGACTTTTGTTGCTGATTTTTGAGGCCTAGACAACAGTATGTGGAAACTTTTGGAATGAGAATTATAGAACTGTTCGTTCTCTTTCCAAAATGTTCGGATAGAGGGGTAGTCTTTTAGACTCACACATACATACTTTAAAAAAAGGAGTCAGATCACCTAAATCAAGCCTAAACTCAAGCTTGGTTAACCTGAACCAAACTTGGGCAATACAAACCTTCTGCACTTGTATTTCCATGAGTCAAGGTCAAGTTTCAAGATACCATATTTAGTAAGTTCTTCAAAATCCAGCTACAAATGGCAATCTCAATTAATACATCTGAGTGTGGTAGAATAAGGTCAAGCTCAGGTTTAAAACCTTTGTCATCTAAAATCTGACTGATAAACCAATTTTGCTCAGAATCACCACATTCAAAAATTGATGGATCAAACAATTCAAATTATCAATCTACTTGCATTATCTTCTAGAAAATCACTGTTTTCAGCTTTATTCTTAATTTGAGCAACTTTGATTTGGCTCCCAGCCAAAAACAGGCAGTGATGCCCCCCTCAAAGTATCTAAACATCTTGCTTTTTGATATATATGCAATAAAGTTGACAAAAGGCCACTAGCTTTCAGTAGCACTTTCAGATGTGATCTCAAAGTAACAAACCAAAAAAAATCATCAAGATGGGTCAAAAAGAGCCCTAGAGAAAGAAGAAAAAAACAGAAGTTCCTTTTAGATCTAGATATTTCAGTACCAGAATATTAAGACAGGAGCATTTTCAAGCACAGAGACAAAACATTATGATTTCATAAAATATTTCATGATATCACTCTTAAAAGCAATCGAAATAATGATATTCTTTGAAGTACTTTAAAAATTCCTCTTGAATTAGCCCTAGTTACATTTAAGCATAAGTTGACACATACCATATGAGTAGGCAGGTGAGGATGAGGCCAATATGCTTCACACAGTGTAATGCAGAACAAAGCAAGGCATATTGAGTTTGTTCTTTACGATTGCTTCATTGGGCTTGCTTTATTGTGAATGGGGTGGGGTGGGGTGGGGTGGGGTGGGGTGGGGTGGGGTGGGGTGGGGTAATCAAGCATATTTGATCAGATTGCATTTGAATTTTCTTTTAAAATAAAATCTGGATTTGGATATAAATTTGAACTTGGCTTATCTCTAATTTCGATAGAGCTTTCTAGGATTATGAGATTTGTCTATTGGTTGTGGAATTATCTGTTAGTGAGGACTCTTACTATTTTTCAAGCCTATTAGAAGACACAAACAGGTAGTTTTCTAATGGAAGTTTATGAATAAGAATTGAGAGACTCTCTTAACACTAATGCAAAATCCTTTTCGGTATCATGATATCATCCCAACTTCATTGTGTTATTCTAAGACACTTTTTCAGTCCAGTAGCGATCACATTGCTTTTCACCTTTTTCTGGTATGTGGAGCTTTTCACGTATGTGGATTAATCCTCAAGATTGTTCCAATCAGTGTAATATACATTATGCTGAAAATGTTATACCTAGAAACATTTAGAGAATTGGTCTTCAAGATGCCTAAAGACATATCTACAAAGGTTTCATTTGAAGCGCAGCAATACCTGAATGATAAATCTGCCTGGCACAAGTTACGCATAGTAATGCGGCATGCCTAAAGATGAGGCCGCTTTTCAAAAAGTTTATATTTCTGGTCAAGAGATTTACTGAAATGTGAAGGGTAAAAGAAATCTGTGAACTGCAACATGAACACTAATTTGCTTTAAATACATCTCAGTAATTTCTGCACTTTGATAAATTGAAAATTGTCAATTAACCCAGATAATCGTATAGAATACTGGAAAATATACAAAGAGCTATGTTGTGAATATGTTAAGTATTTGCTTATATATATATATATATATATATATATATATATATATATGCTCAAGTGGCAATGACTTGAAGACATAAGATCGCGAAAAACAGGTCGGAGATTCAAATCCCCTTGCTTAAATATTAAAAGAGAGGATGAACCACGGTATTTAGGTAGCGGTTGATTGAGAACCGAACTTGAGAAATGGTGAGAGGTCTACCAAGGCAAGAAGATCGTGGTACCAAAGGATAATCTGAGTAGAGCGTGCAATTAAGATCGGCTCAAGTGATGGATCGAGTTGTTTCATTAGACGCAAAAATTGAGGATCAACGTGCAGAGAGACAGATTCAGACACATTTCGGGGTGATATATGTATTAAAAAAATCTCGAGCTTAAGTAGACAGTAGATCAAGATTGAACTTTTCAACATATATATATATATATATATATATATATATATATATATATATATATATTGTTGAGAGTATTAGTGGGTGTTTAGTCCCAAATCTAGTAGAATAGTAGAGGGGTTAGCCTCTCCTATATATATATGTAGTCCCACCCATCAATAAAATTAAGTCAAGTATTCTACTAAAATCTTCTTGGTATCAGAGCCAGGTTCCTCCTAACCCTAACCCTAGCCGCCCACAGTCCCCCAACCTCTGACCTCCGCTCCCACCCCCCCCCCCTCCGCCCGTCTCCACAGTCGTCCGCCGCCCTCTCATCTCCGCCCCCTCCCCTTCCCAGCCGCCGCCCACCTCCCCTCCTCCTTCTGCTTTGTTGGAATCGAGATTCTGGAAGGCAAATTTGTTTGTTAAAGCTTCTAGATCTCGATTACAACTTTTGGACCGACAGAGGGTAGACTGTAAAGTTTATCAGAAGCTCTGTTGGCCTTGTTCACTCATCTTCATTGGAATCGCGATTCTGGAAGACAAACTTGTTTGGTGAAGCTTCCAAATCTCGATTGCAACTTTTGGACCAACAGAGGTTAGACTGAAAGTTTATCAGAAGCTCTGTTGGCCTTATTTTTCTTATCGGACTATGTGGCCACGGGTCGCAGCCATGCACGGGACATGAGCAACGGCTCTCAAGGACACCGCTGTCGCTGAAGGAAGAACAGTAGACGTGGAGATGACGGCGATCAAGATCTAGATCCGCCACCGCCTTACTGATGGAAGAGAAGAAGAAGACGATCTACGGCAAGCTGACGGCCCAAGAGATAAAGGCTTTGGTGGACGATATCTTCTCCAGGAGGCGGCTAACTGAGACTAGCTCCCATGCTGCACACGCAGATGTGGATCCTGTAGTGCCCCGTTCCCCCTGTTCGGGGAGCGCGGCTAAGAAATACTTGGTATCGTTCGATCGGACAGATTGAATCAAGATCGTTTCCTCGTTATGGATTGGTTTCTTCGGAATCAGGTCCCACATTCAACGGATCGTGTCTCAAGGAAGGACTCGGCGACAGAGTCGAGAGAGACCTTTCCGTTGCGCTGGTTTCCTTGCCCGTTTTTTATGCCGCTTGGTTGCTTTCTTGTTGGTTTTGTGACTTGCGTTCTCTTGAACGGTTTCAATGGATTTCATTGCCTTCGTTCTTAGGATTTCGCATTTCGTATCGAACCCTTTGAGACTGAAGCAGGAGATATTGATCATCTGTTGGTGCGTGCAGGTGATCGTGTAGGCAACGTGCGAGCGGAGTCTTGAAGATCTCCCCTTCTCTCTCCCCGTTCACCAACTTGTGAGTGGATTTACCTCGATTAGCGCCCTTCTTCCAAGTCTTCGTTCTTAATAAATTGACTCATTTGTGCATTCCGATCAAACGATACCGAAATAATAAAATTGAGTCAGAATAAAGAAGAAGTAGACTTGAAACACTTATAATGCTTGTCACACAGAATTCTATGCGATCACATTGATGCGTTCATGTACGTTATACATATAACTATTTTGTGTTCAGTTGTAGTTAGAACTTATTCATCTATGACTGTTCAATGGATAGTACATAACTTGTGAATTGATCATAACAGCCAGTAGACTATGCCATCGCATTGTGCTAAAGCAGTTCCGTTCATATTGATCATTGAAATGCTTTATATGTTAACTTAGTGTTCAGATCGTCAATGGTCATGGATAATCTTGTGCACAAGGGTCTTGGTTCCAGCGAACGGTCGCCGGGGCACCGGGGCCGATTCGTCCGGGACGGAACATCAGATAGTCGTGCTAGAAACTTAGCACGGGTGAGGCGGGAGTTTGTAGCGGGGCTCGCTACCTGCGCTGCAAGCATCGCCGTCTACCCAGACTATGGTCCATGATGGCTAGTCCAGACAGTGATCTTTATGTATATTTAAACTGTGCAGGCTAACTATGTCTTCGTGGCAGAAAAGTTCATGGTAAATTTTGTACAGGTGATTCAGACGGTACAGATAAAGTCACCGAACAGTGGCACATTTTGTTATGTCATTCAATTCTATCGCATATAAAGAATTGAACTAAGGCAAGATAGAAATATCACATAATTAAAATGTTGCATATTCACATGAATACGATGTTGATTTGGTATGTTGGGTTAGCTCGTCCTCACCAGTACTTTTCGAAGTATTGACCCTCGTTGCAGCAGGTTCCCCGAGCCGAGGCGACGCGGCGAGGAGCTGAAGCTTTCTCCAACCCTTCCCTGATCAGGCGCGTTCGTGTAGTGACTTTGGAAGCTCAAGTATATAATCAAGAAAGGAGCTTGCACTTCCCTTTTGAAGCTCCTAGGCGATGGTGCTGACTCGCACCCAAGGTGTTTTGTGCTTTTGAAATATTAGTAAGGGATGTAATGTATGGATCGGCTATCTCATTTTGCGTCCAAGTTGTAAGCCTGTGCGGCATAATTATTACTTTTAGGTCAAGAGTCTGTAAGCAGATGTTCATTATCAATAAAGAGAACTTTTTCATATCTCAAAGTGTGATTTCTTATTTGCGTACTCTGTTGCATTTGTTCTAAAGTATATTATTATGCCTAGGCCTTGTGCACGCGCGCCTTACGCGTGCACAGCATCACGCCCGGGGGACGATTATCGATTTAGCGAAAATCAGGACGTGACAGGTCCTGCCCCATACAAAATGGAGAAGTTGGAGAAACTTGAGGTAAAGTTGGAGGATACTTCCAACTTGAAGTGGTCGCATCAAGCGATGCGAACTCTGAAGGCAAGAGGCTTGGTGAGCTATGTGAATGGCCGAACCAAGGCACCTGAAGATCACTCCTCACGAGAGTTTGCTGTGTGAAAAATTGTCAACAATGTTGTAGCTGGATGGCTGGCTAACAGCAACATTTACCGACCAAGTGTCAGGCAACGTGGAAGCAATGGAGAGTGCATGTGACATTTGGATAACGATGAAAGATATGTACTCAGGGACGGGCAATCCTATGTAGGTCTTCCAATTACAGGATGAACTTGATAAGGTTGTCCAAGAAGATCACACAATTTCTGAATATGCTGCCCTGCTAAAGAAGTATTGGTCAGATCTCAACCACTATGATCACATTGGCATGGAGGATGAGCAAGTGGAACCAGCATTTGCGAAACATTATCAGAAGTTCATGGAGTATGTCTCGCGACAAAGAATGATAAGTCCCCGAAGGGACTCAACCCAGCATTCGAGCAAAGGAGGAATGTCCTACTTGCACAACCCAGGCTGCCATCACTGGAGGAGGTCATAGCTGTTATGGCACAAGAATAGGCACGAATGAAGCTAATGCCTAGCACCACTACCTCTCCGGAAAAAAAATCAGCTCTAGCAGTTTTTACCCAAACCATTCAGGAGGAGGAGGGTGCTACAACTGTGGAGACCCTGGACACTTCATCAGATTTTGTACGAAATCCCTGAGAGGCCAGTCCAACGACCGCGGACGCAGTCGTGGAGGACATAGGGGTAGCAGAGGAGGCTATGTGGGTGACAGAAGTAATGATTCTGGAGGGCACAAGACAAACCTGGTAAAAGAGGAAAGTGAGTGTCAGTCATCCAATATGACCCCTAGTGAGAGAAAAATGCTAGAGATATGGAGAAGCATGAAGATTGGAACCAACGACAGTCGAGCAACACCTTTGGGACATCAACTCCAACCACCTCCGAGGATAACATCACCTACTATGCCCATACAAGCACAGGTATACCTGCTCATGCCCTGGCATCTATCCACAGACCAAATTGGATAATTGACTCTGGGACATCCCGCCATGTCACGAATGCCCATAATGAGTTCCAAGATTACACTCACCTGACGATGCCTGAAAGCATTCAGACTGTTGATAGTACGGCTAGACCCATTATGGGTAAAGGCACAGTTGAATGCACAATTTCCATAACCCT
Organism: Iris macrosiphon; assembly: GCA_036927795.1. Taxonomy (NCBI): domain Eukaryota; kingdom Viridiplantae; phylum Streptophyta; class Magnoliopsida; order Asparagales; family Iridaceae; genus Iris; species Iris macrosiphon. The sequence continues at coordinate 161,998,954 of JAYESA010000015.1, forward strand.
TACTGATGTTTTGCATGCTCTATCTTTCCATGTTAATCTATTGTCCATTAGTGTCATTATTCTTCAACTTAATTGTGTTGTTTCCTTTGGCATTTCTAAGATATTTTTTTAGGAGAAGGGAACGGAAAGACGGTTGGGAACTGGCACTTAGCATAAGGGGCTATAGTACTTGGACAATTGTGGGTTGGACGCAGCACTAGCGTTACTGGTGGAAGAGGCACGACCGAAGGAGCCACAAAAAACTGTGTAAGCAGAGTTATTACTTCAACATCAGCGTATGGGACACTCGTCATTCAGTCTACTGAGTCAGATGTATCCATCTATGTATCAAAAGACTAATAAACAAAAGTTGATTTGTGATGCTTGTGAGCTTGGAAAATATACCAGAAGCTCTTATGTGAGTTCTGGAAATAGAAGTTTAGCTGCTTTTGATATGATACACTCTGATGTGTGGGGACCTTGTCCTACAACCACGGTTAATGGTTTTAAATGGTTTGTCATCTTTATTGATTGCTACACTCGTGTCACATGGATATACCTAATGAAACGTAAGAGTGATGTCTTTGCAGGCTTTTAAGATTTTCATCGCAGGGTTACAACACAGTACAATGCTAAAGTGAAGATTTTGAGATCTGACAATGGGACAGAATACACCAAGTCTATTGAAGAGTACTTATCAACCCATGGAATACAGCATCAGACTTTGTGTGCCTATACACCATCACAAAATGGCGTGGCAGAGCGGAAGAACAGGCACATGTTGGAAGTAGCTCGGTCAATGATGTTTGTCATGAATGTTCCTAAACACTTGTGGGAGCATGTCGCGTTGACGGCTGCATATCTCATCAACATGATACCCTCTCAGGTAATGGGATGGAAGACACCGTTCGAGATGCTTACAGGAGAGAATAAGTACATTGTTCCCCCAAAGGTATTTGGATGTGTATGCTTTGTGAAAGATAACAGACCTGCAGTGGGAAAGCTGGACCCTCGGACAATGAAGTGCGTCTTTGTTGGCTACTCAGGGAATCGGAAAGGATACTCTTGTTGGAGTCCAGTGGAGCGAAGGCTCTTTGTGAGCATGGACGTTACATTCAGAGAGATGGAACCATACTACCACAATGGCTCAGGTGAAGGCTCTGCATTTGGTGACACACCTAACCCAGGAGGTGTTAGGAGTGAGGGGGAGATAGGCCCAAGCGTGATAGTCGGGTCAGTTCTATGCCCAATGATGAAAGTCGGTCCAAGGAAACAAGAGAGAGATAGCGAGGGTAAGGAAAGTGATGAGGATACACACAATCGGGAGGAAGAAAGTGATGCTCCAGTGCAGGAGAAGTAACAATCTACAGAGCTCCAAGTTCACAGAAGGAGAAAGCAACAATTCCCTACTGTGCCTATTGCCCCTACAGTGCCATGTCCCTCGCCTAAAAAACAGCAGTTCCCTACTGTGCCTATTGCCCCTATTGTGCCATGTCCCTCGCCTAAAAAACTTAACCATGCCCCAACTCTTGAAGATGCACCTCCCTTACCGGATCCCTCTGATTCGGACGCGGATCCCTCTGATTCGGATGGTATGATCTCTCCACCACTACCTCATACTCCCTTAGGAGATCTTCTCGCAGCAATAAGGAAAGAGCTCCTAATCGTTATGGTTATGAACATGACATTGCCAATTTTTTATCCTACTATAATATATCCCCTTACTTATCGAGCATTCATTGTATCGTTAGATACCACCTCTTTGTCTAATTGTTGGCAGGAAGCGAAGGAAGATCCAAGGTGAAAAACTGCAATGTTAGAGAAACTTGGGACACTCGAAAGAATTGGGACATGGAAGCTTGTTCCATTGTCTAAAGGAAAGAGCAGTTGGATGCAAATGGGTCTTCACAGTAAAGAGACGCCAGAAGGTAAGGTGGAGCGGTACGACAAGGTTGGTTGCAAAGGGATTCACTCAATCCTATGGCATCGACTATGATGAGACATTTGCTCCCGTGGCAAAGATGAGCATTGTGCGAACACTGGTCTCTCTTGCAGCAAATCATAGGTGGCAGTTGTATCAATTGGATTTAAAGAACGTTTTTTTCATGGGAATCTACAAGAAGTATACATGGAGACCCCCCTGGGTTTTGCACAAAGCAGTCGACGGAAAAGGTGTGCAAGCTAAAGAAATTATTGTATGGACTCAAACAATCTTCTCGAGCCTGGTTTGATAGATTCAGGATGGCTGTCACAAGCATGGGGTACCGCCGGACCAATGCAGATCACACGGTCTTCTTCCAGCATGCAAGAGGCCACATCAACATACTTGCAGTGTATGTGGATGATATAGTGATCACAGGTGATAATGAGGAGGAGATCACCCAGCTAAAGTCAAAACTCGCCAAGGAGTTTGAAGTGAAGGACTTGGAAATGATGAGATATTTTCTCGAGATCGAGGTGGCTTGAGGACGAGATGGGATCGTCCTCTCTCAGAGAAAGTATATACTAGACCTGCTCACAGAGACTGGTATGCTTGGATGTCGATCGACAGTCACTCCAATCGATCAGAAAGATAAGTTGGGGGCAGAGGCAGGAGAGCTTGTTGATCGTGAGATATATCAGAGACTTGTAGACAGATTGATTTATCTAGGCCACACTCCCCTGATATCTCATTTGTTGAGTGTAGTGAGTCGCTATATGCATGATCCAAGGAAGGGCCACATGGATGCAGTTTTCCGTATCCTGAGATATCTGAAGGGACTCCTGGAAGAGGGCTATGATTCAAGAAAAATGGACACATGGGTGTTGAGGGATACTGCGATACAGATTAGGCAAGCTGCATGGATGACAGAAGGTCTACCTCAGGGTACTGTGTCTTTGTGCGGGGTAACCTAATCTCATGGAGAAGCAAGAAACAGTCTGTGGTAGCATGATCGACTGCTGAAGCAGAATATAAAGTTATGGCTCTGGGAGTGTCAAAGTTGTTGTGGGTAAGAGCACTGCTGACTGAGTTGAAGCTGGACCAGGAACACCGTTGAGTCTTCTGAGTGACAGTCAAGCTGCAATAAGTATAGCTAACAATCCAGTCCAGCATGACAGAACTAAGCACATCGAGATTGATCGGTTCTTCATCAAAGAGAAGCTACAAAAAGGGATATTAAAGCTCGATCACGTTCGCTCAGAAGAACAAGTTGCGGATTGTCTGACTAAAGGTCTTAATTCATCGAGTCTTTCTAAACTATGTAATAAGATGGGGATAATTGATATCTATCGCCCATCTTCAGGGGGAGTGTTGAGAGTATTAGTGGGTGTTTAGTCCCACATCTAATAGAATAGTTGAGAGAGGTTAGCCTCTCCTATATATATGTAGCCCCACCCATAAATAAAATTAAGTCAAGTATTCTACTAAAATCTTCTTATATATATATATATATATATATATATATATATATATATATATATATTCTCACTTTCTATGCTGGAGTCAACGTCTTGAACATGTGAAAGAATAATATCGCCTGATGCTTGATATGCAAGAGAATCTAACTAGTATGAAAATGGGAAAAGTAAATCGTTTCATCTTCACAGATCTGATTAATTGCATGAAGTACAAACATTGGGAAAAAGAGTATAAGGAATAGGAAGCAGAAGACAAGCTTTGTTGCGACTAATTGAAATTGGCTTTATAAAGACATAATTGCAGAAGATTGAGGTAGCATATTGGAATTACTTGTCAACTGCTGTGAAAGGTGAAATATCTTCGTCCTTTGCACTACTTAGTAGCCGTTCTCTTATATCATCATATTTGATTACCGATTGCGAGAGGCTCATATACTGCAACTGATTTAGTGCCATCCGCATATCTCCATTAACTCTATCTGCAAGTTCTTCAAGTGCAATCTGTTGAATTGACCAAGGATAAGAAAGATGAGGAAAATATGTATTTGTTTGCATGGTATACAAATTTATGAGGGGAACTGCAAGTTACATCAGAAAAAATGGTAATCACTAACACCATTTATTAATAGAAACAATTGGGAAGGAACACTGCACAAGACAGTAACAAAGAAGCCCTTCTACTACAACTTTAAGAATCTTATCATTAAAAAGCTCATAACTTGTGAACATTGAAGAGTCCTCAAACAGAATATAATATAGTTTTTCCAATAATAATAAAATACACGTGAGTAGTAACAATGTTAACTTTGTGGGGTACCTCATTGATTTGAATACCTTCAGTGTTTGCAATTTGCATCAATCTCTTTGCCATCTGCCACATCACGAGTAGAAATCAACTATTGAAGTTAATTCAAACCTTGACCAACAAATCAATACTTACCAAGCACTAAATTTACGAAAACTTGTTCTACTTCCATGCAGTGTGACATTAAGTGGCTTTCACTAGCCGCACAGTTCATGGATGGTTACTAATTGATCACAATTATACAGACTTCCAATCTTTGATTAAGTGACCGCCCAATAAATCAATTAAGGAAGCCGATTAGTCGGCAGGTTATATCCTTTTATTAGAACACTGTTTTCACATGATAGAGATTAAGCATTCAGCTTGTAAACCCTGTCGACATATTTCAATGGCTAATAACTGAGCAATCAGCTAGCATCTTAACCAATGACTGAGCGGAACCCAGATTCCAACCGAAAAACAACTCGCATAGGTTTGGCTGATAACACAATCACTATTCTATTTTATATTTAGTAGTTGGTGCTAAAAAATAATGTGATATACAATGGTCAACTGCGTCGTACTAATCATATCTTTAAGGTATCACAAATTGTACTCCACTTAAAAAGAACTTGCATCGAAAGTTGAGACCAATGGTTTTGGTGAGCTGAACTGACACCCAAAAGCAAAAAGTTGTCATTGGCCTGAACGATGCTAACACCTAGCAACAGTATTTATATCTTGTGCTATAAAATAATAAGTTCACAAATAAATTGGTTGTTTATCACAATATTATGATGATAATTGGCATGTCCAGCTGGTACAAATGCTATATAAATACCATTGACAAAATAATGGTAAATAATATGAATTCATTCTTAAATTTTAAATTAGAAATTTACTCAATCTCTTGACAACTTTCTTATAATCTTTAAATGCTATAATCTTTAGAAAAAAATTAACTTCATCAATATCATTAATCATTATCCAAATCCCAATTCATCTCCAATAAGAATGGCACTGGCTATGGAGCAAGGTAGTCAAAGGCGCAAGGCGCACTCGAGGCGTAAATGGTCCAAATCGCCCGAGGCGCAAGGCGCACTTAAGGCGCGCGCCCGTGCAACACGAGGCACAAAAATAATATATATATATATATATATATATATATATATATATATATATATATATTCACATCGGATTTCTACATTGATAAATATGAGTGCTTCAAATTCCTTATGTGTAGGTTGCAATCACTTTGAATTGAATGAGTGAGAGGAAAAACAGTAAAAAAAAAAGTACTGCAGTTCAAAAAACAGTCTAAACATTATTTTTTTCACAAGATTTTTAAGGCGCGCCTAGGCGCGACTTAGCTATTCCAAGGCGCTCGAAAAAGGCGCGTCTAGGCGCGCCTTAAGAATTGCGCCCCGCCTGGAGTGTCCTGAGGCGCTGCCCCTGCGCCTAGGAGCAAGGCGCGCCTTTGACTACACTGTTATGGAGCATAAGGAACTCCATAAAAGATTTGACAAAGTTTATATGACCGGCCGTCGACATCAACCCTCTAAGTCGATATCAAATTCCTAGCCAAGATTGCTATGAGCATGAGACGGCAATGCCATAAAACCTAGATGACCATTGGCAGGTAATAGACCTACTTTTTGGCTATGCAGTTTAAACTCATGCAAGCAAGGACCATCCTCCAAGTTCCATTAGACTATAAAAAGTCTAGACAAAGAGGTACAATGATACAATTTGCTATAGGAATTTGCATTCATCTCCATGACACATTGAGTAAACAAAAAAGGATGGCATTCCCTTAGAAACGTTTTAACTCAAATAACCAAAATCAAATTCAAACAGTCAGTTGACAATGTTTTGCTTAGACCAAAACCATAGACACAAGCAGTCCTGACAGTCAAAACATGGAGAAACCAAAACCTAGCCTTAGTTTCTGAATTAGGTATATGATAGGTAATCCAATTCCAAAGAACTAGTGCACCTACCGGGAGGAAGTAACAAAGTTTCATCCTAAGAAATCAGCATGCAAAAGCATATACCTGCTGTTTGGTAGGCTTCCTGAAGTTTAGTGCCAAGCAGTAGTTGACGAGACTCTTAAGTTTCTGACTATAACGGTCATTACAGATGCAAATTATAGGGATTTTGGAACTTTTTATGCTATCAATAAGATCAGCAACTCCACCCCTATCTCCAGCAGACATGCCATCAACCTCATCCATGATTAACACAGATTTTGGACGCTTGGACCTGTTGTTGTAAGTATAGAATGCTAAGAAGTAACCATTGCTACTATAGTAAAGTATATTATTGAAATCACATAATACTAACCAATTCTTGTCCACAGCTTCATTGTCAATGAGTTCTTTGATAGAATTTGAATTATTTCCACCAACTCCTTTATTAATCTTAGAATCAGCCTTGCCCCGGTTAACACTTGCATTTACCTGCATAATATGTACGGACAATAAAAACGGGGGGAAGCAACCAATGTCATAATTTTGCATGACGTAAACATCAAAATAGGAGCCTTGCTTGCAAAGCAAAACCAACATCAAATATCTACACATGCATACGCATGTACATACACATACACTACATGTGTAATGGTGCTTGCAGAAGAAAACAACTAACTAAATGAAATGCACCTCAATTGTTTGGAACCCCAGCATCTGACTGATTAGTTTTGCTGAAGTAGTTTTACCAATCCCAGGTGGTCCACTCATCAGTAAAGCTTTTTTTGATCCACTATCGTTCTGTTTTTTGCCCTTTCCTTTTGGACCATTGTGCAGAAACTGTTGGTGCCATTGTGCTAGCCAATCGTGAAGTTGTTTGACCTACATATGCCAAAATACAGTAACTTCTGAAAGGAAGTCCAAGTCAGGAAAAGGATCCCAGGTATAAAGGCAGAATTACATACAATAGATTGGTTGCCAATGATCTCATTTGGAACTTTTGGTCGGTATTTTTCAGTCCATGTCAATGAATTGTTCTCACCAGTTTTCCCTTTTTGATTCTTGGGGGAGGCACTTGAGGGCACAGTTTTTGCAGTGCTTTTCTTACTTGCAAATCCAACTTGATCATCTAAAGCATCCACATTCATAAGACATACATAGGATACTTCGCAGATGGATATTCAAGGGAAGAAGATACTGAAAGAAGATGTAATGCTAACACAGGACAGGTTAAGTAATGACTTCCAAATATAGCACCATTTGATATCACAATAAACCAAAAGATGAAATAAACTAGAACATGTACAGCAGAGTATTTACTAGCTTTACGACAATTAAAAAAGATTTTGATCCATTTCCCATCACCATAAGCCCATCTGGAAGGTTAGCAGTAAAGGGCCCCCTCTCTATAAGTAATTGATGGACAACTATTTAAATGAAATCCCTTGGTCTATCTTTCTTGCAATTGTGTTGGGATACTTAAGAGTTAGAGAAACTATAGATGTGTTTATTATTTACAAGAATTGTTGAGAGCGAGTTCAGAAACTTGACATCTGTGAAGGCGCCAGAAACCAGTCCATCTTTATGAGTATGAGTTGATGTGTATGAGTTGATGTGATTTCAGATCGGAGTATCACATTATTGGCTTTTCAACACTTCAGAAAAGAAAAAAAATTAAGAAATAAATCAAAATGAAATAAAAAGAGATACCAGTTTAAGTACGGAGATACTAAAGGAACATTAAGAACAACTATTTCTCTTCCATTGACTTGGCTGAAAATTACAAAGTTTACAAGTCTCCTGTTCTCCCATTGGACCGCCAGGCCAAACCCTTATATAGACTAACCTACAAGCAAGAGGACTTCGTTTCTTGACAATGTCCTTTTACACCAAGAAACAGCACAGGAATCTTACTTGAAAAAACTGCTTAAAACCATAAGATGACTCAAAAAATTCACAGTTTGGGTTCACGATCTTGCAATTAGACAGTCAACTAGTTTACCAATTTTGGCAGAAGACGGTCTTTTGTTGCACAGTTTTGCAACTTGCTCAATTTCACAATCTTTACACACCTAGACGACGTCCTCAACCTCGAAGGAAGGTGAACGCTACATTAAGATCTCCGAGCGGTCAAGGCTAACCTAATTTGTGAGAGCTTGACTCCTGTTAACTCAGATTTCCAGATTTGTTTCTGTGCCAGATGTTGAGTCAGACTCCAAAGAGAACTGCTATTTTGACCGCGGGCGGGCCAGCCTGCCCGCCACGTGTCGCCACCCCATTGGCAGGTCAACCGGTGGTGGGACCAAGCCAATAGGGGGGCAATGGGGTGGCGATACGAGGCGGGCGGGCGGGCCCGCCTGCGGTTAAGTTAGCATTTTCCGACTCCAAATGAGTACAGTGGAGCAGAGCTCCATGCCTTCCTTCCCTTGGACTGCATTTGTATGATGCTAGTTTCTAGCTCATGTCTATGCCTAACATGTCCTCTGAAATAGTGACAAGTGATGCACCAAACATGTTTGGTAACTGAAAAACCTGGCTTAGGGGTTATTCCTGATTGTTTTGCTTGACCAATGCACTCCAGTGTTTGGCCCTTTGGGTTCATCTAAATCAGTATCCTAAAAAATGGGTGCCCGGAACCTAGGAGCCATTTGCCGATCAAAGCATCCAACTTAAGCAGCCCAGATGAAGAGGACCCCTATAATGCTTATGTATACCATCTATGATAAGGCAAAGTGTACAGTTGGAGTTAATTGTGGGTTTAAGGGTAGACCTATTTGCTGATTAATAGATTACTGTGGACAGAAGCATGCAGAAGATCCTGTGGTCATGGAAATAGGACGAAAGGGTGAGAAGAGAAAAGGGGCGAGAAGCAATAAGGAGGGACGTCATGGCTACTCCACCTCCCCATCTGTCGTCATCTTCGTTGTTGACCACCTTCAATTAACCGATCATTCAACCGCAATCATTATCAGCAATCATTATCTGCTATGCAGGTGAGGACACTATCTTTCTAGACTCAGAGATAACCAGGTCATAGGACTCGACATTATTCCGCTACACGAGTAATGATGGTGGACGCATTTGCCTGTCAGGGGGTCCTGGTGTTACAGTATATAAATATGGGTGGGTTCTTGAGCTTGGGCCTTCCACTTAATTTAGGAAGGATTTGAGAAAGGGTGTCTGAAGAATTACAATATTTCACTTTATGAAAGATGGTAACTCTCTGTAATAGTGTAATGTGAAGAGGTAAGGTGAGAAGAAATGAAAACACTTTTAAACATGTCTTAGTATCATACTTTGGGACAAAAGGTTTTTTGTTGTAAATGTTGTTGTCAACTTGTTATGTGTATTAAAACTATCTTCTAAAATTCAATGTGAAACATACCAGTTTACAACCATGTGGAAATGAATGTATTTCTGGAGGTTTCCTACAGTACACCAATTATATAGTCTCCAAACAATATACGTCATCTAAGGCAGGCATAGTTATTAAAGGCCCAAGACACTGAGGCGCGAAGGGTGTAAAGACGAGGCCCAAGCCTGATGAAGACGAGGCGCACATTTATCCAAAAAAAAGTAAATCATATTTATAAATCATATATGACTACATGTAATAGATATTGAAAGTGAATGTGCCAGAGTGTTACTGGGCATGATTATATATCATGTGGGCCTTTTTTTCCTTTTGATCTACTGCGCAGGGAAGCTTTTGAGAGTTTAGGACGTTGGCTTTCATTTTGATCTTAAGAGACTTTTCAGTTTCCAAGAGATATTAACTGTCAGATCCAACGGTCGTCCTTACTCGCAGGAAAAAAATATTAGTAAAAAAAAAAAACATAACGCAGCATATGCTTGAGGCGCGCCTCAACTGGGCATGAGGCTTACCGAGGCATGCGCCTCAGAAAAGAGCACCTCGGCCGAAGCCTCATGCGCCTTCCGCCTACGGCGTACCTTTCATTACTATGGTCTAAGATGACGTCAATATATCAAAGATGGTGAAAGCTATCAAGGGATAGAAAAAGTTTAACCAACAACAGATAATGGGGATCTAACTTGGATATACCTTTTGCCACTGCATTCACAGGGCTGCACTTTACCGGTAACTTATCTACCTTTACCGGGCTTCTCTTGGTGTCTTTACTTACAGGTGCTGTTGTAGGCTTTGATTTCCGGATCATATCAAACAACCCATCCTCAGTTAGAAACGCAGTACTACAACAGCACATAAAGGTACTTATGAAATAATGAGAAAAACAGGAACATAAAGGGAATAAATGTAGAGAAGAAACCAGTGACAGCATACCCCAGCTCTTTGGCTTTCTCAGATTTCCTTCCACCAATATCTTCATCCGCTAAAAGGAAATTCTATCGAAAGACGATGAAAATTAATAAGCCCAAGAACCATTACAACATACCAACGGCATTAGCAAATATCAAGCATTTCACCGTTTTCTTGCTGACAGAGCCAGTAACCCGGCCGCCATGGCGTTTAATCAAATCTTCCGCCTCCTCTCGTTCCAAACTGCAAACAGTAACCATGGTCCAAATTAGAATATTAAAAAAAAATGCATTATCAAGCACATCAAAATACCGAACTCAGCAGGCTCTTGTTGTCGGCGAGAAGAGGTATAACCTCCCTGACTAGGCGGATGGTATCAGGATAGAACCGCAGGGGAGAAGTGGGTGTGTGAAAATAGGGGGCAATGGGCCCAAATGACATGTAAAGCAGCGTGCACAAAGTACAGTGTGCAAAAAAAAACACAAAAAATCAGTATATTTTAGTTGTGCTACCTATCAAGAGTGCCGCTAATTACAAAAGTCAGACCGACTAAGCAATCGGTAGCACCCTCCGGGACTTCCTGTAACAATGTCACGAAACAGAACAAGCTTATAACGACAGCTCTAATCATTCCAGGATTTTAAGCAATTTCGGTGTGTCGGCTAAATTACCTTCGCTCCTTTGTGCGGCGGATCCTTCCTTTCACCAAAATTCATAAACCCACCCCTCCCTCCACCACCTCGACCCCTCCCGCCCACAGGCGGGGCACCTGACCCCCTCCCTCCGCCTCGGCCAGCAGACTTCGTAGGGGTCTTCGCATTGCTTCCCTCATCTTCCCTTTCGTCCACATAGACCTGCTTATTAGCAACTTCCACACCACCCGCGCCATTCAGCTTCTTGGAGACTTTGGTGGGGGGCTCGAACTCATCACCATCCTCTTCCTCCTTGTGGACCTTCTTGGCCGGCGGGGGCTTGACGTCGTCGGCAGCCTTCTGAGAAGTCTGCCTCTTCGCGGGGGTCCTTCCGGTCGTCGTCGCCGCCGCATCAGGTTCGTCCTTCGGAGCCGCGAAATACTTGCTCGTCTTCCTCCTCCCCGAGCTATCCGGCGGCACTGCCGACTGCTTCAGCTTCTCCGGCGACGGCGCCGGTGGCTTCTGAGGCTTCGATTTCTCCGGAGCCGGCGCCGGTGGCTTGTCGTGCTGCTTCATGAACCATCTTCTTATGTCCGACTTTGGCAAGAACGATCAAGAAACGAAGACGAATTATTGAAAAAGAAGAGGAAATCGTCAAGAAACGAAACCCTAATGGAGAACTCACCATTCTCGGAACGAAGAAAGGTGGGATCTTTCACGCAATGCCTAAACCCTAACTACAAAAAGTAGGAAAAGAAATTAGGCTTTTTGATGTAAAAGAAAAAGAAATATACTTCTAATCTCTCTCTCTCTCTCTCTCTCTCTCTCTCTCCTTTTTAGAAAGAGACTTCAAATAGTTCAAAATAAACTGTGCAGGTGTGGCATGTGTATCAATCACTAGTTAAAAACGTTGTAAATCCTCTGTTAATATGATTTAATTATAGATACTAGTATATAATAAGAAAAGTAGACTTCATCGTAAAAAAAAATTTCAAAAATGCCATTATCTATGTTTACTAATCAAAATTGTTCATTAAATCTAATATGGGTAGTTATGTAATCTATACTACTATATAATGAGAAAAGTAGACTTCACCGTAAAAAAAAAATTCCAAAAATGCCCTAATTTATGTTTACTAATCAAAAATTTTCAGTAAATCTAATATGGGTAGTTATGTAATATATACTACTATATAATGAGAAAATTAGGCTTCACTGTGAAAGTTTCTTTCAAAAACTGTCCTCAACTGTGTTTACTAATTAAAATTGTTCATTAAATATAGTATGGGTAGTTATGTAATTACATGTAGAAGAAGAAGAAATTAAGGAGGATGTTATTTGTTATTCCCAAGTTTTATGAAATACGTGCAAGGCACGTGCATATATGCTAGTAACTAAACATTTCTAACTTAAGTGGTTAAGGTGGGAGACATTTTTTTGTTGTTGTATGAATCAAGAAACAATGGGTTTGATCTCACCTAGCAGTCGAATGAGACGAAGTTACGGTCATCCCCTCGTCGGAGATCCACTAAGGATCCGAAGTGTCACGTCTAGTCCCAAAATATCAAGGGACTGGCCACGTGGCAATGGCTAGCAGCACAACTCCAATGGACAAACCCAATTTAATGGATCCGTTAGAGTGCACTTAAGCTGTAATATATATATAAATAAGGGTCTACAACACCTGTCACAGTTTATATATCCAATCACTTCCACACAAAAATCACAACATAAGGGATAGTACAGTCACAAGAATAATAAAAATGAAACTATCCATCAATAAGAGCAGTATAAGAAATATCGCGGGGAACAATCTGTCATCAAAATAATGAAAAGAGAAATAACCCAAGTACATTTGTCTAGTATTCACTAAGCCAAGTCTAATGTCTAAAGAACACTAAGCATAAATAAAGAAATAAAAAAATAGCAGAGTGCTCAAGAGAAGTCATCCGGTACAACCTCGTCCTCTGGTGCAAGTATTACTCCAAAGTCAGCTCATGTCCCGTAAACCTCGGGGCAGCTCTCATCGTCTAAACCTGGGGACATAATCTGGATCCAGGTCCTAAAGGGATATAGCAAGGTACAATAAACACTCAAGCCAATGTAACAGTAAATAATAAACAGTGTGCTCAGGGTACCTATCATAACCAACTAAGTGAATGCAATTGAGAACGTATTCGTCCGCTAAACCATCGGGGTCTGTAGGTCTCATAGACACGAAAATAGCACGTAGTAGTAGTAGTAGTAGTAGTAGTAGTAGTAGGTACGTACAGGTCCGAAGGTACCTGTAGCACTATAGGGCTCGAAGCGCAAGCAACGGTAACACGTATTGTGTGGTAGCCCAACGGTGTGGTAGATTCTCCCCGATCACCATGTATCTCGCGTCTCATGTCCATAACACGCAAGACAAGTACTAACTATGTCTCGAGTCAAGAAAGAGGATTCAATCAAGTCAACTAATCACATATCACGAGTCATGTCCTAACACAGAAGCCAGAATCCTCGAATGTCTCAAGTGAGGCCTCTGTACATGAAAGTCGTGTACAGTATCCTAGGGTATGTAGTGCAAGGGTTGCACTTATAAGGTGATACAATGACAATACAATCTAATGATACCCGATTCAGTGTACGGAAGTCAGCACCCGAATATGACTCGAACGCTATGTATCGTAACAGTCCTAGGTCACAATAAGTACATACAAAGCAATAGAAATAAATCATAAGTAATAATAGCAAAGAGCACAAATACTGGAACAAAGGCAAGGTACACTTGTCTGATGCATGCTGCCTGCTGCCTGCTGCTACGGTATTGTCTGCCTGATGTCCTCAACCGAAGGTGCCACGAATCCAAGGTGTCCTATTATAACATTTTCTAATCAATACTCACAATATAATCTAATTAATATAAAAGAACATGCTCATTGCATAACGCTGCCTAGTATTGTGACGTTTGTGCCAACAATCGAGCAGTCACATGGTGTAGGATAGCGCACCAATAAATACGTACCATGCTAATGTCCGTTACGTTATGAGGGTCTCGTACATCGTGTTATCATACTTACATTTAGGCAATTATATAAGTTCTGATACGAGTATTCATGTATGTACGCAGATAGGCTACGATGTCCCAAAACTTGCAACAACGCTAACCTTTACTTCGAGCATGCATATGGTCGATCCAACACGCATGTCGACACCAATTAATACTGAATTAAAATAATTTAAATTCTAGAATTATTAGTTATTTAGTGAAAAATACCGAAACATGCGTCGTTGCATGCACAAGGTTTTATTGTGCGTCGACTAGGTGTTCTAGCAACTTGACGACTAGTTTGTCGATGCACGGTCACCATCTTGCGCAAAACTTCTTTAATATATGAAAATATATCCAATTATATTATGAAATTAAATATTTAATTTCTGAAAATTATATTTTAATAATAAAATATCAACAAGCAACAATACTAATTTAATATGATCACGATATTGCCAAGCATTGGTTTTATGTCATCTAAGAGTAGTTTTGCACATCAAATTAGGGTCTCTTATGTATGGGGGTATCATCATTCATCCTATATCATGTTTATGGGTTCATACAAAGGTTCTCACATGGAAAAAATATATATATTAAAAAGAAATTACAAAACTTACGTGTTCTTGATTACGGCGGAGGCCTTTCTTGCGGCACGGACCTTTTGGAACGCCAAACAGATTCCAAACTTCACAAAACTTGATGGGCTCTTGGGGGCTTCAAGTGAAAGATAAATATTGACTTTTGAAGGGTTTTGGGAGGCTGTAAAGGGCCAGAACTGTCATGACCCGCACCCGAAAATTCGGGCACGAGTGCGTGGGTACGTCCAGCCTACGCCGCAGAATCGGCGGTAGTACGCTGTCTAGGTCAAATCCAGATTTACTAACTAGCTCATTCACAAATAACATAGGCAAGATAATAATGAGAAATGAAACTTAAGATTGCAACTGAATTAAATGTGACAACAAATTCAAATGTTTAGTACAGGAATTCCAAAATGAAATCGGGGACAAACCCGATTAAATAAGATAAAGAGCAAAACTAAGATAACTACTGCTAACTACTCAGCAGGAGTAGCTTCCTGTGCGGGAACTGGCTCTGCAACTGTATCATCTGCTGCCTCATAGGGGCCATAATAGGTGAGGGCAAGGTTCTCATCATCGCCTAAATAACAGATCCAGTCAGGAAAGGAGCAAAGTACCCAGTGCACGACAAGATTAAACTAAATATTTTATGACAATTAAATATTGGATATCATGTTGAGAAACAGCATTAGCAGAACATTATTATCTCAGAGTTAGCTGTAAACAGGAATATGAGAAACAGAAATAAATGGAACAGGAAATGAACTACAATAGCCAGCAAGAAATATAACATGACCAGAACTATCTGTGTGAACTTGTGTTTGTTTTTAGAATACTTAGTTGGCATGTAGGGGTTTATAAGGCTAATCCGGCCATCATAAACGGCTATTAGACAATACAATCGAGATCCGGCTGATGGACAGTCGTGTACCAACAGCTATTAGACAATCCAGGGGAAAGGGTAAACTACATGCCTTCTAGGTATTCTCCCACCCGACATGAAAAACAAGACAGGAACTACCAATATTCAAGACATGAAATTCAATATTTCTAATACTAGGTGTAAACATCAAGGGTACATGTATAGCAGGGGATTAATTATCACAGTATATAAAGATTAACTTGAAGTGCAGGTACTTGCCTGTTGTTTGGATCTGATTAAATTAGTTCTTGGGGGAAAAGTCCAGAGATGAGTCCAAAAGCTGAAATAGACATTACCATCATACTCAGAAGATGTCAAATATCTAGAAACGCCTGTCCTTGGGTCCAATTTGGAGACAAGGGCAAAAACGGCAGTTTCGGGTCAAAACGGGGTCCGCCGTTGGGCCCGCTTTGCACCGAAAAACGTATCTAGGTCAACGGTCTCCAAATTCACCAAACTTAGTGTCAACAGGTCAGGAACGATGATACGAACCCAACGGAACTTCCAGATTTGGATTCCGATGAGCCGAACACAAAATCGCCCGTCGAGCGGGGCCTGTGGGGCCCACGACACGCGATTTCGTCAACGTTCTCAGAATCGAACCAAACTTGACCCACAGGACCAGCGTATCGCTACGAGTCCGATGGCGCAAGTTTCGTCTCGATCCGACGTGTGTACACAAAGTTAGGTCGAATTGCAGAAAAAGCAGATACGGGGCGATGTCCGCGGATACGCGTTGATTCCGGGGTGCACGCACACCCGAATCAGCTTCCACGAAAACTCACACGTCCGTATCGACGATGCGTACGTATCTGTGAAGACCGCACGCGACCAAGTCGTCCCGTTTGGCGGGGCGCACTCAGTTCCGGGGTGAAACAGGGTCTGGTTTTTTCCTGTTTTTGGATCGCGGTGTGCGATCACCACAGGACGCGGTGCCCCGAACAGTTTGTCCGGACACCGAGAGTGTCATACAGGCTTCACAACGCAATTTGCGGAATTGGAAACAGAGCTACGAGGCGAAAGTTACACGTACCTGAAGGGGACCCGAAAAACCGAAGAAACCGTGTCCGTGTCGTGTCCGACACGCCGACACCAAATTAGGGCTAGGGTTAGGGTTTAGGCTGCAGGCGGCGGTCCGGCCGGAGGAGGGCGGCGGTGGGCGTGGCGGCGTGGTGGCGAGTGGTGGCGCAACGGGCGGAGCGGAGGCTGATGGCCGGGGGAGGGGAAAGGTCTAGGGTTTTAAATAGGGGGCGGCCGGTGGCGTGGGGCCGAGCAAGGCGGCGGCCAGCGCGGGGGTCGGGGGCGCGTGGCCGCGGCAGCGCCGAGGGATGAGGGCGGCGCGGGGCGGTCGGCGGAGGACGCGGGCGGCGGAGCGGTTCGCGCGGGGCTGGGGTGGGGAAACGGGTCGGAGGCGGTGGGTCGGGTCTGGGCAGACCCGACCCGACCCGGTAGCGGTCAGCGGGCCAGGCCCAGTGGGCCGGCTGGGTAACGGGCCGAGCGGGCTGGGCTTGGGCCCGAAATTAAATTAGAATTAATATTAATCATAATAGTAATAATAATTAATTAATAACTAATTTAATTAATTAATTTAAATAAATAGTTTTAGGTGATTTAAAATTTGGTCCGGGGTCCGATAAATTCCAGAAAAATTACCCTAAGTCCAGTTTTTCATTTTACACCCAAAAATATTATTTTCATAATATTTTAATATTGTTTAATATCAATTAAAAATCATGTAATAATTTAAAACCCTGTTTTTAATTTCAGAAAATTCCCAAAAAATTCCAGAAAATTGTGAAAAATCCCAATTTTAGTATTTTTTGAAAAATCAGGGGCTTACAATCTACCCAACTTATAAAATTTCGTCCTCGAAATTTAAATTAGGGCAGGGTTCTCTATGTCTAAACTCACTTGATTACAGTCTAACAGGTTTCTCTCAGGTGAACATTGCGGTCGCTACCCAACTTATAGTTTTACCCATATCCCTTAAGGCTGTACAGCTAGTAAAGCTATGTCTCAACTTAATAAAATTTGGGTATTGAATCTTAAGTCTGCAATACCAAATACAGCACCTAGGGTCTTGTCTTAGTCATAACGGGTTATCATCAATTCAACCGGTCTGAGGGGTATGTTTAACACTACAAATCAACTTATACCAACCACAGATTTTTTGTCTTTCCGAAATAAGGGAAGACGAGGATCAAAAATAAAGAGTTTTAAGGGCGAGGTGGTAGAACAGAGGTATAGGGATCAAGGCGTTTTAAGGAATTCTAATGGAAATTGTCAGGCGGTTATGGATTGAGATTCTATTCTGGTAATCATTTGTTCGTATGCTCGTATTAGTACAGTTATGTAACTGATACGATATGCTCGGGCGTATTTAGGGACAAATATGCTAGTCAACTATATATCTCAATCCACATAAAGTAGTCGTGCGAAGTGCGAATCAAAAATGCACTAAGGTTGATCAGACCGTAGTACACTGATTCTGAGTAGACACTTGTATTAGTGGGGTTGATCAGGTCTCAATAATACAGGTGTCACGAACAAGCCCGATAAAGAGTAAGCTTGCAAAACTAGGCTATAAAATAGCAGCATCAGTCGAGTTCAAGCTTGCAAAACTAGGCTATAAAATAGCAGCATCAGTCGAGTTCAGCAAAAATTAAGTGCGCTAGATGATGATAAAAAGAGGTACAAATTTATTAAAGTCCACAGAATAACACAAAATAAGCACAATAGCAAAAGACTAAAGAATCTATACAGTTATCAAATTTAAAAAACATACTAGGTTATTTAGCAAGTTCAAAAATTACTAGGTTGGGGCTGAGGTCACGAACCAATAGGCACGAAAACAATACTAGAAAAGATATCTACGAATCACTTACGCGCATTAGCTGCTTCCAGAGTTTGCGAGTTCTCCACGGTCATTACGTAAGCCTGTCCGCGTCCTTGAGCAGCGGGACAGTCCCTCACTTGATGTGCTGCTGAGCCACAAAGTAGACAAACACCTAGCCTCTTTCTGCAAACTTGCCAAGTATGGCCTGGTCTATGACAATAGTTACAAGCAGCAGCTTGTTGGTTCTGTCCCTGGGCCTGGTGTTGGGGTGCTGGAGCTCGAGGGAGAGGACGCTGAGCTTGTTGCGGGGCCCCCTGCTGTTGTTGTTGAAAAGGGCGTTTGTTGGGTCCCGCATTTCCGGTATCTCTTTCTCGCTTTAGCTTATGCCCCATGTCTCTCTCAACGCCTTGTGCCACGCTCAAGATTTCCTCGTAGGTGCGAGCTCGGCTGGTGGTGACAGCAAGGCGAATATCCGGAGATAGCCCCTTCTTGAATCTACGGGCTCTGTCCTCCGGGGTACGAACCATGTACTCCGCAAAGTGGCTTAACCTGCTAAATTCAGCAGTATACTCATCTACAGATAGGTTACCTTGTTCCAGTCTCTCGAATTGACTTTCGAGAGCTTTCCGAGCCACTTCGGGGTAGAATTTTTCCTTGAACAGTCTCTTGAAGTCCTCCCAGGTGAGGTCAGGAGCAGATAGTTGGGGTTCATCTCTGAACCAGGTTCGAGCAATGTCGAACAGTTGCAGGCTTGCGGACTCCACTTTGAGATCATTAGGAACCCGAGCAGTCTTCAGGAGTCTCTCTACGTTCTCTATCCATTCATCGGCATAGAGAATGCCTTCAGTTCCGTAGAATTCCAGGGGTCTTAGGCTCTTAAAATCTTTGGCACTTCCTGGCCTCTTTTGTGGCGACTCCTGGGACCTAAGAGCTTCTGAGAGGCTGGTCCGCAGAAGTGCAGTCTGCTCTTTCTGGGATTCCACCAATCCCTGGAACACTCCAAGTAGCTGTGCTCCATCCAGAGTAACTGCCGGAACAGATGGAGGGGGCGGGAGTGCAAGGGTCTCGGGCACATTCTGCTCAGCTGGTTCTGATGTGCCTCCTACTGTGTTTCTCGTCTGAACCATTCTGAAAGATTAAGGGATAGGAGAATCAGAATAGAATACTTGGAAATCAAAGGCGATAGGAAAATTGAGCAGAAATGATATCAAGAATTGAAATAAGGACCCTATACTGTGAATGAGCTTTATCCTGAAATCCTCAATCTTGTTGCAGGCCTGTTCGGTCCCTAAGTTGGAACCGAACAATTTAGTCGTTTGGACCTGCATGGGCCACCATAAAAACGTGTCACGACCCGCACCCGGAAATTCGGGCACGAGTGCGTGGGTACGTCCAGCCTACGCCGCAGAATCGGCGGTAGTACGCTGTCTAGGTCAAATCCAGATTTACTAACTAGCTCATTCACAAATAACATAGGCAAGATAATAATGAGAAATAAAACTTAAGATTGCAACTGAATTAAATGTGACAACAAATTCAAATGTTTAGTACAGGAATTCCAAAATGAAATCGGGGACAAACCCGATTAAATAAGATAAAGAGCAAAACTAAGATAACTACTGCTAACTACTCAGCAGGAGTAGCTTCCTGTGCGGGAACTGGCTCTGCAACTGTATCACCTGCTGCCTCATAGGGGCCATAATAGGTGGGGGCAAGGTTCTCATCATCGCCTAAACAACAGATCCAGTCAGGAAAGGAGCAAAGTACCCAGTGCACGACAAGATTAAACTAAATATTTTATGACAATTAAATATTGGATATCATGTTGAGAAACAGCATTAGCAGAACATTATTATCTCAGAGTTAGCTGTAAACAGGAATATGAGAAACAGAAATAAATGGAACAGGAAATGAACTACAATAGCCAGCAAGAAATATAACATGACCAGAACTATCTGTGTGAACTTGTGTTTGTTTTTAGAATACTTAGTTGGCATGTAGGGGTTTATAAGGCTAATCCGGCCGTTATAAACGGCTATTAGACAATACAATCGAGATCCGGCTGATGGACAGTCGTGTACCAACAGCTATTAGACAATCCAGGGGAAAGGGTAAACTACATGCCTTCTAGGTATTCTCCCACCCGACATGAAAAACAAGACAGGAACTACCAATATTCAAGACATGAAATTCAATATTTCTAACACTAGGTGTAAACATCAAGGGTACATGTATAGCAGGGGATTAATTATCACAGTATATAAAGATTAACTTGAAGTGCAGGTACTTGCCTGTTGTTTGGATCTGATTAAATTAGTTCTTGGGGGAAAAGTCCAGAGATGAGTCCAAAAGCTGAAATAGACATTACCATCATGCTCAGAAGATGTCAAATAGCTAGAAACGCCTGTCCTTGGGTCCAATTTGAAACAAGGGCAAAAACGGCAGTTTCGGGTCAAAACGGGGTCCGCCGTTGGGCCCGCTTTGCACCGAAAAACGTGTCTAGGTCAACGGTCTCCAAATTTATCAAACTTAGTGTCAACAGGTCAGGAACGATGATACGAACCCAACGGAACTTCCAGATTTGGATTTTGATGAGCCGAACATAAAATCGCCCGTCGAGCGGGGCCTGTGGGGCCCACGACACGCGATTTCGTCAACGTTCTCAGAATCGAACCAAACTTGACCCACAGGACCAGCGTATCGCTACGAGTCCGATGGCGCAAGTTTCGTCTCGATCCGACGTGTGTACACAAAGTTAGGTCGAATTGCAGAAAAAGCATATACGGGGCGATGTCCGCGGATACGCGTTGATTCCGGGGTGCACGCACACCCGAATCAGCTTCCACGAAAACTCACACGTCCGTATCGACGATGCGTACGTATCTGTAAAGACCGCACGCAACCAAGTCGTCCCGTTTGGTGGAGCGCACTCAGTTCCGGGGTGAAACAGGGTCTGGTTTTTTCCTGTTTTTGGATCGCGGTGTGCGATCACCACAGGACGCGGTACCCCGAACAGTTTGTCCGGACACCGAGAGGGTCATACAGGCTTCACAACGCAATTTGCGGAATTGGAAACAGAGCTACGAGACGAAAGTTACACGTACCTGAAGGGGACCCGAAAAACCGAAGAAACCGTGTCCGTGTCGTGTCCGACACGCCGACACCAAATTAGGGCTAGGGTTAGGGTTTAGGCTGCAGGCGGCGGTCCGGCCGGAGGAGGGCGGCGGTGGGCGTGGCGGCGTGGTGGCGAGTGGTGGCGCAACGGGCGGAGCGGAGGCTGATGGCCGGGGGAGGGGAAAGGTCTAGGGTTTTAAATAGGGGGCGGCCGGTGGCGTGGGGCCGAGCAAGGCGGCGGCCAGCGCGGGGGTCGGGGGCGCGTGGCCGCGGCAGCGCCGAGGGATGCGGGCGGCGCGGGACGGTCGGCGGAGGACGCTGGCGGCGGAGCGGTTCGCGCGGGGCTGGGGTGGGGAAACGGGTCGGAGGCGGTGGGTCGGGTCTGGGCAGACCCGACCCGACCCGGTAGCGGTCAGCGGGCCAGGCCCAGTGGGCCGGCTGGGTAACGGGCCGAGCGGGCTGGGCTTGGGCCGGAAATTAAATTAGAATTAATATTAATAATAATAGTAATAATAATTAATTAATAACTAATTTAATTAATTAATTTAAATAAATAGTTTTAGGTGATTTAAAATTTGGTCCGGGGTCCGATAAATTCCAGAAAAATTACCCTAAGTCCAGTTTTTCATTTTACACCCAAAAATATTATTTTCATAATATTTTAATATTGTTTAATATCAATTAAAAATTATGTAATAATTTAAAACCCTGTTTTTAATTTCAGAAAATTCCCAGAAAATTCCAGAAAATTGTGAAAAATCCCAATTTTAGTATTTTTTGAAAAATCAGGGGCTTACAAGAACTGCTGCTACAACCAGCAACGTCTGTCGACTTCAAAGGGGTGGCCGATCACTTCTAGGGGGTTTGGTCGGCCTCCTTGGTTTGTGCGGAGTCTTGGGGATGATAGAAAAGGAAAGAAGAAGAGGGGGTGCTGCTATAAAATTCGTGGGAAGGAGGGATACATGAGGGAGGGGAGAAAATAGGGTCAGCCCTCCTATTAGATATGTTTATATATGTATAAAAATATGTAGGTTAATGGTTAGGATTTGTTCTAGGGTTTCCACTTATGGATAGGATTTAGGAAGGTTAAAATAAGGTGAGGGGATGCTTTATAATATTTAAATTAGATTTAGTTATTTTTTTCAGATTTAAATTGATATGCAACAAGATTGCATATGGGTCTTTCCTAATTTAAAAATATTGCATTTATGGACCATTTAATTGATTTGTTCAAATTTTATGAATATATTTCATATGTAGGATGTGTTGTAGAAAAGAAAAAAGGTGTGGGGTAGTGTACGTGCCTTATAGGAATTGGTTTGAGAGCCAGAGTAGGGTGTTTGGGCTCGATTGGGTTCAACTATCCAAATAAGAATAGTTTTACAATGTCAATGGTTCTAGATGTTTGTTAATATTTTTGGAGCATGGAGGAGATCAAACTAATGCAACACCCATGTCCTAAAGGTACTAAGTATAGTCAAGGCCAATAAAGTGAATTTGGTTGGAAGAAAAAAGGTCTTGCATTGCTCAAAATATCCAAGCCATGATAAAGTGTCATATGTATATAAAAGGATTTTATAAATTAACACTTTAACCTATTAAATTAAATTAAATTAATTAAATAAATTGAAAAATATTAAATTATCCCTGCTCCAAAATAAGGGGGGTTATACGAGGAAAACAATCAATTAAGAAAGACTCGATAGAACGAAATTCAACAGAATTTGAAGAATTTACCGATGAATTCATTGGAGAATCGCCCTACCATCGCTTAGATCAAAATCGTCGGAGTTCTCTCGATGTCGACGGAAAAATAGATCTTGGTGCAACTAGTTCGACGTTGACGTCAGTAGCGTCGACCTCATCATCATCGAAGACTTCGTCAAAGAAAATCCCGATGATGATGACTGGAGCTCCGTCGAGAACTCGTTGTCGGCTCGGACTCGTATCCGTCGGACAGTCGAAACTTGCAGACGCCGAGTAGTGATGGCACTGGAGCTCACGGAAAAGCCACTGATCTTATGAGTAGAGGTGACCGACGATGGAAATCGTCGGAGCTCGTCTCTCGGTCATCGAACCTGGGGTTGGGCAACAGGAAGGAGATATGAGAAAATAAGGAGGAGATAAGATCCGGGACGGTTACAAGAATTTGATTTTCTTGAAAAATACTTTGAGAAGAATGGCAATAACAGAGAAAGGATCTCTGGACTTTATATGGGCTGGGAAATATTGTTTGAGAAAATAGAATTTGGGCTGGGAAATGTAGCGGTGGGCTGAGAGAAAATTATTTAGGAATGATTTTGTAGGTGAGGAGAGTTAGGTATTTGTAGGAGTTTTTGGAACAAATTATACAAAAATAAATACTTCTATTACAAAATTAATTAGTCACATGTTTAATTAGGTTTCTATAAATTCCTTTTTTTAGAAACTTTCACTCTAACCATATTTTAATTAATTACTAATTATGCCACTCCCTCTCCAGTACTTACCAAAATTGCCATTTCCTCTAAATGGATTATATAATATCAATTTAATAGTTTAAGGAAATTCTTTATTTATTTAAGATTTTTATAAAATGTTTTTATTAGAACATTTGGTATTGAACAAATTCTTTATTGAACTAATATTTGA
Source organism: Iris macrosiphon (assembly GCA_036927795.1). Classification (NCBI taxonomy): domain Eukaryota; kingdom Viridiplantae; phylum Streptophyta; class Magnoliopsida; order Asparagales; family Iridaceae; genus Iris; species Iris macrosiphon. The sequence continues at coordinate 162,023,112 of JAYESA010000015.1, forward strand.
ATTTGGAAAGAGGGGGTTACAAACACTCTTTTGAAGATAATAAAAAAGATTAATTTTTTAGCAACCAGTTTTTTGCTTCAACACTCCAACGTTTGTTATGAGAAGGAAGGTGATTCAGGGAGCATTCCAGAAGTTTGATTAAATATGCAATTAGAAGTTCCTAATTCATGGGAGCGAATTGATAAGGAGAATGTCGAATCTCGCTTTGAACAACGGTAACTCTAATCACCTCGTCATGTTGTTATATTATTTCTAGCAAACCTCCTCTAACATTTTATACTGCTCTCAAATCCTTTAACAATTTACACTGCTCATTATTCCTTTAGCGGTTTATTAAAACCAAAATTGGATTTTGTCTTTTTGACTTGTACATGATTTGAACAACAATCTCAAACCGAGATTTCTTATAACACATAAAGCCTGTAAGAATCTCCTATAAAATACAAACATGGAAACTCATAAAAGTCTACTGAACACAAGCCAAAGAATAAACAATACAATAACTGGAATAGGATAATCTATCTCTGTCACGCCCCAGTCCCAAAATATGTAGGACTAGGATACGTAACCATGCCAGCCGCCTGTATATATGGCAACTCCAATATATGGAAACCATATATACGAGCGTACGCTGTATAATGAACAATAATTCATAAGTGGTAAAACTATCACCAGTCACAGGGTAATATCTAAATCTCATCCACAGAAATCAAATATGAATGAATAGCCAATAACCATGTAACTAAATCTCAATAACAAATATCTAAAGAAGGACAGTCGGATGGAAACAAATCCACTGCAGAAATATAATATAAAAGGAACCCGAATACACACCATAAAGAACAACATCTGACAATCACGAGGCTCGAAGAGAAGACCTCCTCAGAATATACGTAACATGTCCGGATCTGCTCTCCTGCGAATACTCAAGAACATATACACCTGGCAGGGGACCAGGTCCTCAGAGGGACATAACAAGATACAGAAAATTATGCCATAATGTAAATACTGAATAAATAAATAGGGTGTGCTAACCATCTAAGTGAATGCAATTTAAAGACCTTGTTAGTACGCATGGGAATGTGTAGGCTAGACATATGCTGACGTAATTCACCAATCGTCATGACTGGCTAGTATATGTATCGTATGCCCCCGATCACACGGGTAACTCTGCAATCTTCCATCCCTGCAGAGCATGGAACGAAGGATAAAAACACACAAGGGGTATCCCATCCTCCTCGGAGCACAGTAACGGGAACAAGAAAACCAATTCCCCATCTCCGAGCAGCATGGTATCAGGCAACAGGAATATATAAGGAGGGGGTGTCCCATAAGTCTACTAGTATCTTTCCCGCCCAATATAGATGTACAAGTCGTGAAAACGACGTGGACACCTCCTACTATGATGCAAGTCTCAATAAAATAAACAACTGAGCTAAATACCGCTACACGTGTTGCTCACACTGATGGCCAGTCGCGCATGAGGCACGCGTCCCTACATGTACTCACTCTGTGACGTGTAATGATACGTATCAAGGCCTGAGAAGTTATATCAATAACTTCACAACTTTTAGGTGGGTCTACTAGACACTAGGTCAGACACAAGTCCTAACGTCAACGCCATCGTTGACTGCACCCGAGTCTGCTCGGACGCGCACATTTATATAATATAAAAATAGATAAATATGTAACTAGCAATAACTGAAGTTAAACAGTACAACAAGGCAAGGTATACTTGCCTGGCAAGAGAGCTGCAAATATGTAACGTCCCGATGTCAAGTACCAAGTGTCAGAAACTATGATCTCAGAATGAATGTCTCCGGATACTAAAATAAACATCACTAACAGTCTCAGAAAATATCAAATAGCTAGAAATGCCTGTCCTTAAGTCCAATTTGGACACAGGGGCAAAAATGATAGTTTTCGGTCAAAGTGGGGTCCATATGTGGGCCACTTTGCACCGAAAAACGTATTAGGGTCAAAGGTCTCCAAATTTGCCAAACTTAGTGTCAACAGGTCCAGAACGTCGATACGAACCCAACGGAACTTTCAGAATTAGATTTCGATGAGCCGGTCACAAAATCGCCCGTCAAGTGGAGCCTGTGGGGCCCACAATACGGGATTCTGTCAACGTTCTCAGAATAGAACCAAACTTGGCTCACAGGACCAGCGTATTGCTACGAGTCCGATGGCATAAATTTCGTTTCGATCCGATGTGTGTACACAAAGTTGCAATATATTCCAGAACTGACAGATACGGAGCGGTGTCGGCGGATACGCGTTGATTCCGGTGTGCACGCACATCCAAATAAACTTCTCCGAACTCCTACACGTCCGTATCAACGTCGTGCACGTTTTGGTAAAGACCGCGTGCGACCAAGTCGTCCCGTTTGGCGGGGCGTACTCAGTTCCGGGGTGAATCGGGTCGCTGTTTTTCCTGTTTTTGGATCGCGGTTCGCGATCGCCACAGGACGCGATGCTCTGAGCGGTTTGCACGGGCACCGAGGGGGTCACACCGCCTACGCGATGTAATTGACGAAATAAAAAACAGAGCTACGAGGTGAGAGAAAAATATACCTGAACAGGGCTCCGAGAAGTCTGAATTTCACGTGTCCGAGAGTTCTTGACACGAGCGGTGTCCGTGTCGACATGACACAGCGAGTCGTGTCCGGGTGCTGCTCACCCTAGGGTTAGAGTTTGGGGCTGCTGCTCGAGCTACGGCGGTCGAAGGCACTGGCCGGAGACGGCGGCGTGCCGGAGCGGGCAGGGAACGGCGGCACAGGGCTCGGCCGCTGGAGGAGGAAGGAGGAAGAGAGGGAGGCATGGCCGACGTCGGTTCTGGCCGGCGGAGACTGGCGGGGCGGGGACGACATCGTCGACGGAGCTCAGGGGGTCGGGTGGTCGGGGCTCTGTCCGGGGAAGAGGGCTGGGAGAGGGGAGAGGGTGGCTAGGGCGGAGTGGAGGAGGAGGAGGATGGCGGGATCGGTTGGCGGAGGGCGGAGGAGATGGAGTCGACGGTGGTGGAGGGGCTGTGATGGGGGTGGCGGTGGAGATGGGGGCTGGAGGGGAAGAGATGGTCGGGGCCAGCGGGGGACACACAGGCGATCGGGGGAGGGGCTCGGGGAGGCTGGCTGAGGAGAGAGGAGGTCGTCGAGGCCGACGCGGGGGAGGGGATGGCGACGATGACGATCGCGGTGGGGGTGGTGACCGATGATGGTGGTGGCGGTGGAGGGAATAGGAGCCGGAGGAGAAGGAGAGGAGGGAAGAGAGGGTCGGGCCAGCGTGGGGGGGGCTCGCTGGGGGCGGGGAGCGGCTCGCCGCGGGCTCGCCGCGGGGGCTACTCCGGCGTTGGGGGGGGGGGGGGGTAGCCGGCGGCTAGAGGGGCTGCGGCTGAGCTCAGGTTAGGTTTAGTGTTTTGATTTTTTTTCTTTTTATTTTATTTTATTTTCTTTTATAGAAACATATATTATTTTAATATGTAAAATATCTAAAGATATTTTTATGATATTTTGGGATATTTTCGGAATCTTTTCGGGTGGGTCCCGTCTCCAAATGGACGGCGCAGGTTCACCGGCCAATGAGGGGGTGACACCTTGTACTGAAATTTGCAGAAAAGTCCCTGTAGTTTCATAAATTGCATAAATGCCCTAGTTTTGGGAAATTGCGCAATTTACGAAATTGTCTGGGAAAACATCCGGTTCCTGAAAATTCTAAAATGCACAGAACTGAGGGAAATTGTTATGTGAGGGCCCTGGGGGAATGGGGGTGAGTCTGGGCAGGGGCAGGGCCTGGTTTTCTTGGGTGATACGGGCCATCGTATTAATTAATTAATAAATATTGCGCACGGTCTTCACTAATTATTTAGAGGCAGGTAGGGTCATAATTTTTCTACGGTGTCAATACACTAAATGTAGTATACTCAGTGTAGAATATTATCGTATTTTTTTCTGGGCAAAACAGGTGCAGGTTGGGCCTCAAATCCCTAGGGGTACAGAGATGGGTATAGAGCAGGAAATTAAATAGGGAATAAATACGGACGATTGTAACGATATTTGTGCGTCTCAAACGATGCTCAAAATAAAGCATCTGGGAGTTGTACAAAATTCAAGAAAATAGTCTAACATGTCTAGGACAGGTATGTAAACTTTGTTCGGGGATAACAGTCAAGGTAAAGCTCCAAATAATTCGGTGATGGACAGGTGCACAAGTCAACAGGATATGTAGGAAAATTTTATTAAAATATTGCCATAAATCCTAAATTGTTAAAATAATCCTAAAAATACTGAAATCTGGTCGAGGGGGTTTACAATCTACCCAACTTATAAAAATTTTGTCCTCGAAATTAAAACTAAGTCAGGGTAGAAGTCAAAGACGGCATAAGATATAATTTAACAAAGTAATTTATATCTTGGGTTTACGAATAGGTTTGAAAAACGTTTACGCATGTCGTCCACACGCTTCCGAGTAGATTCTCCTGGTGCGCCATGCTTTCATGTCATGCGGACCAAGGGAAATGTAAACCCCCTGATTTTTCAAAATTTTAAAACTTGGAATTTTCACAATTTTCTGGAATTTTCTGGGATTTTCTGTAAATTAAAAACAGGATTTTAATATTTAAATGATTTTTCATTGATATTAAAAAGTATTAAAATATTATGAAAATAATATTTTTGGGTGTAAAATTAAAAACTGGACTTAGGACAATTTTTCTGGAATTTATCGGACCCCGGACCTATTTTTAAAACACCTAAAACTATTTATTTAATTAATTAATTATTTATTTAATTATTAATTGTTTTATTATTATTAATATTATTATTTTTTTAAAATAAACCCGGCCCGCAGCCCATTGGGCCGGCCCAGCCCGGCCCAACAAGACCCAGCCCAGCCCAGCCCTACCGGGTCGGGCCGGGTCTGCCCGAACCCGAACCCGACCCGCTTGAACCGGCCCCTCTCCCCCTCCCTGTGCCCGCGTCTCGCGGCGGAGACGCCGCCGCCGCCCGCTCCGCCCGGCGCTCCGCCCGCGAGCCTCGCCACGACCCTCCCCGACTCCGCCCATCCCGGCCACCCCCTCGGCCACGACCCCCTCCCAGCCCCCTTTAAAACCCTCCCCGTCGACCTCCCCCTCGACCACCACTCGCCGTGCCGACCACCGCCCGACCCCCCCCACCACCACGACGAGCCCGCAGCGCCGCCGCCGATGGCAGCCCAGACCCCCTCCCTCATCTCCTCCTTCTTCCTCCCTCTCCTCCGCAGCGGAGCCCGCCCGAGCCCAGCCGACATCACCCCAGCGCCGCCTTCAGCGCCGCCGCCGAGCCCGTCGCCGCCGTGCGCCTCGCCGCGCTGCCCCGGCCAGCCGCTCCCCACCCCAGCACCGCCTTCAGCGCCGTCCCCGCCGTCGGCCGACTCCCCAAGCCCTAACCCTAACCCTAGATTCTTCCCCTGTGTCCGACACGAGTCGGACACGTGTCGGACACGATCCAGATCCCTGGTTTTCGGATCCCCTTCAGGTACTTGTAACTTTCGCCTCGTAGCTCTATTTTCGATTCCGCAAATTACGTTGCGAAGCCTGTATGACCCTCTCGGTGCCCGGACAAACCGTTCGGGGCATCGCGTCCTGTGGTGATCGCACACCGCGATCCAAAAATAGGAAAAAACCAGACTCTGTTTCACCCCGGAACTGAGTACGCCCCGCCAAACGGGACGACTTGGTCGCGCGCGGTCTTCACAGATACGTGCGCGTCATCGATACGGACGTGCAAGATTTCGCAGAAGCTGATTCGGGTATGCGTGCACACCGGGGTCAACGCGTATCCGTGGACATCGCCCCGTATCCGACTTTTCTGCAATTTGATCTAACTTTGTGTACACACGTCGGATTGAAACGAAACTTGCGCCATCGCACTCGTAGCGATACGCTGGTCCTGTGACCCAAGTTTGGTTTGATTCCGAGAACGTTGACGAAATCGCGTGTCGTGGGCCCCACAGGCCCCGCTCGACGGGCGATTTTATGATCGGCTCATCGAAATTCATTTCTGAAAGTTCTGTTGGGTTTGTATCAGCGTTTCTAACCTGTTGACGCTAAGTTTGGTGAATTTGGAGACCGTTGATCCTGACGCATTTTTCGGTGCAAAGCGGGCCCACAGGTGGACCCCGTTTTGGCCCGAAACTGCCATTTTTGCCCTTGTCTCCAAATTGGACCCAAGGACAGACGTTTATAGCTGATTGATATCTTCTGGATCTGATGGTGATGTTTGTTTCAGCAACCGGAGGATCTCCTGCAAATCCAACTGAAGTCAGAGCCGAAATCAGAGCCGGAACCACAGGCAAGTGTACCTTGCCAAAACTTGCAGCTTGCTACCTATTTCCTGGACTTGGTTATACATCAGTAGGCAAGTAAAGCCTGCCAATTCTTAGATATTTCTGGTTATAGTATTTTACTTGATTTCTTGTGGAATTAAATGTAAACCTGTTTAACTGCTTAACCTAGGAAGCGTGCGACGTACTTAGCGTCCGATCATAGTCGGGTGCCAACCCCGTACGCGGTATTGGGTACGTCACTTAGAGTTGGACAATCGATACCCTTACTCTTGGTGCTTGTCCTATCAAGTACAACAGAACCCAGGACACTTGACACTATTCATGGACAGGATCTTTTGAGATATTCATGGTGATTCTGTATAGGATACAGACTTTATGGCATTGACATTATGTTCCTAGATACTGTATGACTTGTTGCATTAGATATAATCTTACGTGACATGGACATGGGGCCACATGGACATGGGACGTGTGATTACATTGGGTGGGGAGAGACACACGGGCTACAGGCTATTTTCATATATATATATACTATTAGTGTGAGGTCGTAGACTCTCCAGCAGAGCTAGACCCTTTACGTGTTATTACTGCTACCGGCTCCCCAACACAGAGCCGGTAGTGGCTCAGCCTGAGTTCTAGTGATGCTCTCAACTTGCATTTATCACTTAGCTGGTTACATAGTTTACCCTGCTGTTTCATTTAATGCTGCTGCACTGCTTATATTTTGGCTTGTATTATTTGTACCTTGTTATGTCCCCTGAAGACCTGGAATGGACTATGTCCCCAGGTATAGCTGAAGAGATCCATCCAGAGATACCCCGTACCAGAGCACTTCCAGGAGATGTACCAGGACCTGAAGACGAGCTCGCACCAGAAGACTTCTCCTGAGCACCGGCTTCATATACACAGTATTTCCATTTCAGCATTTTATTTCCTGTCTTTCTTCTTAAATGTAACAGAATAATTCTCGGATTTGTTTCCCCAGATAACCTTATTTAATATTGCTTATTTATTTCCATTGCATTATTCTAGCAATTAATCTGTGGTTGTTCTGTGGATAAAATTAGAAATACCTGAGACTTGTAACCTATTACTGCTAGACTACAGCTTAAGCATGCCCTGATGGATCCATTAAATTGGGTTGTCCATCGGTGCGTGCTGCTGGCCATTGCCACGTGCTCAGTCCCTCGGCATTTTGGGACTGGGGCATGACATGGTTTTTGTGGTGGCCCATGCAGGTCTACGACTAAATTGTTCGGTTTTAACTTAGGGACCGAACAGGCCTGCAATCAGATAGGATAAGTTTTTAGGATCTCATCCACTTACTTGAATCGTTTTTGATATCTGTATCGTACTCGGACTAATTTGAATTTGCATCCTGCCTTGATTCCTGTGTGCCTCTTATCGTTTATATTTGATACAGGGAAATGGACCCACAAGCCAGCAACGAAGATCGTGGCGGGCAGCGCGGCGGAGGGCGCGGCCGGCGGGTGCGGCGCACGACGCGGGCGGGGGAGACGTGGGGACGAAGGAGTGGACGGGTCGGGTTTGCGGGTCGGGCGGCGGATCCGATCCGACCCGACCCGGGGGAGCGGGCTGGGTTCGGGTCCGTTGGGCTGGGCCGGCCCAACGGGCCGCGGGCCGGATTCTAGGGTTTAATAAATAAATAAAAAAATAATAATAATTAATAACAGTAATTTATTTAATTAATTAATTTAATAAATAGATAAATACTTTTTAGGCATTTAAAAATAGGTCCGGGGTCCGATAAATTCCAGAAAAATTGCCCTAAGTCCAGTTTTTCATTTTACATCCAAAAATATTATTTTCATAATATTTTAATATTGTTTAATATCATTTAAAAATCATGCAATAATTAAAACCCTTATTTTAAGTTGCAGAAAAATCCCAGAAAATTCCAGAAAATTGTGAAAAATCCAATTTTGAAAAATTTGAAAAAATCAGGGGGTTTACAATCTATCCCCCTTAAGAGGATTGCGTCCTCGCAATCAAAGAATAACCGGTCAACAGAGATGACGCGGTCGCAAGCATCGTTTGAAAATACATCACAAGATACTTCAGGGAAATACCGTTTCCCTAAAATTGAAAGTTTACACTTTCCAGGAAAATCTAGTTAAAACTATAACTTTTATGAAAACCAGGCTATTATTAACAAGTTGCAAATTACTAGGTTGGGGCTGAGGTCACGAACCAAGAGGCACGAACTACAACAAGACAAAAAATGGGATAACTATAAATCACTTACTCGCATCAGCGTCCTGCACAGCAATCGCGTAAGCTTGCTCTCGTCCTTGAGGTAGATTCCTCGGTTGCTGCTGAGCTGGCTGGTAGGGTGCTGCTCGAGGCGCTGGCGGAGTTTGCTGGTTCGCCCTTGGTGCTCCTTCTCCATGTTGAGTGCAATCCCTTACTGAATGCTGACGGGATCCGCATGCCAAACACAATCCTAGTCTGCGTCGGCATTCCTTGGCGATATGGCCTGCTTTGCCACAGTAGTGACAAGTAAGGAGGACTACCGTTTGTGGTGCAGGTGCCTTCTGCTGTTGGTGCGGTCTCTTTGCAGATTCTTCTTGTGGTGTTCTGGAGGTTGATGATGGGGAAGACCTCTTCAGTCTGGCCTCCCTCTTGGTGACGCGCTCCACGCGTCGAGCCGCAGCAAGAACGTCCGAGTATGATGTTGGTGCGACGGACCCAATCAGTTTCTGCAGCTCAATGTTCAGTCCGTCGAAGAATTTCTCGGCCTTCTCTTCCTCAGTCGGGATCAGGGTGGGGGCGAAGCGACTCAGACGGATGAATTCTGCGTTGTATTCTTCCACCGTCATGGAGTCCTGAGTGAGGCGATTGAATTTGTCCCGCAGTTCTGATCGAGCGATGGCAGGAATGTACATCTCTTGGAAGAGCCTGGAGAACTCCTCCCAAGTGACTCGGTCTGGTCCGAGTCGCGTCTCCTCGGATAGCCACCAGTGATGGGCGTTGTCCGTCAGTTGCATTCGGACGGCAGTCATCCAGCGTTCTCGGGGAAGCTCAGCTGCTTCAAGTTGATGCCGTATGTTGGTGAGCCACTCGTGAACTTCAGTGGGCTCTTCTTTTCCAGAAAAAGTGCGGGGCTTCAGTTGGCGGAAGTCAGTGATTGAGCCTGTAGTTGGCCGTCGAGCTGGTAGGTTGGCCTGCCCCAGTGCAGTTACGATGCTGTCCCTCAAGAAGTTAGCTTCGCGACGCTGAGCCTCGTGTTGGACTTGCTGCTGAGCTTGCATCATCGCGTAGATCATCTGAAATATTTGCTGCCCGTCGATCGGCTGTCCTGGTGGGAACACGGGCATTGGTGGGACGAACTGCGGCGGAGGCGGGATGTCATCGCGCCGGAATCGGGAGGTAGGTTGACCTGCCGGCTGGCTCTGTTGAGTTGTGGGAAATCCTCCGACTGGTGTCACTTCGTCGTCGTAGGTGACACCTGTAGCTGGTGGTGTTCTGACGGGAGTCTCGTTGCATTCTTGTGGGTCCATTTCCCTGTATCCAAAATACCCAATAAGAGGCGCACAGGAATCAAGGCAAGATGCAAGTTCAAATTAGTTTGAATGCGATACAGATATCAAAAACGATTCAAGCAAGTGGATGAGATCCTAAAAACTTATCCTATTTTATTGCAGGCCTGTTCGGTCCCTAAGTTGAAACCGAACAATTTAGTCGTAGACCTGCATGGGCCACCACAAAAACCATGTCACGCCCCAGTCCCAAAATGACGAGGGACTGGAGAGGCGTGGCAATGGCCAGCAGCACGCACCGATGGACAACCCAATTTAATGGATCCATCAGGGCATGCTTAAGCTGTAGTCTAGTAATACTAAGTTACGGTCTCAGGTATTTCTAATCTCATCCACAGATAACACAGATTAATGCCGGAAATAATGCATTGGAATTAAATAAGCAATATGAAATAAGGTTATCTCGGGAAACAAATCCGAGAATTATTCTGTTACAATTAAGAAAAGACAGGAAATAAAATGCTGGAAAAATGGAAATACTGTGGAGCTGAAGCAGGTGCTCAAGAGAAGTCTTCGGCCACTACTTCGTCCTCTGTTCCTGGTTCTGCTCCGAGGAGTGCTCCGGTACCGTACACTTCTGGGTAGTTCTCTTCAGCGGTACCTGGGGACATCATCCATTCCAGGTCCTCAGGGGACATAGCAAGGTACAGAAATATCTCAAGCCATAATGAATATCAGTGCAGCAATGAAATAAACAGCAGGGTAACTATGTAAACCAGCTAAGTGATATGCAAGTGAGAGTTCTAGTCATACTCAGGCTGAGACTACTACAGGATCAGTGTTGGAGAAACCATAGCAGTATTTCTCGAGAGGGCCAGTACTTGTGCCAGAGCTCTGTATCAGAGACTAAGACACCTCCAGATAACCATGTTTTCATTATATTATTTTCAGCCTTGATATGATAATCCTCTCCCCACCCCATGTAATCTCACGTCACAGTTCCAGAATATCAGGTACAAGTCACGCAAGATATAACTAATGCAATGAGTCAGGATAGAATCTACGCATGTAACTGTAAATGTCATGATAATGTAACCTATACGGAATCACCAGGTAAATCTCGGGCAATTCCGTCACATGAATAGTGTCAGGTGTCCTGGGTTGAGCAGTTAAACAAATTACATAAGAAACTACCAGAAATCAAGTAAAATACTATAACCAGAAAAATCTGAGAATTGGCAAGCTTTACTTGCCCACTGATGTACAACCAAGTCCAGGAAATATGTAGCAAGCTGCAAGTTTTGGCGAGGTACACTTGCCTGTGGTTCTGGCTATGTTCGCAGTTCTGACTTCGACGGGAATTGCAGGCGGTACTCCGGTTGCTGAAACAAACATCACCATCAGATCCAGAAAATATCAATCAGCTAGAAACGCCTGTCCTTGAGTCCAATTTGGAGACAAGGGCAAAAACGGCAGTTTCGGGCCAAAACGGGGTCCACTGGTGGGCCCGCTTTGCACCGAAAAATGCGTCAGGGTCAACGGTCTCCAAATTCACCAAACTCAGTGTCAACAGGTCAGGAACGCTGATACGAACCCAACGGAACTTCCAGAATTGGATTCCGATGAGCCGAACACAAAATCGCCCGTCGAGCGGGGCCTGTGGGGCCCACGACACGCGATTTCGTCAACGTTCTCAGAATCGAACCAAACTTGACCCACAGGACCAGCGTATCGCTACGAGTCCGATGGCGCAAGTTTCGTCTCGATCCGACGTGTGTACACAAAGTTAGGTCGAATTGCAGAAAAGACGGATACGGGGCGATGTCCGCGGATACGCGTTGATTCCGGTGTGCGCGCACACCCGAATCAGCTTCCGCGAAAACCCACACGTCCGTATCGACGAGGCGCACGCATCTGTGAAGACCGCGCGCGACCAAGTCGTCCCGTTTGGCGGGGCGTACTCAGTTCCGAGGTGAAATAGGGTCTGGGTTTTTCCTGTTTTTGGATCGCGGTGTGCGATCACCACAGGACGCGATGTCCCGAACAGTTTGTCCGGACACCGAGAGGGTCATACAGGCTTCGCAACGCAATTTGCGGAATCGAAAACGGAGCTACGAATCAAAAGTTACACGCACCTGAAGGGGACCCGAAAAACAGGTTCGAGCCGTGTCCGACTCGTGTCGGACACGCGGGTGAATTAGGGTTAGGGTTAGGGTTTACTGTTCACTGCGGCGGGGCTCCGGCGGCTGGGACGGCGGCGGAGGGCCGGGGGCAGCTCGGCGAGGCAGCGCGGCGAGGCGCACGGCGGCGACGGCCCGGCGGTGGCGCTGAAGGCGGCGCTGGGGGGGAGCTGCTGCTGCTCGACGCTGCTGGAGGTGGAGGGAGGAGCTGCGGGCGGTGGCTGGCCGGTCCGGGGTGCGGCGGCGCGCTGGGGGTTCGTCGGCGGCAGAGACGAGCGGTGGGGGTACGGCGGAGAGTGGGCGGCTGAGGGGAGATCGGGGAGGAGGCGGAGGGGATTAAATAGGGGGCAGCGGCGGGGCGAGGGGCCGAGAGAGGCGGGGAGTGGGGCGGAGAAGGCGGCCAGGTGGCGGGGTCGTGGCGGGCAGCGCGGCGGAGGGCGCGGCCGGCGGGTGCGGCGCACGACGCGGGCGGGGGAGACGTGGGGACGAAGGAGTGGACGGGTCGGGTTTGCGGGTCGGGCGGCGGATCCGATCCGACCCGACCCGGGGGAGCGGGCTGGGTTCGGGTCCGTTGGGCTGGGCCGGCCCAACGGGCCGCGGGCCGGATTCTAGGGTTTAATAAATAAATAAAAAAATAATAATAATTAATAACAGTAATTTATTTAATTAATTAATTTAATAAATAGATAAATACTTTTTAGGCATTTAAAAATAGGTCCGGGGTCCGATAAATTCCAGAAAAATTGCCCTAAGTCCAGTTTTTCATTTTACATCCAAAAATATTATTTTCATAATATTTTAATATTGTTTAATATCATTTAAAAATCATGCAATAATTAAAACCCTTATTTTAAGTTGCAGAAAAATCCCAGAAAATTCCAGAAAATTGTGAAAAATCCAATTTTGAAAAATTTGAAAAAATCAGGGGGTTTACAATCTATCCCCCTTAAGAGGATTGCGTCCTCGCAATCAAAGAATAACCGGTCAACAGAGATGACGCGGTCGCAAGCATCGTTTGAAAATACATCACAAGATACTTCAGGGAAATACCGTTTCCCTAAAATTGAAAGTTTACACTTTCCAGGAAAATCTAGTTAAAACTATAACTTTTATGAAAACCAGGCTATTATTAACAAGTTGCAAATTACTAGGTTGGGGCTGAGGTCACGAACCAAGAGGCACGAACTACAACAAGACAAAAAATGGGATAACTATAAATCACTTACTCGCATCAGCGTCCTGCACAGCAATCGCGTAAGCTTGCTCTCGTCCTTGAGGTAGATTCCTCGGTTGCTGCTGAGCTGGCTGGTAGGGTGCTGCTCGAGGCGCTGGCGGAGTTTGCTGGTTCGCCCTTGGTGCTCCTTCTCCATGTTGAGTGCAATCCCTTACTGAATGCTGACGGGATCCGCATGCCAAACACAATCCTAGTCTGCGTCGGCATTCCTTGGCGATATGGCCTGCTTTGCCACAGTAGTGACAAGTAAGGAGGACTACCGTTTGTGGTGCAGGTGCCTTCTGCTGTTGGTGCGGTCTCTTTGCAGATTCTTCTTGTGGTGTTCTGGAGGTTGATGATGGGGAAGACCTCTTCAGTCTGGCCTCCCTCTTGGTGACGCGCTCCACGCGTCGAGCCGCAGCAAGAACGTCCGAGTATGATGTTGGTGCAACGGACCCAATCAGTTTCTGCAGCTCAATGTTCAGTCCGTCGAAGAATTTCTCGGCCTTCTCTTCCTCAGTCGGGATCAGGGTGGGGGCGAAGCGACTCAGACGGATGAATTCTGCGTTGTATTCTTCCACCGTCATGGAGTCCTGAGTGAGGCGATTGAATTTGTCCCGCAGTTCTGATCGAGCGATGGCAGGAATGTACATCTCTTGGAAGAGCCTGGAGAACTCCTCCCAAGTGACTCGGTCTGGTCCGAGTCGCGTCTCCTCGGATAGCCACCAGTGATGGGCGTTGTCCGTCAGTTGCATTCGGACGGCAGTCATCCAGCGTTCTCGGGGAAGCTCAGCTGCTTCAAGTTGATGCCGTATGTTGGTGAGCCACTCGTGAACTTCAGTGGGCTCTTCTTTTCCAGAAAAAGTGCGGGGCTTCAGTTGGCGAAAGTCAGTGATTGAGCCTGTAGTTGGCCGTCGAGCTGGTAGGTTGGCCTGCCCCAGTGCAGTTACGATGCTGTCCCTCAAGAAGTTAGCTTCGCGACGCTGAGCCTCGTGTTGGACTTGCTGCTGAGCTTGCATCATCGCGTAGATCATCTGAAATATTTGCTGCCCGTCGATCGGCTGTCCTGGTGGGAACACGGGCATTGGTGGGACGAACTGCGGCGGAGGCGGGATGTCATCGCGCCGGAATCGGGAGGTAGGTTGACCTGCCGGCTGGCTCTGTTGAGTTGTGGGAAATCCTCCGACTGGTGTCACTTCGTCGTCGTAGGTGACACCTGTAGCTGGTGGTGTTCTGACGGGAGTCTCGTTGCATTCTTGTGGGTCCATTTCCCTGTATCCAAAATACCCAATAAGAGGCGCACAGGAATCAAGGCAAGATGCAAGTTCAAATTAGTTTGAATGCGATACAGATATCAAAAACGATTCAAGCAAGTGGATGAGATCCTAAAAACTTATCCTATTTTATTGCAGGCCTGTTCGGTCCCTAAGTTGAAACCGAACAATTTAGTCGTAGACCTGCATGGGCCACCACAAAAACCATGTCACGCCCCAGTCCCAAAATGACGAGGGACTGGAGAGGCGTGGCAATGGCCAGCAGCACGCACCGATGGACAACCCAATTTAATGGATCCATCAGGGCATGCTTAAGCTGTAGTCTAGTAATACTAAGTTACGGTCTCAGGTATTTCTAATCTCATCCACAGATAACACAGATTAATGCCGGAAATAATGCATTGGAATTAAATAAGCAATATGAAATAAGGTTATCTCGGGAAACAAATCCGAGAATTATTCTGTTACAATTAAGAAAAGACAGGAAATAAAATGCTGGAAAAATGGAAATACTGTGGAGCTGAAGCAGGTGCTCAAGAGAAGTCTTCGGCCACTACTTCGTCCTCTGTTCCTGGTTCTGCTCCGAGGAGTGCTCCGGTACCGTACACTTCTGGGTAGTTCTCTTCAGCGGTACCTGGGGACATCATCCATTCCAGGTCCTCAGGGGACATAGCAAGGTACAGAAATATCTCAAGCCATAATGAATATCAGTGCAGCAATGAAATAAACAGCAGGGTAACTATGTAAACCAGCTAAGTGATATGCAAGTGAGAGTTCTAGTCATACTCAGGCTGAGACTACTACAGGATCAGTGTTGGAGAAACCATAGCAGTATTTCTCGAGAGGGCCAGTACTTGTGCCAGAGCTCTGTATCAGAGACTAAGACACCTCCAGATAACCATGTTTTCATTATATTATTTTCAGCCTTGATATGATAATCCTCTCCCCACCCCATGTAATCTCACGTCACAGTTCCAGAATATCAGGTACAAGTCACGCAAGATATAACTAATGCAATGAGTCAGGATAGAATCTACGCATGTAACTGTAAATGTCATGATAATGTAACCTATACGGAATCACCAGGTAAATCTCGGGCAATTCCGTCACATGAATAGTGTCAGGTGTCCTGGGTTGAGCAGTTAAACAAATTACATAAGAAACTACCAGAAATCAAGTAAAATACTATAACCAGAAAAATCTGAGAATTGGCAAGCTTTACTTGCCCACTGATGTACAACCAAGTCCAGGAAATATGTAGCAAGCTGCAAGTTTTGGCGAGGTACACTTGCCTGTGGTTCTGGCTATGTTCGCAGTTCTGACTTCGACGGGAATTGCAGGCGGTACTCCGGTTGCTGAAACAAACATCACCATCAGATCCAGAAAATATCAATCAGCTAGAAACGCCTGTCCTTGAGTCCAATTTGGAGACAAGGGCAAAAACGACAGTTTCGGGCCAAAACGGGGTCCACTGGTGGGCCCGCTTTGCACCGAAAAATGCGTCAGGGTCAACGGTCTCCAAATTCACCAAACTCAGTGTCAACAGGTCAGGAACGCTGATACGAACCCAACGGAACTTCCAGAATTGGATTCCGATGAGCCGAACACAAAATCGCCCGTCGAGCGGGGCCTATGGGGCCCACGACACGCGATTTCGTCAACGTTCTCAGAATCGAACCAAACTTGACCCACAGGACCAGCGTATCGCTACGAGTCCGATGGCGCAAGTTTCGTCTCGATCCGACGTGTGTACACAAAGTTAGGTCGAATTGCAGAAAAGACGGATACGGGGCGATGTCCGCGGATACGCGTTGATTCCGGTGTGCGCGCACACCCGAATCAGCTTCCGCGAAAACCCACACGTCCGTATCGACGAGGCGCACGCATCTGTGAAGACCGCGCGCGACCAAGTCGTCCCGTTTGGCGGGGCGTACTCAGTTCCGAGGTGAAATAGGGTCTGGGTTTTTCCTGTTTTTGGATCGCGGTGTGCGATCACCACAGGACGCGATGTCCCGAACAGTTTGTCCGGACACCGAGAGGGTCATACAGGCTTCGCAACGCAATTTGCGGAATCGAAAACGGAGCTACGAATCAAAAGTTACACGCACCTGAAGGGGACCCGAAAAACAGGTTCGAGCCGTGTCCGACTCGTGTCGGACACGCGGGTGAATTAGGGTTAGGGTTAGGGTTTACTGTTCACTGCGGCGGGGCTCCGGCGGCTGGGACGGCGGCGGAGGGCCGGGGGCAGCTCGGCGAGGCAGCGCGGCGAGGCGCACGGCGGCGACGGCCCGGCGGTGGCGCTGAAGGCGGCGCTGGGGGGGAGCTGCTGCTGCTCGACGCTGCTGGAGGTGGAGGGAGGAGCTGCGGGCGGTGGCTGGCCGGTCCGGGGTGCGGCGGCGCGCTGGGGGTTCGTCGGCGGCAGAGACGAGCGGTGGGGGTACGGCGGAGAGTGGGCGGCTGAGGGGAGATCGGGGAGGAGGCGGAGGGGATTAAATAGGGGGCAGCGGCGGGGCGAGGGGCCGAGAGAGGCGGGGAGTGGGGCGGAGAAGGCGGCCAGGTGGCGGGGTCGTGGCGGGCAGCGCGGCGGAGGGCGCGGCCGGCGGGTGCGGCGCACGACGCGGGCGGGGGAGACGTGGGGACGAAGGAGTGGACGGGTCGGGTTTGCGGGTCGGGCGGCGGATCCGATCCGACCCGACCCGGGGGAGCGGGCTGGGTTCGGGTCCGTTGGGCTGGGCCGGCCCAACGGGCCGCGGGCCGGATTCTAGGGTTTAATAAATAAATAAAAAAATAATAATAATTAATAACAGTAATTTATTTAATTAATTAATTTAATAAATAGATAAATACTTTTTAGGCATTTAAAAATAGGTCCGGGGTCCGATAAATTCCAGAAAAATTGCCCTAAGTCCAGTTTTTCATTTTACATCCAAAAATATTATTTTCATAATATTTTAATATTGTTTAATATCATTTAAAAATCATGCAATAATTAAAACCCTTATTTTAAGTTGCAGAAAAATCCCAGAAAATTCCAGAAAATTGTGAAAAATCCAATTTTGAAAAATTTGAAAAAATCAGGGGGTTTACAATCTATCCCCCTTAAGAGGATTGCGTCCTCGCAATCAAAGAATAACCGGTCAACAGAGATGACGCGGTCGCAAGCATCGTTTGAAAATACATCACAAGATACTTCAGGGAAATACCGTTTCCCTAAAATTGAAAGTTTACACTTTCCAGGAAAATCTAGTTAAAACTATAACTTTTATGAAAACCAGGCTATTATTAACAAGTTGCAAATTACTAGGTTGGGGCTGAGGTCACGAACCAAGAGGCACGAACTACAACAAGACAAAAAATGGGATAACTATAAATCACTTACTCGCATCAGCGTCCTGCACAGCAATCGCGTAAGCTTGCTCTCGTCCTTGAGGTAGATTCCTCGGTTGCTGCTGAGCTGGCTGGTAGGGTGCTGCTCGAGGCGCTGGCGGAGTTTGCTGGTTCGCCCTTGGTGCTCCTTCTCCATGTTGAGTGCAATCCCTTACTGAATGCTGACGGGATCCGCATGCCAAACACAATCCTAGTCTGCGTCGGCATTCCTTGGCGATATGGCCTGCTTTGCCACAGTAGTGACAAGTAAGGAGGACTACCGTTTGTGGTGCAGGTGCCTTCTGCTGTTGGTGCGGTCTCTTTGCAGATTCTTCTTGTGGTGTTCTGGAGGTTGATGATGGGGAAGACCTCTTCAGTCTGGCCTCCCTCTTGGTGACGCGCTCCACGCGTCGAGCCGCAGCAAGAACGTCCGAGTATGATGTTGGTGCAACGGACCCAATCAGTTTCTGCAGCTCAATGTTCAGTCCGTCGAAGAATTTCTCGGCCTTCTCTTCCTCAGTCGGGATCAGGGTGGGGGCGAAGCGACTCAGACGGATGAATTCTGCGTTGTATTCTTCCACCGTCATGGAGTCCTGAGTGAGGCGATTGAATTTGTCCCGCAGTTCTGATCGAGCGATGGCAGGAATGTACATCTCTTGGAAGAGCCTGGAGAACTCCTCCCAAGTGACTCGGTCTGGTCCGAGTCGCGTCTCCTCGGATAGCCACCAGTGATGGGCGTTGTCCGTCAGTTGCATTCGGACGGCAGTCATCCAGCGTTCTCGGGGAAGCTCAGCTGCTTCAAGTTGATGCCGTATGTTGGTGAGCCACTCGTGAACTTCAGTGGGCTCTTCTTTTCCAGAAAAAGTGCGGGGCTTCAGTTGGCGAAAGTCAGTGATTGAGCCTGTAGTTGGCCGTCGAGCTGGTAGGTTGGCCTGCCCCAGTGCAGTTACGATGCTGTCCCTCAAGAAGTTAGCTTCGCGACGCTGAGCCTCGTGTTGGACTTGCTGCTGAGCTTGCATCATCGCGTAGATCATCTGAAATATTTGCTGCCCGTCGATCGGCTGTCCTGGTGGGAACACGGGCATTGGTGGGACGAACTGCGGCGGAGGCGGGATGTCATCGCGCCGGAATCGGGAGGTAGGTTGACCTGCCGGCTGGCTCTGTTGAGTTGTGGGAAATCCTCCGACTGGTGTCACTTCGTCGTCGTAGGTGACACCTGTAGCTGGTGGTGTTCTGACGGGAGTCTCGTTGCATTCTTGTGGGTCCATTTCCCTGTATCCAAAATACCCAATAAGAGGCGCACAGGAATCAAGGCAAGATGCAAGTTCAAATTAGTTTGAATGCGATACAGATATCAAAAACGATTCAAGCAAGTGGATGAGATCCTAAAAACTTATCCTATTTTATTGCAGGCCTGTTCGGTCCCTAAGTTGAAACCGAACAATTTAGTCGTAGACCTGCATGGGCCACCACAAAAACCATGTCACGCCCCAGTCCCAAAATGACGAGGGACTGGAGAGGCGTGGCAATGGCCAGCAGCACGCACCGATGGACAACCCAATTTAATGGATCCATCAGGGCATGCTTAAGCTGTAGTCTAGTAATACTAAGTTACGGTCTCAGGTATTTCTAATCTCATCCACAGATAACACAGATTAATGCCGGAAATAATGCATTGGAATTAAATAAGCAATATGAAATAAGGTTATCTCGGGAAACAAATCCGAGAATTATTCTGTTACAATTAAGAAAAGACAGGAAATAAAATGCTGGAAAAATGGAAATACTGTGGAGCTGAAGCAGGTGCTCAAGAGAAGTCTTCGGCCACTACTTCGTCCTCTGTTCCTGGTTCTGCTCCGAGGAGTGCTCCGGTACCGTACACTTCTGGGTAGTTCTTTTCAGCGGTACCTGGGGACATCATCCATTCCAGGTCCTCAGGGGACATAGCAAGGTACAGAAATATCTCAAGCCATAATGAATATCAGTGCAGCAATGAAATAAACAGCAGGGTAACTATGTAAACCAGCTAAGTGATATGCAAGTGAGAGTTCTAGTCATACTCAGGCTGAGACTACTACAGGATCAGTGTTGGAGAAACCATAGCAGTATTTCTCGAGAGGGCCAGTACTTGTGCCAGAGCTCTGTATCAGAGACTAAGACACCTCCAGATAACCATGTTTTCATTATATTATTTTCAGCCTTGATATGATAATCCTCTCCCCACCCCATGTAATCTCACGTCACAGTTCCAGAATATCAGGTACAAGTCACGCAAGATATAACTAATGCAATGAGTCAGGATAGAATCTACGCATGTAACTGTAAATGTCATGATAATGTAACCTATACGGAATCACCAGGTAAATCTCGGGCAATTCCGTCACATGAATAGTGTCAGGTGTCCTGGGTTGAGCAGTTAAACAAATTACATAAGAAACTACCAGAAATCAAGTAAAATACTATAACCAGAAAAATCTGAGAATTGGCAAGCTTTACTTGCCCACTGATGTACAACCAAGTCCAGGAAATATGTAGCAAGCTGCAAGTTTTGGCGAGGTACACTTGCCTGTGGTTCTGGCTATGTTCGCAGTTCTGACTTCGACGGGAATTGCAGGCGGTACTCCGGTTGCTGAAACAAACATCACCATCAGATCCAGAAAATATCAATCAGCTAGAAACGCCTGTCCTTGAGTCCAATTTGGAGACAAGGGCAAAAACGGCAGTTTCGGGCCAAAACGGGGTCCACTGGTGGGCCCGCTTTGCACCGAAAAATGCGTCAGGGTCAACGGTCTCCAAATTCACCAAACTCAGTGTCAACAGGTCAGGAACGCTGATACGAACCCAACGGAACTTCCAGAATTGGATTCCGATGAGCCGAACACAAAATCGCCCGTCGAGCGGGGCCTGTGGGGCCCACGACACGCGATTTCGTCAACGTTCTCAGAATCGAACCAAACTTGACCCACAGGACCAGCGTATCGCTACGAGTCCGATGGCGCAAGTTTCGTCTCGATCCGACGTGTGTACACAAAGTTAGGTCGAATTGCAGAAAAGACGGATACGGGACGATGTCCGCGGATACGCGTTGATTCCGGTGTGCGCGCACACCCGAATCAGCTTCCGCGAAAACCCACACGTCCGTATCGACGAGGCGCACGCATCTGTGAAGACCGCGCGCGACCAAGTCGTCCCGTTTGGCGGGGCGTACTCAGTTCCGAGGTGAAATAGGGTCTGGGTTTTTCCTGTTTTTGGATCGCGGTGTGCGATCACCACAGGACGCGATGTCCCGAACAGTTTGTCCGGACACCGAGAGGGTCATACAGGCTTCGCAACGCAATTTGCGGAATCGAAAACGGAGCTACGAATCAAAAGTTACACGCACCTGAAGGGGACCCGAAAAACAGGTTCGAGCCGTGTCCGACTCGTGTCGGACACGCGGGTGAATTAGGGTTAGGGTTAGGGTTTACTGTTCACTGCGGCGGGGCTCCGGCGGCTGGGACGGCGGTGGAGGGCCGGGGGCAGCTCGGCGAGGCAGCGCGGCGAGGCGCACGGTGGCGACGGCCCGGCGGTGGCGCTGAAGGCGGCGCTGGGGGGGAGCTGCTGCTGCTCGACGCTGCTGGAGGTGGAGGGAGGAGCTGCGGGCGGTGGCTGGCCGGTCCGGGGTGCGGCGGCGCGCTGGGGGTTCGTCGGCGGCAGAGACGAGCGGTGGGGGTACGGCGGAGAGTGGGCGGCTGAGGGGAGATCGGGGAGGAGGCGGAGGGGATTAAATAGGGGGCAGCGGCGGGGCGAGGGGCCGAGAGAGGCGGGGAGTGGGGCGGAGAAGGCGGCCAGGTGGCGGGGTCGTGGCGGGCAGCGCGACGGAGGGCGCGGCCGGCGGGTGCGGCGCACGACGCGGGCGGGGGAGACGTGGGGACGAAGGAGTGGACGGGTCGGGTTTGCGGGTCGGGCGGCGGATCCGATCCGACCCGACCCGGGGGAGCGGGCTGGGTTCGGGTCCGTTGGGCTGGGCCGGCCCAACGGGCCGCGGGCCGGATTCTAGGGTTTAATAAATAAATAAAAAAAAAATAATAATTAATAACAGTAATTTATTTAATTAATTAATTTAATAAATAGATAAATACTTTTTAGGCATTTAAAAATAGGTCCGGGGTCCGATAAATTCCAGAAAAATTGCCCTAAGTCCAGTTTTTCATTTTACATCCAAAAATATTATTTTCATAATATTTTAATATTGTTTAATATCATTTAAAAATCATGCAATAATTAAAACCCTTATTTTAAGTTGCAGAAAAATCCCAGAAAATTCCAGAAAATTGTGAAAAATCCAATTTTGAAAAATTTGAAAAAATCAGGGGGTTTACACAATCCTCTTAAGGGGGGTAGATTGTAAACCCCCTGATTTTTCAAAATTTTAAAACTTGGAATTTTCATAATTTTTTGGAATTTTCTGGGATTTTCTGTAAATTAAAAACAGGGTTTTAATATTTAAATGATTTTTCATTGATATTAAACAGTATTAAAATATTATGAAAATAATATTTTTGGGTGTAAAATTAAAAACTGGACTTAGGACAATTTTTCTGGAATTTATCGGACCCCGGACCTATTTTTAAAACACCTAAAACTATTTATTTAATTAATTAATTATTTATTTAATTATTAATTGTTTTATTATTATTATTAATATTATTATTATTATTTTTTAAAATAAACCCGGCCCGCAGCCCATTGGGCCGGCCCAGCCCGGCCCAACAAGACCCAGCCCAGCCCAGCCCTACCGGGTCGGGCCGGGTCTGCCCGAACCCGACCCGCTTGACCCGGCCCCTCTCCCCCTCCCTGTGCCCGCGTCTCGCGGCGGAGACGCCGCCGCCGCCCGCTCCGCCCGGCGCTCCGCCCGCGAGCCTCGCCACGACCCTCCCCGACTCCGCCCATCCCGGCCACCCCCTCGGCCACGACCCCCTCCCAGCCCCCTTTAAAACCCTCCCCGTCGACCTCCCCCTCGACCACCACTCGCCGTGCCGACCATCGCCCGACCCCCCCCACCACCACGACGAGCCCACAGCGCCGCCACCGACGGCAGCCCAGACCCCCTCCCTCATCTCCTCCTTCTTCCTCCCTCTCCTCCGCAGCGGAGCCCGCCCGAGCCCAGCCGACATCACCCCAGCGCCGCCTTCAGCGCCGCCGCCGCCGTGCGCCTCGTCGCGCTGCCCCGGCCAGCCGCTCCCCGCCCCAGCGCCGCCTTCAGCACCGTCCCCGCCGCCGGCCGACTCCCCAAGCCCTAACCCTAACCCTAGATTCTTCTCCTGTGTCCGACACGAGTCGGACACGTGTCGGACACGATCCGGATCCCTGGTTTTCGGGTCCCCTTCAGGTACTTGTAACTTTTGCCTCGTAGCTCTGTTTTCGATTTCGCAAATTGCGTTGCGAAGCCTGTATGACCCTCTCGGTGCCCGGACAAACCGTTCGGAATATCGCGTCCTGTGGTGATTGCACACCGTGATCCAAAAACAGGAAAAAACCAGACTCTGTTTTACCCCGGAACTGAGTACGCCCTGCCAAACGGGACGACTTGGTCGCGCGCGATCTTCACACATACGTGCGCGTCATCGATACGGATGTGCGGGATTTCGCAGAAGCTGATTCGGGTGTGCGTGCACACCGGGGTCAACGCGTATCCGCGGACATCGCCCCGTATCCGACTTTTCTGTAATTTGACCTAACTTTGTGTACACACGTCGGATTGAAACGAAACTTATGCCATCGGACTCGTAGCGATACGCTGGTCCTGTGACCCAAGTTTGGTTCGATTCCGAGAACATTGACGAAATCGCGTGTCGTGGGCCCCACAGGCCCCGCTCGATGGGCGATTTTGTGATCGGCTCATCGGAATTCATTTCTGAAAGTTCCATTGGGTTTGTATCAGCGTTTCTGACCTGTTGACACTAAGTTTGGTGAATTTGGAGACCGTTGATCTTGACGCATTTTTCGGTGCAAAGCGGGCCCACAGGGGGACCCCGTTTTGGCCCAAAACTGCCGTTTTTGTCCTTGTCTCCAAATTGAACCCAAGGACAGGCGTTTCTAGCTGATTGATATCTTCTAGATCTGATGGTGATGTTTGTTTCAGCAACCGGAGTACCGCCTGCAAATCCAACTGAAGTCAGAGCCGAAATCAGAGTCGGAACCACAGGCAAGTGTACCTTGCCAAAACTTGCAGCTTGCTACCTATTTCCTGGACTTGGTTATACATCAGTGGGCAAGTAAAGCCTGCCAATTCTCAGATATTTTTGGTTATAGTATTTTACTTGATTTCTTGTGGAATTAAATGTAAACCTGTTTAACTGCTTAACCTAGGAAGCGTACGACGTACTTAGCGTCCGATCATAGTCGGGTGCCAACCCCGTACGCGGTGTTGGGTACATCACTTAGAGTTGGACAATCGATACCATTACTCTTGGTGCTTGTCCTATCAAGTACAACAGAACCCAGGACACTTGACACTATTCATGGACAGGATCTTTTGAGATATTCATGGTGATTCTGTATAGGATACAGACTTTATGGCATTGACATTATGTTCCTAGATATTGTATGACTTGTTGCATTAGATATGATCTTACGTGACATGGACATGGGGCCACATGGACATGGGACGTGTGATTACATTGGGTGGAGAGAGACACACAGGCTACAGGCTGTTTTCATATATATATACTATTAGTGTGAGGTCGTAGACTCTCCAGCAGAGCTAGACCCTTTACGTGTTATTACTGCTACCGGCTCCCCGACACAGAGTCGATAGTGGCTCAGCCTGAGTTTTAGTGATGCTCTCAACTTGTATTTATCACTTAGCTGGTTACATAGTTTATCCTGCTGTTTCATTTAATGCTGCTGCACTGCTTATATTTTGGCTTGTATTATCTGTACCTTGTTATGTCCCCTGAGGACCTGGAATGGACTATGTCCCCAGGTATAGCTGAAGAGATCCATCCAGAGATATCCCGTACCAGAGCACTTCCAGGAGCTGTACCAGGACCTGAAGACGAGCTCGCACCATAAGACTTCTCCTGAGCACCGGCTTCATATACACAGTATTTCCATTTCAGCATTTTATTTCCTGTCTTTCTTCTTAAATGTAACAGAATAATTCTCGGATTTGTTTCCCGAGATAACCTTATTTAATATTGCTTATTTATTTCCATTGCATTATTCTAGCAATTAATCTGTGGTTGCTCTGTGGATGAAATTAGAAATACCTGAGACTTGTAACCTATTACTGCTAGACTACAGCTTAAGCATGCCCTGATGGATCCATTAAATTGGGTTGTCCATCGGTGCGTGCTGCTGGCCATTGCCACGTGCTCAGTCCCTCGGCATTCTGGGACTGGGGCATGACAGGAAAAGTCTGATTCCTCAATTTCTCGATGATTCAGGACTCGCACGGGTTGCTCTTGATACGACAAGCTCGGCCTAATGGCGATCTACGAATGGTTGAGAACATGACTGCTGTCTGTCATATATCGCCTGAGTTGCGACACGTGGAATACATCAAGTACTTTCTCAAGTGAAAGTGGTAGCGTAGGTTGATATGCCACTACTCCTACTCTTTCTAGCACGTCAATGGTCCAATATATCTTGGACTCAACTTGCTGCATCCTCCGAATCGAATGGTGTCTTTAGTAGGTGATATTCTCAAGATGACATGATCGTCCTCTTTGAATTCCAATGGACGATGATGACGTCTGTCCACTGTTTCTGTCTGTCTTGCGCTGCGCACAAGTATCCTTGTATTACTTAATTATCTCTACGGTGTTGACCACCAACTCTGGTCACGCGAATCCTTGTATGGTACAATGCTGGCTGGTATGCCGTGCAATCTTATGATTTGTCTCATATATCATTTAGCTAAAGCTTCTGCTGGCTGGTCAATTCTAAAGGTAAGAATTTGTGCTGACTTGGTGAGTCGGTCCATAGGAACTCTTAATCATTATAAGTCAACCTAGTCATAGGGCTGCTATCCATCCAGGAGTCAATCAATTGTTCATTCAGGTAAAATCCTTTTTTTTTTTTTACTCCTGACAACAAAATGATACATTCTTCATCGAAACCCTTGAGTTCTGAACTTGACCCAAGTTACGAGGCAAAAATGCTGTCATAGTGATGCACGTATCAGGAACGTAATAAAACGTTAGGTAGGTAGCAAAGGTCATTCTAAAAATAGCACAGTTTTAAACTGCAATCTAATTTAATAATAGGGTTTGGTAATTACCCAAGAAACAAACAGAAATGGCTACAGAAACAATACACTTTCGTATTTATACTAAGTACGAGGTTTCGTCTTTCCGAAATAAGGGAAGACGGAAAACAGTAATCAAGAGTTCAAGGGGAAGATAATAGATTAGAAGTGTGGGGATCAAGGCATTTTAAAGAATTCAAATGGGAATTGTCAAGGCAGTTGTGGATTGAAACCCTATTTTGGTAATCCTTATTCACATATTCGGATTAGCACAGTTATGTAGCTGATACGATATGCTCAGACATATCTAAAGGCAAGTACATCTGTCTACTAATCACTATATATCTCAATCCACGTAAAGTAGTTATGCGAAGGGCGAATCAAAATGCACTAAGGTTGATCAGACCGTAATACACTTATTCTGAATAGACAATTATATTAGTGGGGTGGATCAGGCCCCAATAACACATGTATCATGAACAAGCTCAATAAAGAATAAGCTTGCAAAACTAGGCTATAATAGCAGTATAAATCAAGGTAGTACAGTAAATATAAGTACGCTAGATTATGATATGAGAAATTACAAACAATTCACAATCACAAAAAAAACAAGACTTTACAATCTCTACAGTAATATTCTAACTCCTTCCTAAGCTGCTAGTTGACCAAAAGAGGTATGGTCTTCTAAGTTCTAAAATCTTAATATACACTATAGGCTGTCTGCCAAAAACAGAGATTCAAGGAAGTCCGCGTAAAGTAGGGGTTCGAGGTTGTCTGCGTAAAGCAGAGATAAAATAATTTGGCGTAACGCATGGCTTCAGAGCTATCCGCGTAAAATAGAGAAGCATAAGGTAGAGCTTCAGAGCTGTCTGCGTAATAAGTCTGTGCGTAGAAATCTGCGCGTAAATATCTCCTGCGTTGCAGCGTAAAGTTGTACAAGAAACTCATGAGTTTGTCAGTCAAATTAGTGAATCCTGACACCTGACAAAAAGTACTTGCACAACGATCGAGTGGTCGGTTTGTGATGATGGTTTTCACGGGGACCCAGGTTGTCGTTAGTAACTGATTGGATACGAGTCATAAACGCTCGAGGTGAGACAAAACCAGATGTCCTGTCAAAAGCTGTTTCTTTTTGCACAGGCTCGAGGCGTATCTCTGCATTTAATGCACAAGATTGGGTCATGGCTGGGGAAAGCTAAGGCTGTGAAAAAAAATACGCTCACATCCTATCATATGTTCTACGCCTAATCAGGTCACTCTAGGCTGGTTATCTGTTCTTCATGAATCATCAGGTTTACGTAGGGCAGTTACCTACGTGGTTTTTAGGACGTGTCCTATGCAGGATAAAAAATACTAAGGGAAAGTGGATAGCAGTTATTATAACTGCAGCGTAAAGGAGATAATCTTATGCATAATTTGGCTTTTATGCCAACAATAAAGTCATTTGGCTTTTACGCCAACTAGGCAGTTTGTTTGGCTCTTATGCCAACAACGGTCAAATGGGTTTTACGCCAACAAGGGTAAAGGGTCTCTGGCGTAAAACTTTGGTTTATCCTAACTTTGGATGAGGTTTCAGTCCTAGTATTCAACTTTGGATTTCTATTGGTTCCTCAAGACTAGGGTTAATACTGTGGTCAATTTTCTAACTAATCCTAGTAGTATTTATACTACTCTCAAGTCATATATAAATATGTCAAGGGCAATGGTAAGTTGATCTACAGATAGTGATGCTAGGGTTCATTAGATAATATGGAAGGCTAGGGTTCATTAAGTAATATGGAAGGCTAGGGTTCATTAAGTAATCTGAACTTAATGATATGTCAATGCCCTAGTTGTGTTCTTAATAGGAATACTACTCTAATTATCAGCCTATCAATAGGGATTCCTATATTCTAGCAGGGGCTATACTCGAGGAGTTATCAGGGAAGCACAGGATTCAAGCAAGATGCAATTTATTTAAATGGAATGGATTGGAAGGAAGATAAGTCATAGTCAATTGGATGAGATCCTATACTCTAATCCTAGGTGCAGGCTTGCTCGGTACAGTAACGTAACCAAGACAATATGCTCTGACCTGCATGGGCCACCACTAAAAATATGTCATGCCCCAGTCCCAAAATACGTAGGACTAGAATATGTAACCATGCCAGCCGCCTGTATATATGGCAACTCCAATATATGAAAACCATATATACGAGCGTACGCTGTATAATGAACAATAATTCATAAGTGGTAAAACTATCACCAGTCACAGGGTAATATCTAAATCTCATCCACAGAAATCAAATATGAATGAATAGCCAATAACCATGTAACTAAATCTCAATAACAAATATCTAAAGAATGACAGTCGGATGGAAACAAATCCACTGCAGAAATATAATATAAAAGGAACCAGAATACACACCATAAAGAACAACATCTGACAATCACGAGGCTCGAAGAGAAGACCTCCTCAGAATATACGTAACATGTCCGGATCTGCTCTCCTGCGAATACTCAAGAACATATACACCTGGCAGGGGACCAGGTCCTCAGAGGGACATAACAAGATACAGAAAATCATGCCATAATGTAAATACTGAATAAATAAATAGGGTGTGCTAACCATCTAAGTGAATGCAATTTAAAGACCTTGTTAGTACGCATGGAAATGTGTAGGCTAGACATATGCTGACGTAATTTACCAATCGTCATGACTGGCTAGTATATATATCATATGCCCCCGATCACACGGGTAACTCTGCAATCGTCCATCCCTGCAGAGCATGTAACGAAGGATAAAAACACACAAGGGGTATCCCATCCTCCTCGGAGCACAGTAACGGGAACAAGAAAACCAATTCCCCATCTCCGAGCAGCATGGTATCAGGCAACAGGAATATATAAGGAGGGGGTGTCCCATACGTCTACTAGTATCTTTTCCGCCCAATATAGATGTACAAGTCGTGAAAACGACGTGGACACCTGTCACCACCCCATTTCCAGAGCCGGGTATTTTTTATTTATTTTTAATTTGGTTAATTGTGTATTATTTATAATTAATTGTATTTATATTTAATTAGTGATTGCATTATTTTTTATTATTTTTATTTTGATTGTTTTAGGATTTTGGCTAGCCTGGACCCATGTCAGACCCTAGTGGACCCATGTCCGACCCAGCCCACACCCCTGTGAGACTTATTTTGGGGCTTAGAATATTTATTTTATTTTTAGGAGGTTAGTGGGAGAGATTTGGAACTAGTTTGAGTGATTTTGGAACCCGGAACCCAAAACCAAGTCATGTAGGGGCATTTTGGGCATTTGGAGAATTAGTGAACCCTTATATTTAGCATGGCCGGCCCCAAACCCTTCCCAGACCCGTGTGAACCAGCAGGAGCTTCTTCCCCACTTCCTCTTCTTCTTCATTCTTCATTCTTCTTCTTCTTCTTCTCCATTTTCCACTCTTCCTTCTTCTTTTCTTCTTCCCACTTTCAAGTAAGCTTCCATTTCTCTTCTTTCTTCCTCTATTCTTCTTTATGATTAACCCTAACCCTAGATCTTTCCCTAACCTAGGTGGGTAGAGCCTAGATTTGGTGTTGGAGCTTGGATTTGAGGCTTGGAAGCTTGGATTGGAGGATTTGGAGCATTTTGGGGATTTTTGCTTGGGATTCCAACTCCCAAGAGGTAAACCCTAAATTTCCCCTTGTAATTACTCTTTTATGGTGTAATTAATATTTTGGAACCTTCCTAGACCCTTAGGCTACCCGTGGGAGGAAGTTGGAACTAGTTGGGTAGTGTTTGGAGACTTTAACATTAGGTTTTGTGTCGATTTCGGGTGAAATCCGAATTTGGCCCAATTTTGGGTGATGCCCTAGGTTAGATGGACCTAGGTAGACGTTGTCGGGTGTCTAGAGGGTGAGTGCGTGTCTCCGTTCGGACACGGGAACCCGTGTCGCGGAGAAACGGGCGTTTCGGGCGAAATTGGGGCTTTTCGTCGTCGCCGATTCTAAGTGCGTGTGTGTTTCCGCCACGGGCCTAGAATCGACGTGGGAGCGTATTTTCTAGGATCTAGACATCGTGTAGAGCGCGTGGGTAAATTTTGGGCCGATTCCGAGTTCGTTTGGTGTGCGTTTCAGAAGGTTTTCCGAGCCGCGCACCACGTGTTCGTCGAAATGACCGAACGGCCATTTCGACTAGATTTCCTCGTTTCGGCTTTGTGCGCGCGTTGGGTTAGTATCGGAGAGTGTGTGCTAGAGTTTTCGGGCTATATTATATATATTTTAGGATATTGGTGAGTGTCGGGGTCGTTGGGCGTGAGTAGGGCGTGTGGTTTGAGTGTTGTGTGCGTGGTTGTGTTTGTTTTGATATGTGTCTATATATATATATATTTATATATATGTATGTGTGTGTATTTATATTTATGTACTTGTATATGTATATGTCTATGTGTATATATATATATGTATATGTGTAAGTGTGCTTGTGTGTGTATATGTATATATATTTATATATATATATATATATATATATATATATGTTTGAGTGTGTGAGTGTTTATATGCATATATATATATTAGTGTGTGTATATATATATTGATATATGTGTGTAGATATATGTATATATAGATATGTGAGTGTATATGTGTGTGTAGATATATGTTAGAGAGTGTTGGTATATAGATATTAGTATATATGTTAGTGTGTGTGTGTGTAGATGTATAGATATATATATTAGTGTATATATATATATAGATATATGTGAGTATATATGTAGATGTGTGTTTATATATATAGAGAGATATGTGTGTGTGTATTTATGTGTGTGTGTGTTGATTTGTGTTTGAGTGTGAGTGTGTGTTAGAATGTATAAGTTAGTGTGTATATATATCTATAGAGTTATATATATATGTATATATATGTATGATTATATATATATAGTGATTTTTATATATATATAGGTGTGTGGTGTATAGGCAGCGAGGGGGGTGGCCAGTGCAGCGCAGCGCAGCAGGGGGAAACTGAACTGCAGCAGCAGCAGTTCAGCTGCAACAGCAGCAGCTAGCTGCTGCTAGGAGAGCAGCAGCAGCAGCTCCAGAAGGAGCAGCAGCAGCAGCACATGTAGGAGCACCTGCAGCAGCAGCAGTGCCAAGAGGAGCAGCAGCAGCGCAGCAATAACAGCGTGCAGCAGCAGCATTTTGAGCAGGGAGCAGTAGCAGTAGAGTACTAGTGAGGGTTAGGAATAGGTAGAGTGCTAGATAGATGTATCTATCAATAGGTTGATAGTTAGATAGATAATATAATAGATAGATGGTTAGGTAATTAGTTAGATAGTTAGATAAGTAGATAGCTAGTTAGTATTATAGATTATATACATAGATAGTTAGATATATCTATGGATTGATAGATAGTTAGAATTATTAGATAGATAGCTAAGTAGTTAAATAGATTAGAGAGATAGATAGGTAGTTGGATAAATAGGTAAGATAAGTTATGGATAATTAGATAGATAGATAGATAGATATTGATAGATAGATAGCTAGGTATTTAGATAGGTAGATAGATACTAGATAGGTAGATAACTAGATTCTTAGATATACCTATCTGAGAGATATAAATATCTATATGCCTAAGTTATATACATATATAGGTGTATAGGTAAGATAATGGGTAATCGGGTAAATGTGTGTGGATAAATATATACATAGGTACATATATGCTTAGATATATATAAATATGATAGATATATATATTATCTAGCCTAGATTAATAACTAGGTATATATTCAATAGCTAGATAGCTAGTTAGAGGGGTTTTAGGGCGAAACCTCAATACCTTGAGATACCGAGGTATCTCGATACCTTGAGATATTCAAGGTATTGAGTTTCGAGCGGGGTATTTGAGCATTAGCCTAGGAAATGCTTGGGAATGATTTTTTATATGTTTATATATATATAATTACGCGTGCTAGCATAGGTTTTAGAGGGTATAGGCGGGGTGCGTAGCCTAGGTTGAGGTATCGGATACCGAGGGTA
Source organism: Iris macrosiphon (assembly GCA_036927795.1). NCBI lineage: Eukaryota > Viridiplantae > Streptophyta > Magnoliopsida > Asparagales > Iridaceae > Iris > Iris macrosiphon. The sequence continues at coordinate 162,055,213 of JAYESA010000015.1, forward strand.
TCCCGGTATCTCAAGGAGGCGAGTTTGTGAGTTTTCTAGCTTAATGAGCTGGTTTGACCTAGAATTTCAGGAGCACCCTAGTTTGACCCAGACTTGACCGTAGTTGACTCGGTTGACCGCCAAAGTCAACTTTTGACCTAGTTTTGACCTAGAGTTGACTTTTTGGACCCAGAGTTGACTTTTTGACCCAGATTTCACCGGTTTGACCCGTTTGACCTAGAACGACCCTAGAAGCCTATTTTTTTAGTTATTTTATATCTGTTTAACTCATTAGAAACCTGTTTAACCTTGCTTTTCGCATTAGGTCCTTGCGACACCAGTTCGGATCGCCAGTTGCTCAGGACGTCAGGCGAGTACATTCTCTGATAGTTTTCATTATCTGATGATTATTATGATTCAGCTTCCAGTATAGTATCATCTGATTATTCTGGCACAACACGGGACACTGATTGATATTTCTGGATTCATTTACTTGCGACACGTACATTTCATGTTTCTGGCCTCTATTCTGGAATCACTACTGGCATCACCTACAGGCATCACTACAGGCATCATTCATGTACAGGCTGGACTCATCTTGATTTGCGTGTCGGGTCTTGGATCCACTTGTATTAGTCGGGGCGGGAAAATACTCGAGTAGACATGTAAACATTCCTATCTGGCATCATCAGGAATCACTCCCTCTGGTCTAATCTGGAATGATAGCAGCCGTGCACCCAGTGCGCGGTGAGCCGTACTTACCCCTAGCCGTTTACATGTCGAAACAAGTATTTCAAAGACACCGAGTTCATTCTTTATAGTCTGGACTCTCATGCATTCTTGTTGGTCTCACTTACATGTTTCTGGACTTGACTCACTACATGTTTTTCATGCTGGACTCACTACACGTTCTTGTGCACGGACTTGATCTTAGCTTATATTTTCTGTATCTTGTAGTTATTACTATCTTGCTCTGATATCCATGCATCTTTACCTTTATGCACCAGTGACTTACATATTTTCTTGTTCATACTTGCTCCATTTTTCTTGCTACTTGCTATAACTGTTTTATAGTTTTTATCATTTAAATGGAACTGCTGTTAGAGATGTACTTGCTCCAGTCCTGACTGGACATATTTTTCAGAGTATCCGGAGGATTGGTGTCCGACGTTTTATGGACCTGAGCCTGTCGATGGTGCAGACAGGGACCCTCTAGTTTAGAGGTGATTTCCGGGTTGGTAGCCGGGATCACTAGGATCTTGTTGTTGTTTTTATTAGCTTTTAGCACCGGATTTGTCTCCGGTTTTGGATTGAGACCTTGTTTGTATATTATTTTGGATGATGTATTGTTGTATTATTATTATTATTGATGTTGTGGTTGTTGTAGTAGTAGTTGGTGGTTAGACTTTATAGTTGTTAGTCTTCTTTGTTATCTATCGTGCTTAGATTCGTGATTGAGTACTTGAGATTATCTTTTGATATTGCTCCTCCGTTTGGAGTTGAGATCTTGGCAGATTATATATATTGTTTGTGTGGTTGCCCTCCTTTTGGAGAGGTCATGCCCGATTTTTGTGTGAGATTATTATCTAGATAGTTGACCTAGACAGCGTTCTACCGCCGATGCTGCGGCGTAGGCTGGACGTACCCACGACTCATGCCCGATTTTCGGGTGCGGGTCGTGACAACACCTCCTACTATGATGCAAGTCTCAATAAAATAAACAACTGAGCTAAATACCGCTACACGTGTTGCTCACACTGATGGCCAGTCGCGCATGAGGCACGCGTCCCTACATGTACTCACTCTGTGACGTGTAATGATACGTGTCAAGGCCTGGGAAGTTATATCAATAACTTCACAACTTTTAGGTGGGTCTACTAGACACTAGGTCAGACACAAGTCCTAACGTCAACGCCATCGTTGACTGCACCCGAGTCTGCTCGGACGCGCACATTTATATAATATAAAATAGATAAATATGTAACTAGAAATAACTGAAGTTAAACAGTACAACAAGGCAAGGTATACTTGCCTGGCAAGAGAGCTGCAAATATGTAACGTCCCGATGTCAAGTACCAAGTGTCAGAAACTATGATCTCAGAATGAATATCTCCGGATACTGAAATAAACATCACTAACAGTCTCAAAAAATATCAAATAGCTAGAAACGTCTGTCCTTAAGTCCAATTTGAACACAGGGGCAAAATGACAGTTTCTGGTCAAAGTGGGGTCCATATGTGGGCCACTTTGCACCGAAAAACGTGTCAGGGTCAAAGGTCTCCAAATTCGCCAAACTTAGTGTCAACAGGTCCAGAACGTCGATACGAACCCAACGGAACTTCCAGAATTGGATTCCGATGAGCCGGTCACAAAATCGCCCGTCAAGTGGAGCCTGTGGGGCCCACGATACGGGATTCTGTCAACGTTCTCAGAATCGAACCAAACTTGGCTCACAGGACCAGCGTATTGCTACGAGTCTGATGGCACAAATTTCGTTTCGATCCGACGTGTGTACACAAAGTTGTAGCATATTCCAGAACTGACGGATACGGGGCGGTGTCGGCGGATACGCGTTGATTCCGGTGTGCACGCACATCCAAATCAACTTCTTCGAACTCCTACACGTCCGTATCAACGTCGCGCACATTTTGGTAAAGACCGCGTGCGACCAAGTCGTCCCGTTTGGCGGGACGTACTCAGTTCCGGGGTGAATCGGGTCGTTGTTTTTCCTGTTTTTGGATCGCGGTTCGCGATCGCCACATGACGCGATGCTCCGAGCGGTTTGCACGGGCACCGAGGGGGTCACACCGCCTACGCGATGCAATTGACGAAATTGAAAACAGAGCTACGAGGTGAGAGAAAAATATACCTGAACAGGGCTCCGAGAAGTCTGAATTTTACGTGTCCGAGAGTTCTTGACACGAGCGGTGTCCGTGTCGACATGACACAGTGAGTCGTATCCGGGTGCTGCTCACCCTAGGGTTAGAGTTTGGGGCTGCTGCTCGAGCTACGGCAGCCGGAGGCACTGGCCGGAGACGGCGGCGTGCCGGAGCGGGCAGGGAACGGCGGCACAGGGCTCGGCCGCTGGAGGAGGAAGGAGGAAGAGAGGGAGGCGTGGCCGACGTCGGTTCTGGCCGGCGGAGATTGGCGGGGCGGGGACGACGTCGTCGACGGAGCTCAGGAGGTCGGGTGGTCGGGGCTCTGTCCGGGGAAGAGGGCTGGGAGAGGGGAGAGGGTGGCTAGGGCGGAGTGGAGGAGGAGGAGGATGGCGGGATCGGTTGGCGGAGGGCGGAGGAGATGGAGTCGACGGTGGTGGAGGGGCTGTGATGGGGGTGGCGGTGGAGATGGGGGCTGGAGGGGAAGAGATGGTCGGGGCCAGCGGGGGACACACATGCGATCGGGGGAGGGGCTCGGGGAGGCTGGCTGAGGAGAGAGGAGATCGTCGAGGCCGGCGCGGGGGAGGGGATGGTGACGATGACGATCGCGGTGGGGGTGGTGACCGGTGATGGTGGTGGCGGAGGAGGGAATAGGAGCCGGAGGAGAAGGAGAGGAGGGAAGAGAGGGTCGGGCCAGCGTGGGGGGGGTCGCTGGGGGCGGGGAGCGGCTCGCCGCGGGCTCGCCGCGGGGGCTACTCCGGCGTGGGGGGGGGGGGTAGCCGGCGGCTAGGGGGGGCTGCGGCTGAGCTCAGGTTAGGTTTAGGGTTTTGATTTTTTTTCTTTTTATTTTATTTTCTTTTCTTTTATAGAAAAATATATTATTTTAATATGTAAAATATCTAAAGATATTTTTAGGATATTTTGGAATATTTTTGGGATCTTTTCGGGATCTTTTCGGGTGGTTCCCGTCTCCAAATGGACGGCGCAGGTTCACCGGCCAATGAAGGGGTGACACCTTGTACTAAAATTTGCAGAAAAGTCCCTGTAGTTTCATAAATTGCATAAATGCCCTAGTTTTGGGAAATTGCACAATTTACGAAATTGTCTGGGAAAACACCCGGTTCCTGAAAATTCTAAAATGCACAGAACTGAGGGAAATTGTTATGTGAGGGCCCTAGGGGAATGGGGGTGAGTCTGGGCAGGGGCAGGGCCTGGTTTTCTTGGGTGATACGGGCCATCGTATTAATTAATTAATAAATACTGCGCACGGTCTTCACTAATTATTTAGAGGCAGGTAGGGTCATAATTTTTCTACGGTGTCAATACACTAAATGTAGTATACTCAGTGTAAAATATTATCGTATTTTTGTCTGGGCAAAATAGGTGCAGGTTGGGCCTCAAATCCCTAGGGGTACAGAGATGGGTATAGAGCAGGAAATTAAATAGGGAATAAATACGGACGATTGTAACGATATTTGTGCGTCTTAAACGATGCTCAAAATAAAGCATCTGGGAGTTGCACAAAATTCAGAAAAATAGTCTAACATGTCTAGGACAGGTATGTGAACTTTGTTCGGGGATAACAGTCAAGGTAAAGCTCCAAATAATTCGGTGATGGACAGGTGCACAAGTCAACAGGATATGTAGGAAAATTTTATTAAAATATTGCCATAAATCCTAAATTGTTAAAATAATCCTAAAAATACTGAAATCTGGTCGAGGGGGTTTACAATCTCAATCTCCAACTCGTGAATGTAAAGTACATTATGACAAAATCAAAACATCTCTATTGTTGTCACCGCACAAAAAAATGGGAGAGAGAATAATCTCTGGAAGTTGCTAATCCTCAATTCATTAGAAGATTATTTAGCCGAATCCTACAAAAAAAAATTAAAAAAAATGCTAGAGACATCTCGGAATCTTTTGAGAAGTAGTCCAATGGTGATGAAAATATGACCAAAAATATATTTGGTCAACAAATTCATGTCGATGGAATTTGAAGATGAAAAGATCGTATTATACTAGGTGAAGGAACTCATAAAGCTTCAGTTGAAGATGGAGGGCTGGAGGAATAGGATATGTCTCTTGTTGACAAGTTTATCGTAGGATAATTCTTTTAAAACTCCCTACAAGCTGGGATAGATTCACTACTTATATGTACCGTAAGAATGTTGATGTGAAATTAGAAGATCTTTTGCGTTTCATTCAAATTAAGGTCTAAAAACATGATCAAAGTATACTATATGTCTAAACAATTTGCCAAGACAAACATGATCCAATCAAGATATCAAAATGACATAAAAATATCTACTTTCAATAAAGGGTCGGACTTCAAGAACTAAAAGGTGAAGTCAAAATCCTTTAAATCGAAGTCCACATGCTTCAAATTCAATAAGAATAGCCACTACAAAAGAGACTGCATGTCCAAATCAAAGTAGAAGGAATAAAAATGGTGAGCTTAACCTGGTCGCTATTGTTTCTTAGGTACAGACATATGCAATTGACATCGACTAGTAGGTAGACACTGGAGCCTCTTGTCATGCGTGTTTCATGAAGGACATGTTTACAACATATAAGCTTCTTTCAAGAAGGTGACTATGGAAAATAAGTCTCAAGTTAAAGTGAAGGGTGTTGAGAAGGTGATGTTAAAGCTATCTTTAGGGAAGTCGCTACTCTAGAAAATGTGAAACATGTGCCTATTATCGTTTTGAACCTGATGTCTGGAAGCCACTTGTACAATGATGGTCTAAGAATTAATATTAAAGATGGTCAAATGGTGATATCATGCATGGATGGTTACTTCGGTAAAGCATTTTATACCGAAGGAATGTTCAAGCTTCAACTTGTTATTTCATTTGGATGTATTAATGAAGTAATTTCTTCTGGTTACTCTCTTGAGTTATGGTACCATAGGCTATGACATGCTCACTATAAAATAGTAAACAAAATGTCTACTTTATGTTTTATCTTTAAATGTGTGGTTAAGGATATCGCACCCTTGCTCCTGAATAATCAGGGGTATGAACATCTCCAGTCTACGTAACGGTATTAGCGGTAGTACGTTATTTATACCTCAATATATACTATAACCATCAAGTAAACTATCATCCAGGCATGTATCATAATCACAAAGAATACTAGTCCAACTTATATAGCAGATAAAACTAAAGCAAGAAGATAACGATAGCAAGAACACAACCCATGCTAATATATGTCACACTCTGATTCAATCGAATCGATAAGTAGCCACAATATGTGATGTCGTACAAGTTTAAATTGTACATATATAAGGCAAGAACGTGCATGCTAAATAAATTAATTTAAAATAAGGTTGAAGCAATATCATAAGCAGAAAGTTGAAGACACAATATATGAGGAAATACTCTCTTTATTTATTAATTGAAAATTTTCTCAATAAGCAACTAAAAATGCCATTTGGCTAACAATTCACAAAACTAACTGTCACGCCCCAATCTCGAGGGACCGAAGTCACCGTACAAGCCTAAGTTACACTTGCACAAGGCATAATACCTGCACAAAACACAAGATAGACTGTCACACTTGTTTCCATATTTGTTATTTCTTGAATTTCTGATATTCAATTTATTTTCTGCTATTGTATTTCTGCTGTAACTGCATGATGGTCCATTTCATTTATATTTTTTCTGTTGTCTGGAGAGACTACCCGAGACCAGTAGAATATTCAGTGGCATTGCCATAGACCCGGTTTAGGACCCGCATATAGACTGGACACCTGGTTTCGTTCATCTTGGTTGAACCCATAGCTAAACCATCCCCCTCTTCCCCTTATATATATATATATATATATATATATATATATATATATATATATATATATATATATATAGAGAGAGAGAGAGAGAGAGAGAGAGAGAGTATTTTCTCTCTCTCCTCCCTTTCATTCTTTATTTCACTCTTTCCACTTTCTTTCTTCTTTCTCCTTCCTTTGATCCTTTCCCTCAAGACCAAACTCTAACCCTAGGGAGAAGTTGCTGTGACTTGGACCATGAGAGGTAGAGACTAAGAAGCCACTCCTGACAAGTACATCTTGCACAAGAGAAGAACCATGCATGCTTTTAGTTCTTAATATTTCATGTTATTTCTAGCTCATATTGTTGGAACGAGCACCCCTTCATCTTTAATACTTGTTGTTCTTGATTTTCTTGATTGAAATTGTATGGACCTGAGTTTGGGTATATGGGTTCACTTTTATTTTCCTGGGTTTGATCTCCCAAAATTATATTTTACGAAACTAATTAGCTCATAGTGTAGAGCACCATATTTTATGTAACTTTGTTTTTTGTCGTGCTTGATTTTGAGTCTAGCTAAGTTCAGTGCTGAAACTTGATACAATACGTATACCAAAATGACTAACTGGAAAAAAGAACAGTACTTTGTGAAGAGTATGCAAGAGAACCCTTTTGGCGTACGAATACGTAGGGTTCACTTTGGGCGTATTGGTGTGTTGTCACAACTCTTCGTGCGTACTAATTATACTGCGCTCAGTCTCCTAGCAAAATTGTGCCAGTCACACTCCTTGAGTCAGTGACACACTTTCGAGAGAACACCTAGTTGACGCACTTTGGTGCGTATTCAATCAAAGTTATCTCTGTAAAACTAAGAGAAAGTGCGCCATAGTAAGTCAGTGCACTTTCTTCGCATTTGGCAATCTAGCACACTTTTTCTATGTTTCGTCCGCCAACACGCTTTTCTTACATTTGGTCTGCTCGCGCACTTTCTTCCCTCTTTGTTTCCTTAGGGACGAAGCTTTGGTTGGTTTCTTATTTTTTTTGTTATTGATTTGCGTGACTGACGAGTTTCTCGACTGTCGAGCTTTGACCTCGGATTGTGTGTTGTCTTTTAGCTAGCTTGCTCGCGCACTTTCTTTAAAAGAATGCCTTATTCTGGCCCACTCACTTTTGTCAAGTGCGTCATGTTGGTTAACTTGACAAAGTGCTCCAACCTTGTTTCTGTGAGTTTGTGAATCTTATTTCTGTGAGTTTGTACACGTGGTTTTATCACGTGTTCCTTCTATTTTTGCTTGGGATATTTCTTTGTGTATTATATAGTTGGATGTTGTGCCCTTACAATTTAACACATGTTTTGACCCTCAAGACACCGTAGAATTTGTTGTGTATGATAAACCTATTACATTTGGCATTGGGCAATCGAGTGTGAGTATTGCCCAATGTATTGCGTGTCGCGGATACGATAAGTTTGCCAGTGATAACTCGTGAATAGCTCATACTCGTAACTCATCATTCTAGGAAGTTCTCGAGTGTCCACGACTTAAGAACTTGAAATAATGATTAAACGAGATAAAATTTGACTAGATCTTTGGGAGAAAAGAATATTGCGCTGCCGGCTACCCCGATCTCCAAGGGCCCCATGAGGCATGGACCAACCCTACTAGGCAAGGGCCCCATAACCTACCAAGTTTACGCATATCACGGTACATACAAGACTTTATGATGTACCGTGGTAGTTATATAATTTGTTGCATAATATGGTTACAAGATCTGTGATGTGATGCGGCACTAAAAGTTGTTATTAAGACGCGATTCTTAACATTATGTATTTTAGTATATGCATTCCAATATATATTTCAGTTATGTTTCAGTTTATGTTACAAGAAATTTTACAGATAAGTTATGTTTACAAAACCAGTTTATGTTTATTTATGACAAGTTACAAGTTATATTTGTGTAATATGACTAGTTCAATTACAAGCGTACCCTTGGCCATCCGAGTTGATTGCAGTACCGGTGGTAGCGATATTCTTCAAAATATGCATTTGTTAGTAACTAGGTTTGTTATAACCCTAGTTAGTTAATTATAGCAAGCCGTAGGCATGTTTGGCCGTGATATATTATTTGTCTTGTCTGACAAGCTCGTCCGGTTATATTCTATATTATTTCAGCGCGTGGTTAGAGTGTAAAGTTCTGCTCGGGTAAAGGTCTGCAACCCCGATCCTTATTTTGGTTTAAGGGTTGTGGTCTTGATCCAGAGTAGTTTCTATGTCATTTTGTCGCTTGTCGCCTTATCTTTCTTTATAGTTAGTTTGTTACTAGTGCACTAATCCTTATCGATATTTTATCGAGACAAGTACATTGGTACCGTACAAAGCTCAAACCGTATTTATTTAGTTATTTGTTGTTTCTTATTTCAGTTGATTGTGGTTATGGTTAACACCTTGAGCTCCTTTATGGTACTTTTTGCTTGGGGTTCTGACCCCACTGGTGTTTGCCATTTAATATCAAAACGAGAACTGGGAGAACTAGATTTGATTAACAAACTAAGAGAGTACAAAGAAGAGTCCTAGGAGATAATCTAAGAACACATTTAATTTCTGGGGGGTGACGATGGAGGGTTAGGAGTGTAGCAACTCTCTTACTCCGTGGATGATCCGATGCGGAAGCTCTTCTCTCTCCCTTGAGTGTTGATTCGCAGGTAGCCAACCAGCCCTTTGTGTGGTCTGGTACCCTATTATTTATAGTTATATTTGTGGCTGCATGGATTTCTGCCCACATGGATGGTGGGGTTTGCCACGTGTCCCCTCTCAATGGAAGGGTGCTACAGCTATGCACGGGAATTCGTGCTCCGTTGTTACGTGAACATTTGTTGGGATTTTGTTGTTTACTGAGTATCTGGGCGGTTCTCAACTGTATAGGCGAGATTTGGTCAAATAGACACGTGGCCGTTATTTGGTTGGAGTGAACCGCTCAGTTGTAACAACAAGACTAGGTCGACCTGGAATATGGTACACATGTGGCCAAAGACGCACGGGACACACGGAGTCTGGAACACACGGGGCCAGAGATGCCTGGACCGTATGGAGTCTGGAACGCATGGGCCAGAGTCGCATGTGACACATGGAGTCTGGGACGCGTGGTCCAGAGACGCATGGACCGCATGGAGTCTGGGACGCATGGGCCAGAGCCGCACAAGTTTTTTTTGTTGTATTGTCCATGTGGCTCTGTACCACCCTTGGGACTTCTGTCTCTTAGTGCGTTCTCGTCCTTCAAAGCGATCAGAAAAATTCTTTTTGTCAGGATTCTGTGTCAGGCTCCATCTTTATTGTCAGGACGCCATGTCAGGTCGACCTGCTGTAAGTTGTTATGATGCTTGTTTGAACCGCATATATGTCCCTTTTCTGGGCCGCATAGTATCCATGCAGTCCATCATCTGTTGAGTTTTATTTAGGGCGCATGGACGTTGGGTGCATGGATGCATCTTTTTCATGCTTCTACAAGACCCCCTTCAAAGTTTTTAAACTAATAAGTTTGAAATACTTTGAATAAGAAGCATGGATGGGGTACGTCCGGACCGCATGGACATTGAGCCGCATGGGCGAATGCTGCTAGGCTGTCCCTTATTCATTAACTGCCAGATTTTGCCTTGACCCTTGGGTGAATTTTGTTCGAATTTTGTACCATCTCCTCAGGCAGGGCTCTAGGCGGCATTTTCCAAGGAGATAAAAGTGGATCGCGAAAATCGAGGCATCAAGTTCATCGCCATAACTGCCCCATTCGTCATCTTGATCTCTTCATGCGTCTCTTGGAGCCTATAAGTAGGCGACCTGGGGATGAGAGAGAATTTTGTCTTCCGTTCCTCCTCCTTCGTGAAGATACTGGATGTTGTTGTCTCTCTCGCCGAGGAGTCAGTCGAGAGCAGGATTGATTCGTGACCCCCTGATGCAGGGCTTCTACTATGAGGTAAGGGGGTATCCTATCTCTCGTGTTGGGCTGCTAAGGTCACCGAGCCACCGGTACACATATTTGCTGTGGGTAGGAAGTCCTCCCCGACATAAGTCGTCCCTTAACAAAGTTTTGTCGCATAGATGAAGGCTCCCTTTGGATATGTGTAGACCTCTTCATAGAGCTCTGTCATGTGGGTGAACACTTCTTTATGGCATGCATGCAGGATCTATCTAACCTGTGCGTCGAGCTTTTGGCAAGGCCGTATGGATGAGGAATCATCCATTTTATGCGGGCCGAGCCTGTATGTGGCTTGGCCGCATGGGTGAGGTCTCATCTTGCTCGTCCGTACAGACTTAACTGTACATGGTTGTGGCCCGGCAACGATATACGGCGGTTATACCTTTTTATAATCTTTGCTGAGACTTATGCGTCTTCTTTATGCAGGTTTTGCCTTCGCTCGTGTTGCCTATGATGGGGCATGGAAGGATATCATAATACCCGTTGTTCGGGATGAAAACCAACCTTATGCGGCATTTCTCCAGGAGATACGGTCGGTTTGGCAAGAACGAATCCAGGAGACAAGGATGAACATCTCGCGTCATACGCTAAGTTGCCCTTGTTCATGCAGCGTGTCAGCTTCTTTTCTCTCTTTTATGTGGTTCACTATCGGCCGGGAGACTGCGAGGTCGATGGCAGGTTTTAATTAATTGCCATTCCTGTCGTCGGCCTTCCCGCATGGTTGTAGAATGTCTGGTCCTTCTCTTCCTTTGCTATCCATCAATGTGAATTTTCCATATACTGAGGTTTGTACTGTGGATTAGTGAGCCAGAAAACCTTGAGCTCTGCCGTTGGGCCCTACTTGTGTCAGTAGCGAAGATAGCATGGAGGAGCGCTTGTAATGAAAAAGTTTTGTATCAGCGAGACTTCACGGAAAATCCTTTAAGGCATGTTTCTATCATATATACTCATGACCTTGAATACTAATAAAAACTATTGAATGAAATAGATTTCCATCATATGTACTCATGGGCTTGAATATTAATTAATGAAGTCTTTCATTTTTTTAAAAATATTTGTATGTTGTGAGTTTTTGGGTATTGTACTAGAGGTAATATGGATGTAGCACCATACCGTAACTTTTAAGGATATCCCACTGGAGGATTTTTGTGGACCTATTACCCTTTTACACAATTTGGGGTACGAGTAATAGATTCGAAATAAACCCTATCATAGGTAATATGGATGTGATAGGTTTTGTGGATTGTAAGGACATCCCGCTGAAGAATTTTGGTGGATCTATTACCCTTTTGCACACTTTGGGGTACAAGTAATAGATTCGAAACAAACCCTATCAGAGGTAATATGGACGTGATAGATTTTGTGGATTGTAAGGACATCCCGTTGGGAGATTTTGGTAGATTTATTACCCTTTTGCGCACTTTGGGGTGCGAGTAATAGATTCAAAATAAACTCTATCAGAGATAATATGGACGTGATAGGTTTTGTGAACCCATTACTTTTTGCGCACGTTAGTGCAAGTAATAGGTTTGAGACAAGCTCTGCCAGAGATAATATGGATGTGGCAGTTTTTTTGGACTTAACATCGCGGGCATACTCCGAATTGGGTACAGGTGATAAGTTGGAAGACAATCGATATCAGAGGTAATATGGACGTGATGATCGGTGGTCAAGACCGGAAAGTTTTCTCAGAGGTAATATGGACATGGCAGACTCCGCCGGAGTAGTGTATTAGAGCGACAGTCCAGAGGTCCTGTGGACCCGAACCAACGCCAAGGAAGATACGATGTAGTTTGATAATAGAGTAGTACCGGTCTAATTTAGACGTAGTACTTTTTGAGGAACTTGCCGTTGATAGGCATCAGGAGCAAGTCGCCGTTGGATTTTGCTAGCCGGTACGCACCATTGGAAAATAATATTTCCATAACGAACGGGCCTTCCCATTTAGGTTGAAATTTGGTGGCCGTCTTGTGAGTCATAACCATTGGTCTTCTAACTGTTAGGACGAGGTCACCCACTTGAAACGTTCTCTGTTTTACCCGCTTATTGAAGGCTCCAGAGAGATGCACTTGATACAACTCTATGCGTTGTTGAGCTAAGAGTCATTTCTTGTCGAGTGCTTCCAACTCCTGTAACCGTCTACGGTAGTTGTCGTCTGTGGTTAGTTGGTTGGAGAGAGATACTCGTAGTGAAGGGATTTGGATCTCCAACGGGAGTACCGCCTCACTTCCATATACCAAAGAGAATGGCGTGTTCCTAGTAGCTGTCCGAACTGTTGTATGGTAGGCCCAGAGATATTCACCCAGCTTCTCGTTCTAGTCGCGTTTGTTGGAAGACACGAATTTCTTGAGGAGCTTGATGATGGTTTTGTTGAACGCTTCCGCTAGATCGTTTGTTGCGGGGTTGTATGCCGTGGAGGCTATATTTTGGATTCAGTTCTTATCACAAAACCAATAGAAGGCGTGACTTGCGAATTGTGGACCATTGTCGTTGACGATCCTATGCGACAAGCCGAAGCGATATATGACGTGATACTTGACGAAGTTAATCATGTTTGTTGTTTTGACTTCAGCGAGCGAAACGGCTTTCGTCCATTTGGAGAAGTAGTCAGTGATCGCTAGGATGAACCGATGTCCTTTTGATGAAGGCGGACTGATTAGCCCGATGATGTCCATTCCCTACGCCTTAAACGGCCAAGACACTACCATTGGGTGTAGGAACTCAGATGGCTGGTGGATGAAGTTCACGTAGATTTGGCATGCTTGGCACTTCCTTGCGTAATCGACCGCATCTGCTACCATCGTCGGCCAATAGTAGCCCATTCTTCGAAGACGGTTATGTAGCTTTGGACCGGGTTGATGCGCCCCACAGATGTTGTCGTAAGCTTCGCGGAGGGCTTTTTTTGCCACTACGTTCGACAGGCATCGGAGCAGAAGGCCGTCGTAGGACTGACGTTACAACATTTTGGTCTCCGTGTCGTAATACAAACGGAGGAGGCGTCTTCTGATTGAAGTAGCTTTCTTTGGATTTTCAAGAAAAATTCCATAGACTGTATAGTTGATGAATGGAAGCCTCCAATCTTAAGTATCTGTGTCGACCTCCGTTGTATAGCTGAGGCATAAGCATAGGTTCTTTTGGGACAGACCAGCTCTTGATCGATCACTGCGATTAACTGATATGTGTTGTCTGGGACTGCTAAGGAAGCAGCGAGGCCGGCTAAAGCGTCTGTCTTAATGTTTTATAACCGAGGGACATGCTCAATAAAGAACATCTCGAAAGTCGTGATGATGCGGTGTGCAGCTTGGTGGTAGGAGATCAAGTCTTCGTTTTCGACTTCATATACTCCCCTTACTTTATTGAAGATAAGCTGAGAATCGTCGTAGGCTTCCAAGCACTCTACTCCGACTTGCTTGGCGAGCTGGAGCCCGATGATTAGGGATTATATTCTGTCACATTATTAGAGCATGGCTCCATGAGAGAGTATGTGCGATTGATGATGAGGCTGTATGGGGAGATCAATAATATCCCGACCCAGGCGATGATGTTGCCTTTGGGCCCTGCTCTTGAAGCATCGTCAAAGAATATTCGCCAAACTGCTTCGCGTGAGGTGACGTTGGCATCTGCCACTTCGTCTGGAATCTCTTCATAGAGCTTTAAGATTTCTGACCTCGGATGGGCTGCCAAAAAGTTGGCCAATGTCTGACCCTTGACGGCCTTCTATGGGACGAATACCATATCATATGGAGATAATAGTATTGCCCAGGTAGCCAAACGGGAACTGAGTGCCCCAGGTTTGGTCATGAGGACCCTGAGGGGGTTGACTCATAAGATTACATGAATGGTCTGTCCAGTCACGTAGTGTCGAGTTTTCTGGATGGAGAATACCAGCACAAGGTATTCTTTCTCGACGACGGTATATCTATGCTCTGGGCCAACCATCATCCGGCTGAGGTAGTATATGGCCTGCTCGTGACCTGAATCACTATTCTGGACTAACAGTGCACCGAGAGAGTGATCCATCGTGCGTAGATAGAGCAGGAATGACTTTGCCATAACCGGGCTACCAACACAAGAGGGTTTGATAGGTATTTTTTGATGTTGTTGAACGCTCGTTGGCACGCTTCATTCTAAACGAAGGAGACACCTTTCTTCAATGAGCTGTGTGAACGACCGACAACGTCCAGAGAGGTTTGATATGAACCTCATGATGTATGCCAACCTCCCTTGGAGGCCACGGAGTTCCCGGAGGTTCCTTGGTAGATTCATCTCCAGGATGGCCTTGGTCTTGTCGGGGTCTATGTGAATACCCCGGAAAGTGATAATGAAACACAAAAATTTACCGCTGGAGACTCCCAAGAAGGACTTGTTAGGGTTCATCTTAAGACGGTGTATGCGCATTAAGTCAAACACATTCCTCAGATCTTGGAGGTAATCATCTTTGGAGTGACTCTTGACGGCGATGTCGTCGACGTAGTATTCCACCATCTTGCGCAGATGCTCACGAAAAATGGTGCTCATGGCTCACTGATATGTAGCATATGTGTTCTTCAGGCTGAAATGCATGATTGTATAGCAGTATATGCCTATCGGGGTCCGAAATAACGTATATTTCTTATCGTCGAGAAACATCTTGATTTGGTTGTAGCCTGAGAAGCCATCCATGAAGGACATGCGCTCGAAGCCACAAGTGTTGTTGATCATTACGTAGGTGATTGGAGGAGGAAATTTGCCTTTGGAACATGCAGTGTTTAGATCATGAAAGTCGATGCAGACTCGGATCTTCCCATTCTTCTTAACGACAGGCACGATGTTGGCTACCCACGGGATATTGTTCTTCGTGGATGAAGCCACTAGCTATCATCTTGTTAACTTCAGCTTTGATGAAATCCATTATGTCTAGCCGGAACCGTCGTTGCTGTTGCTTGACTGGTTTGGCGTCTGGCCGAATATTGAGTTTGTGGACCACGATTTGGGGGTCCATTCTTAGCATGTCTTCGTAACTCCAGGCAAAGACATCGATGTATTCTCTGATGAGTTATAATAGGAATTTCTGATCTTCGCCGGACAGACTTTTGCTGACAAAGATAGGCTTTGGTGAGGTCTCGTTACCTAGATCGACTCGAACGACTTCATCCTTGGTAGGAAGTTCTCGCTGCTCAAATCGTATCTATTATTGTGAACCCAGATGTTGGGCCCAAGGTTCCATCTCAAAGAGCTCGGGTGGATCCTCGTTGTCTTCCTCAAGGTCGGTAGACACCATGTTAGAGGATAGTGTTTGTCTGAGCATGTTCCCGATGTTGACGTCGGAGTCGCAGGCTTACGATTCTGAAGAGTGTGAGCGTTCCTCATCTTCTTTATCTGAGCCCTCGAGGGTTGTAGGAGGCGTTACATATCCTAAGCCATGCTTAGTCTTATGATAATAATCCTCGAACTTGCCCATGGGGGAGGAAAGTCGTAAAGGCGATCTTTGACCTTTGCCGTAGTTTAATCCTTCAGTGACCTCCAGGTTGTATCCCAAATTTTGGATAAGATGTAGGGCTTGCGAGCTGTACTGATAGAGTAAAATTTTGCCTACCTTGGAATCTGGTTCTACTTCCTTTGGGATGAAGGACCGGGGGCATTCCACTCTGTCGAAGATGGTGATCTTATCTTCATTCTTCCACAAACATTAAATTGATACCTTGGTTTACAGACGCTAGGCCGAGATTACAAGTCGCATAAGCCTCTCTCTCCGAAACAGTAAAAGTGTGCCAAGTGGCTACATTTGTGGAATGATACATAGGCGATGTACCAACATTATGTCTTGTATATATGCTTTAGTTCCGGACGCTACTCCCCAAGGCTCCAGAGTGAACTCCATGTCTTAGCACGCACGAAGGAGGCATCCGCACCGAACGAGGTTCTCCCGTACCCTGTCAGCAATCTGGTGGTTATCAGTACATGAATGCACTGGTGGAGAGGCTTCTCGCCCGCTCGACAAATCCAAACACATTATAAACGTTCTGTGCACCATCTATTAAGTTATCTTTCTAGTCTTACCTTAGGATCAGTTTTATGACAATGATGAATAGCCTAACTCGCGTGGCAGTGCGCCGTACGATATAAGAGAAAACACGTCGAGACTTACCATTTGTCCTTCTCTGTCCAAGGAAAATCAAGTTAATTCAAGCGCACAATTCATAATGAAAACCAGGGGCAATAGCATGTGCAAACACAAGTGTTGTGTGCGAGATTCTATTTGGGGTGCACGAGTATACAGGTTATCCAAAAGTATTGCAGAAGATGTTTAAGTGTTCCATATGCACAAGTTGTGTTATACTCATAATCAATCCAAGTGTTTCAGTTGATTAGATGTGATGCAATAACTCGCACGCGGATATTGCACTGGTGATGAGGCTTCTCACCCACTCGACAAATCCAAACACATTATAAAGGTTCCTTATACCATCTATTAAGTTATCTTTCTAGTCTAGCCTTAGGATCAGTTTAATGGCAATGATGAATAGCCTAACTCGTGTGGCAGTGCACCATGCGATATAAGAGAAAATACGGCAAGACTTACCAACTTACCATTTGTCCTTTCCTGTCCAAGGAAAACCAAGTTAATTCAAGCGCATAATTCATAATGAAAACCAAGGGCAATAGCATGTGCCAACACAAGTGTTGTGTACGAGATTCTATTTCGGGTGCACGAGTATACATGTTATCCAGAAGTGTTGCAGAAGATGTTCAAGTATTCCATATGCACAAGTTGTGTTATACTCATAATCTGTCCAAGTGTTTTAGTTGATTAGATGTGATGCAATGACTCGTACGCGAATTGCCGCTAAGCGAGGATGACTTATCTATATGAACATGAGGTCACTGGCATAGCCATAAAGGACCAGGCTTTTTATAGTCTCAATTATGGAATGGGGTGCAACACTTTGTACAAGACTACAAGACAAGCAATTTAGGACGAACGGGTGATACGGAAGAGCCATTGCACGCCATCCTGCCAGAATAGGCGACTATTGGGTAGATGGAGAGTCCAAGGTAATATGCTTTACCAAGGCCGAATACCGTGTATTGCTAACCCACAAAGAGGGGTAGCATATTGGACCCGCTTTGGCGCTCGTATACACCACGCATTCCTCCTAGGCCGGTACGATCTCGGTGCCCCATTGATCGTCTGAGGAATGAGATACCTCGTGCACGAGTTGTCCATTACCATGCAAGTCTTGGGTCATTCCAAATTCATAACATGACACGATAATTCTTGATTTTTTTTTTTCTGAACGAGTATTGCTCCACGAACAGTGATTCATTGCTTTACTTGACACGATTTTTGTTCAGTGTTCAACTTGACTTGATGCATTCCCCTGGTTCGGAGATTGCCTTGGCGACCTAACGGTCCCGGATACTTGTATGTTCATATTGCACAAAAGGACTATTTGATAGTCTTTTGGCTAACAAGATGCATGCGCGATACACGATAGTGTTACTTGATTGTGGCATAAGTTTTATTGTGGCAAGTATTGAATCGAGGCAACATTATAAGTTAACATATAAGCAGGCAAGCATGCATTTTTATGAAAACATAAGCATTTACGTTGGCTCAGGCCTAAAGGTAAGCTGAGGAGTGAAACCGTAAAGGGACATACCAAGCGACATAATCTAGGGTCGTGTAGTGTAGTAAGTGAACAGTGCACTACATAGTATACATATATCGTTCTACTCGAGGCATAGTGGGGCCTAGTTGCACAAGGCAAAGGTAGCATGCAAGGGTCCATATATAAGCAAAGTTTTATTTTCATGTTCTAACACAAGCAATACAAGTTGGGATTATTCCCTTAGCTAGGTGCGTTGTATTCTTATTAGCATGCATGGGGTGATTCACCTGGCGAGTAGCATATATAGTCCATATTTTAAGTGTGCTGGCTAAGCAAAGACAAGTTTATCGTAGCATAGTGATGATTCACCTCAGTCGAGCAATACTTCGAGCTAGCCTCTTAAAGCCTAAGCCGAAACTCCTGAAGGGCCAAGTCGGGAATCCTTTGCCTCAAACGAGTCTTCTCGCTGAGTAAAGCAGGTCGGATCATTCCACTTTTGCCATTTGAATCGACAGTCTGCTTGAGCGGAACGGATCGCCACACAAAGGAGCACTATGAGATAAATTAATAATATAAGCAGCTGTGTAAAGTGCCTCACCCCAATAGTTGCCTGACAAGTTTGCTTCTGACAGCAAATATCGCACCCTCTCCATTAGCGTCCTGTTCATATGCTCCGCTACACCGTTGAGCTGCGGTATCTTTGGTGGAGTCTTCTGGTGTCGTATCCCTTACTCTCTGCAATAAGCATCAAATGGACCGATATACTCGCCGCCATTGTTCGACCGAACACAAAGCAGCTTCTTGCCTGTCTTTCTTTCAACAGAGGCCTGAAACTCCTTGAAAGTGGGCAGCACCTGATCCTTGGTCTTTAAGGTATAGACCAAAACCTTCCTGGAACAGTCATCAATAAATGTTACAAAATAAGAAGTACCACCAATGAATTTTAACTTCATAGGACCGCATATATCCGAGTGAATCAACTCGAGCAACGCCGGCTTCCTTGAACTTGGGTGACTTTAGAAAGATACCCTATTTTGCTTTCCCGCCAAACAGTGCATGCACTTCTCCAACTTTGTAGACTTTAGCCCTGGAATCACCTTCCTGTTCACCAAGTAGCTCATCCCCTTCTCGCTGATATGACTGAGCCGCCTGTGCCACAACTCAGTAGACGCATCAGTAGCTGCGTTAACCTCATGTGTCCCATGTGCGCTCCCTTCCATATAGTAGAGTCCGGACCTCTTGCTTTCTTTGGCAATCACCATCGAACCTCTGGAAAGCTTCCACTGATTGTTCCCGAAGAGACTGAAGAAACCCTCGTTATCCAATCTTTCAACCGATACCAGGTTGAAACGGATATCAGGGACATGACAGACATCTTTGAGAACAAGAACTGCACCTGTCCTTGTCCTCAAATGCACATCTCCAATGGCAACTTCCTTTGACACATCTCCATTTCCCATCTTCAACACTCCACAGTCGCCTATTGTGTATGTAGCAAATAGTGTCCTGTTGTGAGATACGTGCGCTGAAGCACCTGAGTCCACCAGCCAAGAGTTGTCATCGCAGACGAGGTTCATAACTACCTCATCACCTACAATGATCACGTCGCCTCCATATGTCGAGGCCACCGCTATAGTGTTCTCACTTTGCTTCCCATTGTTGCCATTCTTCTCTCTCTTCCAAGCGAAACAGTTCCGCTTGATGTGGCCCTTCTTGCCACAATGTAACACTTTGAGTCCTCGTACCGACCCTTGAACCTTTTTCTGCTTTTGTCTTTGTCATCGCCTGGACCCCTGCTTTTACCCCTTCCGCGACTCTCTGAAACAAGCTCCTCTGAGTAGGATGTGGATGAAGTGCCCTGAGAACGTCTTCGCATCTCTTCATTCAGTACCCCGATCTTGGAAAACTCTAGACTGACCACGCCTTCTGGAGCAGAAGCGATCATAGACACTCGTACGGTCTCCCACTAGTCTGACAATGTACACAGCAGCCATAGTCCCTGAACCTTATCGTCGAACTTGACTCCCATCGAGAATAGCTGGTCAACTATGCCCTGAAACTCACTCAATTGATCCGTAATAGACGCACCATCTTTGTACCACATACCCATCATCATCTGGATCAGGAACAATTTATTTACTCCGGTCTTCTTCACATACAAAGATTCCAGTTTATCCCACAGTGTCCTCGCGTGCTCAATACTGGCAACGTGGTTGTACACGTTCTCGTCAACGAACTGCCTGATGTACCATACACACCTGTATATGCTCAAAATTTCAGTCCTCTTCAGACTTGTCACTGGGCCTCTCGGAAGCAAATACCGGCAGATGCAACTTCTTGACAAATAGCAGATCCTTCATCTTTTTTCTCCAGTAATGATACTTGGTACCGTTCAGCTTTACCATGCGTACCGGCTTTGCGTCCATCTCTCCTCCCTGGTTTGCCTGTTAACTCCTGACACCCTTCTGAAATTCCAGAACCTGACTTTGATACCACTTTATTGGGAACGAAAGTGCGAAAACCGTTCCCCAAACCAGAGAGTACCTACGAGAGAACCGAGCAAAACGCATAAACCAAAAACGCCAAACACAAATCGCAGGCACAAAGATTTTTGACGTGGGAAACCCTTACGAAAAAAATCACGGGACGATCGGAGTCCAACCCTGAAAAGCCTCCACTAATGGAATAAGAAATACACTGACTCCTTACAAACTTCTCACCGATCCAAACGGATCACCACAACTCTTTTGGAACATAAAATATGTTATAACCACGAAGAAGAAAGACAACGAAAAATACCCGAAACTGATCTCATTCTTCGAAACGACCTCCAATCATTCTTTCTCCTCTCCAATGTTACAATGACACTCTGACCTCCTTTTCTCTCATTGTTGGTATTTTTTTTTAGAGAGAGAGATGTATTTTAGGGCCAGGAGACCTATATATAGCCTCAAACCCATAACTAGCATTCCTATTATAGATAGGAATATACAATCCAAATCCATTGATATATTCCTATTATATGTAGGAATATCCAATCCAAATCCATTGAGATATTCCTATTATATTTAGAAATATCCAATCCAAATAAATTGAGGTATTCATATTATATGTAGAAATACTCAATCCTACTCCGGGATATTTTTCACATAGGTTGGGAACCCCACCCACTCCAACACAAACTGTCCCAAACATGTAATCATTTAAACCGAAAAAACCAAATATGTTCGATTTCTGCGAGAGGGTCTGGCAGAATCTGTGTATCCCAGACTCTCTAGCGTAAACTTCTTAAGTTTAGAATTTTTTTTTTCTAAACTTATTATCCCTACGCTAATTTACTATAAATATATATCGTACGAGATTTTTTTGAATCCAAATTAAAATATATTCAATATTTAAATTATATTTAAACTAATTATATGATATTATCTAAATATATATAAAAAATTCTACAATAAATTTTTTTTAATTAAAATATATTTAAATTATTTTAATAAAAATATATTTTTTATTTAATTTTAATATTTTTTTTGTCCGTGAACTTAGACTAAGTAATACTAGAGATAAAAGAGAGATTAGTAGCAATATGTATATAATATTTTTTTTCTTCTAATTATTATAATAGGTTAGAATTTTTTTGGATCCCTCTGGACCGTGGGTCACAGGCAGTCTCCCCGGGTAGGCCCGTCCTCCAGCTCACTAAGAGAGAGAGAGAGAGAGAGAGAGAGAGAGAGAGAGAGGGGGAGGTGAACGAATACAAGCATTCTCCCGGCGGAGAGAACCAATGGCGCAACCGTTGTTTAAAATTTGCCATTCCTTCCACGTTGAAGGACTCACCAAACCCCTCCCAAATGCTTCTGCCGTCAAAGTGGCCCACGAACCATCAAATCCCAATCCAACAGTCAATATTCTACCTCCTTCAAAACTGACGGTCGAGATCGGTTGGAGACGACAATGATTGGGGTTGAAACGGATACTCCACCCAGCCACCCACGTTCCGTCCAGTTCACGTCGTTAGGTAGACAGACGTCTCCACGTCAGCGAGAAAGAAGGGAAACACCCACGTTCTCCAGCTCCCCCATAAAATGTCCAAAACGCTCCTTCTCCGCTCCCACATACCGTCCCAGTAACGATTGGGGGGCAAACGCGTCACATTATTGTCAGTGGCAGTTTTCGTAAATATAACCGTTGTTTATCTCCTTTAGTTTGAAAAAAAGGAAACAAAAATCCGCCGGCACTGGAGAAAGGAAAAAAGAGAGAAAGTCCACTGTCCAACGAACAAATTCGGAGAGATCGCTGCTGTGAGCGAAAATTAGGGTTTCCTTCTAAAAAAATTAGGGTTTCTCTCAATTGCTGCTCCAATGGCGCTTGTCGATGCTTCCAATGATGACTCGAAGAGTCTGGATCTCGTGCTCTGATCCCGGATTCTGAAGTCGCAGAGGTATGCTCGGATCTCTGTTTTTTCCTTCTTGATCTGATCGAATTTCGGGATTTTCTCGATTTTTTCGATGTAGATCTGTTTGATCTGCTTCGCTGGAGAATTCTTGAACGATTTGAGTTCTTGAACAATTTGTTGCAGTTTTTTTTTTTTCGGGATTCTGTGGGGGTTTTCGTTGGGGAATGGAAGGCGCTAATGGAGTCGGAGCGGAGAGCGGGAATGGCGGAGCTGTGGAGAAAGATCCGGCGAATGTGGACAAGGAGAACGAGGTCGTCGACAACAGTGCCGCTGCCGAAGAGGCTCCGAAATCCGAAGGATTAGGCTCGAATTCAACTGGAGCCGCCGCCGGCGGCGGCGAGCGCGCTCCGGTTCCTGCTGAGACCAAAGCATCGAATGTTCCCAAAGTAGGTTTAGTGAATACGTCATTTTCCTTTATTCCTATGCTTCTTAGATCGATTGAGAGTGGACAATGTGGTTTTAACCTTTTGTGTGGTGTAGAAAACTGCAAAATCGAAGGCGCGGAAGGATGGAGATCGGAACGTGGTGGCGGCGGTAGCCAAGAATCAGAGGGCGGGCCTCTCGCAGAGTATCTCTTTCCCAGCTAGAAGTACTCTCGCCTCCAATTTGAGGAAGGGCACTGCGATCGTGAAGCCGGCCAAGCCAGAAACTACAAATGGTTTGCAATTGATTTGTTGCTCTCTCGTGCTTGCCTTTTTCTGTGAAGTTACTTGTCTGTGCGATTAATTTTGTGTATCCTGATGCAGGTGGGACTACTGGTAGGGAGACCAATTTGGGTGCTGTGGCAAGAAAGCAATCGGTAAGTCTCTTTGTGTTTGTTGTCGATGGCCTAACATTTCCTATATAATCTCCCAATGGTTAAAGGTTCTGCTTTTACTTATATTGTGTAACTTGATGTATTATTTTCAGCATGTGAAGGCTGGTGCTGGGGAAAATGGGGCCTCTTCTCAATTAACAAAGTGAGCTATTGTCCAAATTATGAATGTCCTCTATTTTGTTAGTGCTGTTTCTTTAAATTCTCAGTTTTCTTTAAATTCCTCAATCCATGCCAGCGAAATAGGGGTTTGGATGAAGCATTAGTTTGGGCATTTGTTCTAGGTTTAACTTTGCTCTTTGTCATTTCTGTGATATATATATATATATATATATATATAAACTATGTTGTCTTTTTACAATCTCCCCAACCTAGGCTCAGATTTGGTTCTCTGCACACCTATCCTGGATTATTGTGTTTGATTCATCCTTCTTTTTCTTCTCAATCCACTACTTGGGATGGTTTCAATCGCAAGATCCCAGTGGTATGATCTCTACTACTCGGGCTAATCACCTTTGCAGGATTGTCTATCGGTGTAGACCACTCCTCTAGGTCCTACTTGGATATCTAGGTTTTCAACCTTTATAATTAAACACATTGTGAGCTCAATGAAATTCAAACCTTTAACTGGTTTCATGAACTTTTATATATAAAAAATATTCATAAATGGATAAAAAAAATTGTTACTATTTTTTATATGACCGACTGACTTTTGACCAATATCAACCCTTTATGTTGGTGTCAAATTCCTAGCCAAGTTAGTTATGAAAGTTCAATGCCATAAAAAGTATTGTACGAATACGGATAAGGACACAATACAGGTATGGGTACGGACGTTTTGATATAGGCACAGTATAGTGAGCTCCTATGAACAAGTTAAGCCGAGGAGCACATGTAAGGTCCCCTTACTATGAAGAGTCTCGACTAAGGGGTAAGATGTTACAATTTGCTATAGAGAATTCCTATGAACACATTAAGCCAAGGAGTGAAAGGGAATGCCTTTCCCTACACAAAGACACATTCATAACTCGGAGTCATTTATTCCACTTATTTCTGTGCACGACAAAGACATCTATCGAATTATGTTAGATTTTCTCATTTTGGTTGCAAGTTTTAATATGCTATAACAGGTCAAACGATGGCCAGATAAAGCCCTTGAGACATTCATTGTCTGCGAAAAGCGAAGATGATGTCAACTCCACTACCTCGTAAGGCTTCCTGCTTGATCATCTTTATATATAGTTAGTATTTATTTGACTATTTATTTATGTTCCACGCTTTGGTTTGAATCCTTTACCCAGAAGTATAACTCCTCGGACTGCAGCACAGCGAAAGAGCACTGGTTCTCTCTTTTCTTTCAGATTGGATGAACGAGCTGAGAAAAGAAGGGAGGTAAGGAAAATTAACATCCCTCTTTCTTTACTTTTCATGTATGGAATTTCTTGATTTGGGCAAAAATATGAGTTGGAGTCGCTTCCTCAGTTTTTCATGAAGCTAGAGGAGAAGATTCAAGCAAAGGAAGAGGAAAATACTAACTTGCAAGCAAAATCTAAGGTAGAGAACTGCCAAAACCATCTTGCAAACTGTTTTTTTACTAATTCTACAAATGAATATTGTCTAAATTCTCTGTTAAATGATATAGGAGAGTCAAGAGGCGGAGATCAAACAGTTGAGGAAGAGTTTGACGTTTAAAGCTTCACCTATGCCGAGTTTCTATCGCGATCCCGGTCCTCCAAAAGTTGAACTGAAAAAGGTATCCATTTTGTATTTTATGTTTGATGCTCGACAATTCATACTTTTTATCATTAATTATAAAAACTATTAGTTTTGTACTGACACTGAAAGTACTCTCTAAAAATAAAAGTACTGCGTTTCACTTGGCATAATTTGTTGTGGATTATTTAAGTGCTGCATGGACATCAAATGACATAATTATCTGTATTCCTTACTGATTTTACTTGTGTAAATAGCGTTCTTGTTAAAGAGTGTATTATTTGGATTATATACCTGTTTCAAATTGACGATTTGACCTCCTTGGACCTATTGGTGGCTTGAATTATATTGTTCAAGATGTAATCCTTCCCTCTACTTCTATGTTCTAACAACCAGGCAATTGTAGCTTTGTAGCTGTGGCTTCTTCTCTATTCGCTTATAACACCAGCTTGTTTGCGTGTCA
Source organism: Iris macrosiphon (assembly GCA_036927795.1). Classification (NCBI taxonomy): domain Eukaryota; kingdom Viridiplantae; phylum Streptophyta; class Magnoliopsida; order Asparagales; family Iridaceae; genus Iris; species Iris macrosiphon. The sequence continues at coordinate 162,080,845 of JAYESA010000015.1, forward strand.
CTCATTGCTCTCCGACTTTGTCAAGTTCTTTGATGTAGAATCTGTAACCGCCAATTCTAGACTTTGTGCCCCTTTCACTAGTCAATAACAGCACCCTCTGACCTTTGTTATTTACTGATGGAGTCCTGCCCAGATGTGGACAATCTTTGGATTAAGAGGATGAGCAAAACTAAGGGCTTTAAGTAGTCCCAATGAATCATAACTTGAATAGGTCTTCCATTCAAGTAGGAATGAATTAGTAGTTCTCTACTATTGGTTAGAGATTTATACAAAGGCCCTAAACTCGTGTATTAGATGATGCTGTTTGATTTATGAAGTTCCTTTTGTGCTTGGGACTTGAGAGATTCAAGTTCATTTCTAGTGGGAGGCTGGAGTTGTTTTTGAGAAGCTTGTCAAACCTTCATCCTATTTATGGAATCAATTAAGCTGAAACTGCGATCAGCCTGTGGCCTGTCGATCCTAAATTTCAGTATCAGAGCATCCGCTTCATTGTATCCACTGCCATGGTTCCATTTTGATTTCTTCTGTAGTAGGAATTGAGCTCCCAGCCACATCCTTGGCAACACCTGTATACATATCAGAACTGATCCTGGTTGCAGCCAATTATGTTGCATGAATGAGAACGAAGCGACACAATATGGACACAACACTATAATGGTAAATCAAGGTAATTGTCAAACTTTTTATGACGGAGCTAGGCGACGAGGATCAAAAGGCGTAGGCGGGGCCCTCAAAACTAAACATGTGTTTTATGACTAGGACTTTGTGTTATGGTTTACATAAGTCCGAGACTTCAACATCTATTGAAATGAAGTGTTTACACAAGAAAGCTAAGTTCTACTGGGATTAAATTAGTACCAAATACATTATAATTGAAATTTTCAGATTAAAAAATATGAAGGGAAAAATGATTTGAAAATACTACAGGCACGGCATATGATATGACAAGCTTCGGGCACAGCGACAGAGATTCAACACCTAATTCGGTGTCCTAGTATATTTTGAAGTGTTTGTGGTGTGTTTGATACGTGCCTACACGAGACGAACATGATACGGATTTTTAGAATGTCCGTGCTTCCTAAATTGCATAAGAGGAGCTGAGGAGGAAAATATCCTACCGAAGAGAACAATAATGTTCCAAAACAAAAGGGAAGAGATACTAACCATGAGAAGTCGATTCCTTGTGTTCACGCAAGTCATCGGTCATTAAATTTTTGCTGAATATAATTCAAGGAGAAGTATTTTAGGTTTTAAAGAGATTAGATTCCTGCAATGCAGAATAGCAACATATTCTTTCCTGGACAGCAGGCCAGCTGGTAAGAAACTAGAAATGTCCAGTTGTGTTACAACTTCTCATTTGGATACCTGTCTTTATAGTGAATTAGAACAAATAAAAATAAATGGTTGGGGCAGAAAAGAACGGAATACGAACCAATAACTTACTGCCATTGTTGATCTCGAGAATCCCTCCAGCCTGGCCTCACACGTCACAAGAGAGCAGTGAAGAAAAATTCGAGTTTCCTTTGCATTATTCCAACCAATATTAACTGTCGCCTGCAGATATCTTTTTACAATAAGTTCCTCTCTAAATCTAAACGCAGATCCTTACCTACACTTTTAAGACATTGCTTGCCCCATCACCATTCCTCATATTTTTTAATTTAGTTGATGTGATCGAAAATGTTAGTTAACCCTTGTTTCTTCTTGACAGTAGTTACTTCATAATTGATCCACTAAAGCAGTACAGCTCTCCACCTTTTCTTGTTTTGTTGTTCTTAGTAGTCTTTCAGCTCACTAAGCCAAAATTCAACATGTCAGTAACCTGAGTCTTTTTTTTTTTGGTCATAAAACGTGTAGTCGTCCTTTTGCAGCGAAGATCCCAAATTTTCTTAATTGAAAATGTTAGTAAATCTAGTAGTAGTTATACCTTGGATGATCATTTAGTTTTCACTCTTAAGTAGTATAGCACACTAAGCCGTAATGGGCCTTGAATAGGGTAGGATTGCAGTATTGCACCATACCAACTTGTACATTTCTTTAGTTCTCAGTCATAGTATTGCACCATACCATCAATCATCTTATACAGTGAATATAAAATGTTTACTATCGTCTGAGGACTCATAACTAATAGTTGCTGATCAGAAGCCACATCCTTGCTATTAGTGAATATTATCCTCTTCAATCCCAGGTGGAAGCCTTTATAGCTCTCATTTTGCCCAGTGTTGGTTTTATGTGGGATTTCTGAACATTTTAATTGTGTTGGAAATGGTATGTTCTGTTTATCTACTTCAGGATGGAGTGAAGTTGTCTTTCTTTCTTATTGCAAGTCATGCTTTAACTCTGAACTAGGAGACCTTACCATATCACCTGTTAATACGAGATCTAAAGAGCCTGTCCCTGTAATTTTTATGCCTTTTGTTTTCCTATGTGCTGCCAAATATTGTTCCAATCAATTTATTGTCATTTAATTTTCTAATATGACAGATCCCACCAACACGGGCAAGATCGCCAAAGCTTGGACGTAACAAGTCTTCCACTACAGCAGGGAACAGCAATTCAGATGCTGGTAGTGTCTCATCTCCTCGTGCAGAGCTCGTCAAGTCATCTGGAGGTGCAGACAAAAGTAATGGTGTCTCTATAGGTTTGAAGAAACCAGCACAGAAATCACTCTCAAAGCTACCATCTCAGAAACCTGCAGCAGTTAAGCCTGAGGCCAAGTCCATTGGGCCAAAGCATAAAGTTTCTAACCCAAAGCAAAAAGTCGCTAAAGCCAAAGTAGACGATGGCAAAACCATGCCGAGAGCAGAAGTCTCTCCCCCTGAAACTTGCGCCATAGTGGAAACAGATTCTAACGAGAAAACAGTTTCATCAGCCCATGAGACGGTTCTCGAGTCATCAGACCCTGGGCTCACTCTGAGCGAAGTGGCTGAGGTTTCACACGAAACAAGTTTCCCAATGTAGCACTTGAAGTTTCTGCTAGAGGCTGAAAGGATTGTAACATTTGGATTCCGTCGATCAGAAGAATTGGGTCAAACTTGTGAATAGGGCAACTTTGTGTGCTTCTTAAAGAGTGTTACTGCTTCATGTCGTGCTTGTTGTTGTTATTGAGGTTGATAGCTTCTATCTTCTGTTCTGCTGGATCTTATTCAGTATCTATGTAAATTGTTTATTTTTGTCCTTATCATATTTTTGTGACCTCGAACTTTTCTTGCTCAACTCTCAACAAAATAAATACTATCTATCCTTGACCCTAAAAGAGGATTCAGGTACAATCTTGAGTCGCAATGGTCTTTGGCAACTTACCATTGTTATCAAGATACCGGTACATTATTTCCTTTTCCACGTTTAGTTTGTAGTCATATGCTAGATGTTAAATGTTATTTTGCACAAGAATTACACAACGTTTCGTTTGATGGGAAATCATCTGATTGAAGCCTCTCTTCCTGTCTCAAAACTTGACCTAGTTTCAGGCCTGGTTTCGTATAGCGACCAATGTTTAAAAAATTGGACCAAAGATCGATCCAGTCTTCCAACCAGTGTATTAATTCGGGTTGAACCAGTTATATATTTACATTGAATAAATTACGAATATATACTACTTAGAAGTTTTACATGTTTACTATAGTAGAATTAGTCAGGGTTGAACCAGTTATATATTTACATTGAATAAATTACGAATATATACTACTTAGAAGTTTTACATGTTTACTATAGTAGAATTAGTCAGAAAACAAACATTAACTTTGATTGCATGTAAATTTCAAAAATTTCAAAACAAAAGTTAAAAGTGAGGATCAATTCAGTTCAAAATCTAACTAGGTCAGATAGTTTGGTGGTTTGACCGTTCGGGTTGACCGGGGTTTTGGAAAAAAAAGGGTTAATATTAAACAAGTCCAAAAAAGTTATTTGTTCACGGGGTTGTCCAATTCAGCTGGCCGATCCGATCTGGATTTTAAAACATTGATAGCTACTGCTTTTCAAAAAGGATCTATGACAGGCAATCCCACTTCACATAAGATTTACTCCAAAGGGATTCATTAATCATAAAAAGGGTTGATTAGAACAAGACGAGAGATTTCAGTCCACCTCACTTAAGAACATAGGAAGGCTTTCTGCCATTTCAGGACTTGCCCTTATTTACATAATCTGCCACTATATATTTACTTTGAAAGAATTATTACACAAACAAATATTGTTCAAAGAGTTATTGACAGTACTTGCATACACTTCCATTCACTGTACTGTGAACCATCCCAGAATTGTGTATAACATTACAAATAGAAATTACAACGAAACTACTTGATCTCTTCTGATTTCTATATGTAGGGATACCTCTACTAACCGTATCTAATCACAAACTGATACAAATCTACAAATACCAAATACGAAGAAGAAGAAGAAGATGATGATGAGAGAAACTTGACATGATCAACCAAGCTTTAGTGCATCCCTGAAACCAATACTGAAATTGTTTCGTAAACCTTTCGTGCCGAGACCACCGGCATTTCCTTTCTGCATCATAGCAACAAACTCACTGTAGTCTATACGCCCATCCTACATATACACATCACAGTAATTAACAACAGTTTCTTATCTCATATTTCTCATCCCATGGTTGTTCAAGAATTGTTCGGATATATGTAACTGAAAAGGCATGCAATTAACTTACACTGTCTTGATCCACTTCTCGCATCATGTCCTCGATCCGGACATCCTCGACACCGAACTCGTCGCAGGCCTGCTGGAGCTCGTCTGCGGTGATGAAGCCGCTGCCGTCTCTGTCAAAGTAGGAGAAGGCTGCAAACAGATGGTCCTCCCTTTCGATCTTGTTCAGGTGCAGAGTGGCGGCTATGAATTCCCCGTAGTCTATGGTGCCGCTGTTATCCACATCCGCCTGTAAAATTCATGCATGGGCACACAATTCATATAGTAGAGACGAAAAGATCTTCTTTCTTTCTAAAGAGATTCGATTCGGAACTATTATCTGTCCAATGTCCAATATTGAAATCATTTCAGAGATTTTTTGTTCCTCTCTTACTTTGTCCTCTTACTTTGTCCATGTCCGAGTCAAATAGCAATGCTTTGAAGCACTTCTTTTCAGCCAATATAACTATATTTGAATAATTCAAGCAATATACTATGTGCATTTTCTCTAGTATATGATTGTCTTGCTCAAGAAATAGGTTTAACATTCAAATTCAATACAAGATATCGCTTTCAGAAGCTATAAAATCATCTTTATGAAAGAAGATGCAAGTTCTATGCTTGTTTGAAGTTTTAAAAAGTTCTCATATTCCATGAAAATCACTATTGAGTTTGCTGTTTTCGCAGAATTTGAAATCTAGAACTTACAGCCTGCATCAATGCGTAAATTTCCGACTCCTTGAGATCGGCACCGACTCTTTCCAACCCGGCCTTGAGTTCATCGAAGGTGATTTGCCCACTGTTGTCCGTGTCTATCATCCTGAACATTTCTTTTAGGCCAGCAATTTCTTCTTCGGAAAGGCTCTCTGCAATAACCTATCAATAGATACCAAAATCCTTCTTAGAATCGGTATGACACAGCTGTAGATATTCTTGATCGATTAGTGTATATTACTAGGAGAATGCTTGTTGAAACCCGAGTTATTGATTTTTCCTTTTTTTTTTTTTTTGGGCAGCAAGTTTCTTGATAAAGTAGAAGTGAAAACTAAAAACTTCTTCTCAATATTCGCCTCCCTCTGACTTCATTTCCTCCCCTATTCCAGTCATAAAACATAATTTGAAGAGAAAGACATCCGGTATAGTATAGATCTTAGTTCTCATTATCTATAATCTATGTTGCACGACTATGAACATTGATACACAGATTAGGACATAATAAGGACACTAGATACCAACATTTTTCATATAGCTACAGTAAGTACTAAACTATATATGTTGCACGATAAGGGTAAGGATACTGGTGTAGGTATGGACATGATAAAGGATACAAATACGGGTACGGACACGATATGGATGCCTATACGGGTGTGGACAGTACACAAAACATAATTTCAAGTCCAATTGTTCTACAAGCAAGCCTGTAGGAAGGTCTACTAGCAAGAGAACCCCACGAGTTCAATACACGAAACGTAAATTCAAGACGTAGGCGTCCAATAAAGATCTTGATTTCAAGACGATTGTGACCGAATGGTTCTTATTTAAGATTTTATAAGGAACAATTCAAGCATATAAAAGCTTACTCTGAGTGCCATCTTTTTGAGTTTGTTCATCGCAGAGAATTGCTTCAAGCGAGACAAGACTGCACAATCTAGTGGCTTGTCAGGAGCCATGCCATCAACTTGAAGCCAAGGATGACCTGCACGAAACAGCAAACTAATCGTTGAACATAAATATTCACATAATATCAAACAGAAGAAAATATAAGAACTCACATAAAACTTCGTGAGCTGACAACCGCTTTCTGGGGTCTCTGATGAGCATTTTCCTTACTAGATCCTTGGCACTGTCAGAGATGCTCGGCCACGGATCTGAATCGAAGTCGAGAGTGCCGGTGAGAACCTGTTCAAATATCCCTTGCTCAGTTTCTGGGATTTTTTTTTTCCAAATAATGGGATGGGTCAGTTGAAGAAATCAGACTCGTAAATTTTAGGACACGAAATCGGCAAAAAGCCAGACAACTAACTAACCTGCCCAAAATGGGGGAACACCACTCAGTAGGATGTAAATGATGACACCGGCGCTCCAAACATCACACTCTGGGCCGTAACGCTTTTTTAAGACTTCCGGCGCGACATAGTAAGGGCTTCCTACGACGTCGGTGAATATTTCTCCTGAAACGAAAGAACTGTCAATTCAAGATCAGACATATATAGGAAAAAAACTCATGTAGTTGCATTGTTGCAATATAGTTCATCATGTATGTATGTGTGCAGGAAAATTAGCCTCCAAGTACATGCCCTGATGTGTCAAGTGTTGGCAAATAGTTATAATGTGGCAAGACACATATGACACGATACGGATACAATATCTCGATTTGGCAAATATGATGGTGTATTTTGGAGAGTACATGCCGTGTCCTATGCGATGTTTGATTTTGGCATATATCATAATGTATTTTTGAATGTCTGTGACGTGTTCGATACATGTTTAATGTATATACTATCGTAGTGTATTTTGGAGTATTTGTGCCATATCCGATATGCGTGTGAATTAGATATGCGTGTGAATTAGGCACACCGTCAAGTGTCTGTGCGCCTGGCAAGACACACATATGACACGATACAGATACAATATCTCGATTTGGCATATCGGAGTGTATTTTGGAGAGTATGTGCAGTGTCCTATATGATGTTTGATTTTGACATATCATAATGTATTTTGGAATGTATACGTGTCCGATACGCGTTTAATGTATATACTACCTTAGTGCATTTTGAAATATTTGTGCCATGTCCTATATGTGTCTGAATTTGGCATACCATCGAGTGTCTGTGTCCTGTCCATTACGTGTCCGACACGAACTGTGGGTTTTATAATCTTAGCCCATCTAAATCTAATAACAACAATGGAACAACCATTGAAATGAAAAAGAAGAGGTGATATATATATATATATATATATATATATATATATATATATATATATATATATATATATATATATATATATATATATATATACCTGGCTGAAAGAATATGGAGAGGCCGAAATCGATGGTCTTGAGAGGAGATTCCTCCTGCTGGTCGACGAAGAGGAAGTTCTCCGGCTTGAGATCCCTATGCATGACCCCCAGAGAATGGCAGGCCTCCACCACCCCGACGATCACCCTGGCGAGCCCCGCGGCCTTCTTCTCAGTGTAGTGCCCCCTCTGAATGATCCTGTCGAACAGCTCCCCGCCCGCGCAGAGCTCCATCACGACGTGCACCGCCACGGTGTCCTCGTAGGCCCCCTTGATCGATATCACGTTGGGGTTCCCGGAGAGGTGGTGCATTATCTGGATCTCCCTCCGCACGTCCTCCACGTCCTCGTCCGTCACCAGCTTCCTCTTCAGGATCGACTTGCACGCGTACTCCTTCTCCGTCGCCTTCTCGATGCAGAGGTACGTGGTCCCGAACTGCCCCTGCCCGAGCTTGCGCCCGAGGCTGTAGATGTCCCGGAGGTTCTCGGTCCTGCGGCGGAGCACGGAGTCCACCAGGAGCCCCGCGCTGGCGACCCTCTTGACCTGTGCGGCGGGATTCTTGGGGGGCTTCGGAGGGGGCGGCTGCGGGACGGGCACGGGCACGGGCACCGGCACGGACACGGGCACGGGCGGCCCCGGGTCCGGTTTGGCCTCGGGCTCTCGGGTCTCGGCCTCGGGGATGGTTACGGGCTTCGGGGCCGCCTTGTTGTCGTTGGCGGCGGCGGCGGGGAGGGAGGGTTCTTGGTCTGCGATGGCGGCCTTGGCTTTGGACTCGACGGCGGTCGGATGGGAGCGCCAGAGGGGGATGGACTGGAAGAATCTTGATCGGGTGAGTCGGCTCGGGCCGGCGCAGGCATTCCCCATGCGAGGAGGACGGGGTGCTCGTTCCGCGTCTTTCTCTTCGGTTTCGGCAACGCGGATTCATTCATTCATCAATGGGTGTTAGGCCGGAGGAGGTCTGCGGCTCGAGCCGATTCGGGAGAAGAGAGAGGCATGGGCTCCCTCGTCCTCGAATGGGCCAAATGCCGTGTCGAAATCCTTCGATTGGGATTCGAGGGAGCAAGGAGGAGGGAGGGAGTTTTAGAATGGTGAAGAACGAGGAAGAAGAAGAACGAAGAACGAAGAAGGAAAGAAAGAAGGAAGGAAGGAAGAAGAAAGTCGCGGGAAAATAGGGGAGAGGCGTACAGAAAGATAGAGAGAGGAGGGCCTAACGGTCATGTTAACGGTCTTGGACCGGTTGGCCATTCTTTACTGTATTGGTCCGAGTCAGGCAGACAGGGTTTGCAGGCTCAGATATTGTTGAATACTCTGTTTTTTTTTTTTTTTTTCCCTTAGTCAAGAAAGAGAGCACATAATAAATTATGCTGTGGGGATTTTTTTTGGATATTATGGGGAGGGCAAGACAAATGCATATTCTATCTTAGGATGAACGCCTGGCATCCTTCAAATCATATTATTTTGATTAGTTACGTTTACATGCGTTGCACGTGCTAATAAGAAATTAAAATAATAATTTCTATATTATTACTAAAAAAATAGATAAAAATTTAAATTATATTAAAATAGTTTAAATATATTTTAATTAGAATTTGTAATTGATGTGTTTTTAAAACTTTGGATATATGTGGTTTAAATATAATTTGAATACTAAGTATATTTTAATTACAACTTTCTTTTATAGATAAGTTTATAGGCTTCGGATATATTTTCATGTAATTAGACATATTTTAGGATTTTTTCTTACTTAGATGAGAATATACATACACGATAGTTAGAAGGATTTTAGAAAAAATATTCTCTCTTAATTAAGTGATGATATACATACAGTTTAAATGGCTAATTTTGAGTCATTTTCAAGCCTCTTTATAATAGTAAAGATAAGCGCCAATGATAGATATGCAATTCTCTGAGCCAATTTTTTTAATATTATATTATTTAGATACTTATTCTAAGCTTTTAATGGTTGAATTTTTTATTTCATATTTTTGTATTACTTTTATCAATGTTTTCTCTTTGGTTTTAGTTTTTTTTTCCTGATTTATGCATTTATTTTACTTTTTTACGTGGACTGTGATGAGGAAAAAAAAATATGCGAGATTTGTATACTTCAAAATCTTAGTGAGTTTGCTTGCATTCCATATGTAGTATGATGAATGAAGAGGTAACGAACTAAGTATTACGTACGTAACGATACTAAGTTTTGATGATTCATTGTCATGCTTTGATGGGTGAAGAGATGAATATCTTTGCTAATTTGTCCATAATATTAAAATCACATATTCCGAGTCAATAATTTTGTTTTTCATTCTACTTGCTCTATTTAGTTATGTTTCAATATTTCACTTTCCTATTTCTTGATTTATTTTCTGTTTTAGAACCCTATTTCCCTATTTCCCAAGTGAACCGAACAATAGAGGGGTGGGAGGCCCAAGTCATGTAATGTTTCAATGCTTCAATCTTTCGATTTAATTGGTCTCTGTTTTACTATCTCATATTTTTAGCAATTTTTGGTATGACGGAAGTTTTGATATAAAATGTGTTTCATGTAGGGATGGACACGGTTTGAATTCTCACTTGGGAACGTAGTTCCTAACCCGGTGGAAAGGACATATCAAAAAAAAAAAAAAAAAAACCCTTCTTTTCATCCATTACCCCCAATGTTTGTTAACATGTTCTGGATGTTCAAGATGATAATTTGGCACAAAGTGATTCTGTGCCCCACTGTGTTTCCTGTGGCTGTATGCTCTTCATTATATATTTTGGTTCAAGATGATATTTTCCTTGTGTTGGGAGAATTAGGACAATGAAATATATATCATGTTGGTTAATAATGTATACTTTCCTTTGAATTTGCACCATTTATTATCATATTACTGTTGCTTGTTCCCTCATTAGTTTCAATTTTATGTTTGAACCAACTTATTGGATGGTAATTTCTTGTCGACAATGGCTTCGGATGATACTTTCATCTTGGATGATACTTTCTTGCCTACAATGGGTATGGATTCCCATATACTGCAACCTTGTTTTCTATTTTTCTTATTAAATTTATTAAATTTCTATTTTTCTTATTAACCTTATTTAATTTGGCTATGATGAGGCAAAGAATCAGAGATTTGATGAGGGAATTTCCATGTCAGTCAGATTTGTAAGATTTCCTGTGATTCATGATGGGTTTAGCATTACTGTATTGAAGATTGGAGAAGGTTTTTGAGTTGGGTTGCAATCCTTGTCAATATTCATAGGTGATGAGGCAACCAACACTTAAGTTTCTGAGATTTTTTTTTTTTAAAAATTTGACATGATAATTGATTTCTTGAGTTTCAACAGCTTTGTATTTATGAGCCAAATTTCACTTGAGAATTGTGTGGTCCCAATTGTTTCTGAGCCAATTTGGTAAACAAATTTCACAATGGAAGCGTTTGTATATGTTTTGTAGCTTTTCATAATACAGATTTTGATAATTTTACTACATCAATTATGAAATGTATTTTTTCGTAGTGAGAAGCATTATTTTTTTTGCAACAAATTCAATCTTTATTGGTACATAAAATTCCAAATGTTATGTATATCAATTAGCCTTGTTATTCATCTTTACAACAAATGTTGTAAGCTCACCATATTCAAATGGTGGTGCTGATATGCACTTTCTTTGGAAAAAGTTCACTTTCTTTGGCCAAATACAGGCGAGTAATCGAACAAAAATTCAGGAAAAATAAGAATTTCAAAGCAAACCAAACAGTTTTTTTTAGAAATTCCATATTCAGAATTTCTACCTAATTTCCATAGATGGAAATTTATTTTTCCAATTACAAAACCACTTCCTATTTACCAAACAGGTCCAATTGATATATGTACTGGAAAATGGTTGGTTGTAAATTGGGTCGTTAATGCAACAAAAATTACAAAACCACTTCCTGTTTCCCAAACAAAACCACACAGATTGAAATTGCAGCCAAAATAGTTGTAACAATGTTGCAGGAATTGATATATGTATTGCAACTTTTGTTGCATTAACGACCCAATTTACAACCAACCAAACAGTCACTAAATGAGAATAAGCACAAGAGGTCTTCCAGCATCTTAAAAGCAGGGGAGGTTCCTTTGAAAAACTACTGCTTTTCGGAAAACATTCAGTTTGATTTGCACATTTTTTATCTATTAATGAAATATGGATTGGATTAGATTAGATTTGATTTGCACAATTTACATTTGTTAATGCACTATGGATTATATCTGCTTGATCCCATCCTCTATATAAATTAAGAAACATTTCCTGTTGAATACCTATGCTCTTTTAGTTAACAATATTAACTGTTTATTGGGAACAAAGAAGCAGCTTTACTTTATGCATTCTCATCACTTTCTCCATATTTTGGACAAGATCACAGTTTTTAACCATTTGAAGGGTACCCAGAATGATTCAAAGATAATTTGATAAGAAACAGTATGTATACCGCTAGAAACTTGAAGGCTATTATCACTAAATCAAAAGAAAACTAGAAGGAGAATAAATTTCAAGAAATTGATTTTCCGTAGTAAACAATCTAGTTACAATATCACAAAAGATTACATCACTAAGATCCTGTGGTAGTAAGATATACAAGGATTTCTTTCAATAATGAAACAAGATGCTGCACTTTTCTTATTGACAACTGTAAACACACATATATATTCTCCTTTACCTTTTCCTTGGCAAATGTAGAATACCAGGGGAGCAAACCATACTACTACACTATTTTTCACCTCAGATACAGAAAAATCTCAGGCTTAAGCAACATTGTCCCTTTTTCTTCTCCTTGCAGTCCTTGGTCTTGTACTTGCTTCCGTAATGACCACTCTCATGGAAGCCATTGGCGCTCAGGCTCCCTTCATCACACACCTTACTCATACTTTCTAATACTGGGACCTGCTTGACGGTAACTGTAGTTTCTCCTCGATTTTTGTCATGGAAAGCTGAAAGACTCTCCTTCCGCTGGGAGCTTTCTCTTTGTCCATAGTTAGCTTCCTTTGGAACCGACCCCATGCTAGTGTTTCTGCAAGAATTGGAGTAAAAGAAATTAAAAGCAAGCAAAAGTGCCCCATGTTACTTACTCTGTTATGCAATGGAACATTATAGATACCTTTTGTTTTATCACGTTCATACTTCATATGCCAAAGGTTTTTATTACCTACTACAGACATAATAAGAGTTGGGATATCTCTGGTAGCAATGGCGATATTAGAACTAATCAATGTTATTAAAGGTGTCCACCTCGCTGCCCTAGGCAGCCACCTAGACTGTCTTGACTTAAATGTGACCGACCCAGTTAGCTTCTTTTGCCTTTTTCTTCAGTGTAAAATTTGCATCATGCTGATACCTAAATTAAATCCTCCCATGCTTTGATTAATGTCATCAGTCTACATTGTTGGTATGCAACCCAGATAAAGGAGGGTTACATTTGGTAGTTCTTCAGCTGATAGCCAGGTGCACAACTTTTTCCAATCTATGTAATTAATGGATAAGGAATACATGTTGAGATGCCCCTTGACAGACATTGGAGAGACATTGGCCCTTCATAGACCAGAATGGGATCGTGTAGCCAACCCGAAAAGAATTTGAGATAAAATCTCTATTGTTTTATTTTTTTATTTTTTATGTTTGTTGTTTTTGAGATTCTGTTGTTGATTAAGAACATTATAAGCTATACTACTTGACTCAAAAGCCAAAGGTAAGGAGCTGTTGATGTATATTAAGCCAACCGACCCCAAAACTATTAGTGAGTATTTTTGTAAGATTTATTTGTCAAATTTGACCTACCTTAGAAAAATATTGAACCAATATCAAAAGCTTTATAAACAATAATATTCAAGTATTTTCATAAAGCTGTATATAGTTTGCATTTCCTAACAATTATGTGGTGAAAATAAAAAATAGTTCAGTTTTGTTTCTTCCTCTAGAATCCATAGAAACTAATTGTAATTGTGTGTATGTGCGCGTGTGCGTTTTGAAAGGTCTACACAAAACGTGCCTCAAAAGTTTTGTAGGTTAAACACATGAAGGCAGTTTTATGATGTGTTCGTCTCTAGAGGCGTTGACACATGCTTGAATAAAATGTCTGACCCTTGTTATGTATAAACATAGTGTCACTCTTAGGTTCAAAAGACATAATTTAAATCGTCAAATTCTCCATAGGTAAACTTGTCAAAAGAATGAACACCAAAATTGAACTTTTAGGACAATTAGATTATGTTTATACGCATTTTTGTGGGGTCGTTTTTTCAAATACTGATCTGCCAATTCACATACAGCTTTTGTTGTATGGTCTAAAACATAGTGTTTACATCTAAAGTTCTAAACCCCCATCGAACCACATTCAGGTATGTGTTCTGTTATGGGGGTACATTTGGCGATCCGAATCAGTCGCCGAAATCTCATCATAAACTTTGTTTTTAACAGTTTTGAGTTGACACCATTGTACCATTTTAATTTGAATGTTATGTTCCAATTGATGTATGAATGTGGAAAGTCAGTTTTACATCTCTTATTAAATGAAACCATAGTTTTGAATTTTCTTATGTACTATATGAGATTTTCTTTCCGTATATGACACAATTAAATTTGAACAAGTAGTATCGACCCAATTATATTTTTGCGCACCAAATTTCCGTAGGTAACTCATACTTCCCCCTCTGTACAGAAAATAAAAACAAGTAGCTTACCCCGTTCCAAACCCATACCATCACCCAGGACTCATGGTTTCCACATAAGTATGGTTTAAAAGATTATCTAGATTTATGTACCCTACATTCTAGTTTAGTTCGTTTCTCTCTCTTTTACATATATTTACAACTTCCAAATTAGATAAATCAAAATCAAAAGGCTTATACCTCGGGCCTTTATGCTAGTACCTCATGCTTGTCTGCATGCCGGGTAAGGTGCATATAATCAAGATAGGAAGCCATTGGTGCGAGTAAACTGACCTGAAATATTTAGCGGGTCTGCCTTCCTCATATGTAGTCTCATTATTTAAGTTATCATTATACTTTGGTGGATCCCCATCACTTGTAGGGCCAACCTCTATAACAGCATCTGAAGTTGGAACTTCCCCATTGATAGAGAAGCAGTCACTGTCATTGCTTTGAAATAATCCACGCCCACGAACTATAGCAATGGCCTGATCTAATGTTCTCAGAGCATGCTCCACCTCTGGGCTAATGGAAGTTCCTTCAGTAACACCTTCTCCATCAGTGGTTGATATCGAGTTGGTTGAAGAGCTACTCAGGTTCACATGATCCTCTGCTTCCTCTTCCACAATTTCAGTGACAGGAGTTATTTCAACACATTTTGGAACATTATCTCCATGTTCTACAGGGAGGAGTGCTGCAGGTTTTTTATCCTCCAAGCCTACAGAATCTACATTGTGTTTATTCCGGGAATACATGCCCTCTCGGATCCGTACATATAATGGTCCTTGCAAAGCCTGGCGGTAATCTTCGTCACTTGTGGCCACAGAACCAACTGCCTGCAGTACACAGATCCATCTCATTCTTATTGCAATTTGCACAAGTATCATGCTAAGCAATTCTTAGCAGAGTAATATCAGATCACATTAGAGCTTCCTAGATAGTATTTGACAGAAAACAAGACAATTCAGTATAATTTGCAGTTATGCTGTTCTACAACTTTGATCATTCTGTTAATCATCATGGTCGTCATCGTCATACTCCCATAGGAACGGGGTTGGCTATGGAAGAAAAGAAATCTCCATAAAACATTTGATAAAGTTCATGTGACTCGCAGTCAACTTGACATGAATCATGATTTGGTGGCAAATTTCTAGACCAAGATAGCTTTGAGCATGTGAGGCCCATGTCATAAATTGGCGGATAGGTAGAGCTACCTTCCGGCTATGCAGTTTAAGCTCATGCAGCCAAGGAGCACCTTCCAAGTTCCTCTAGACTATATAGAGTCTAGATGGACTCGTAAGAAGATACATTTTCTATAGGAAACTGAATTCATTTCTATGACATATTAAGCCGTAGAGTGAAAAGGAATAACATTCCCTATTTGTCACCCAGGGTGGCCCAGCCAGTGGGGGCTGGTGAGGGATAACGAGGAAGTCCTGGGTTCAAGGCCATACAAAAAAGAGAGGCATCCCCTATTGATCATTCTGTTAAAAGATAACAAAAGTATACCATTTGAGAACTAGAACTCACAAATGATACCAGAACAATTATCATCTCATCTTACAAGTAATAACTTATATCACCTTTTGATAAAGCTTGTGTCCGTTGCCTATGAGCTGCCTTGATATGAAATTGATGAGTGTAGGAGGCACAAAATCCAGTTTGATATCCATGTTGGCTATTACCCTGAAGTTCAGAAAAATACAAAAACATAAAGGTAAAATAATGGTTGAGCATGATATGTAACGAATGCAGACTAATGAAGCAATATAGTTATAGCTACACTTGCAGTAAATTTTTATAACCTGTAATTTGAATAATGTAAATGAATGACTGATTTGACTCTGTCCACGTACTATTTATATGAATCAGATAAAGAAAAGACAGTCTTGACATTCATTGAAAAGTACAAACAAATGTATGTCGTGTCTGAATGACTTTGTCTTCATCATAGGAAGATAAGCACCTATCTTAAACATTGCTGTATTTTAACTGGCAGCAATTAAGCTCTAGAAGAGTAAGTGAAGTTCTCCTAAGTACAGGGTTGTTATATTGTCTTCTATTCGTCATTCAAATGTTACTGAAGAAATTTGCCTAGTGAACAGTGTTAGATCTTCTAAAAAAAAGAAAAAGAAAATTCAAAGTTAGAAGGTAGCACCATAGCAGGTTACCTCGTAAAATACCAAGTTGGTAGGCAAGCTAAGATAAACATCAATTCCAAATATTAGGTGAAATTATTAACCAAAATTCGTAACCTATCCTCTACATATTATAAAGTATTAGAAAGTTTGATGTATTTGAAGTATAATGGCAGCAATTAAGCTCCAGAAGAGTAAGCGAAGGTTCTCCTTTTGTTCCTGCCATTGAAGATGCAACTGCACAAACTTCCATGAAAATTTATAACAGAGAGAGCAGAAGGTGATGAGAGTTAAACTAAGAAGGCTAGAAGCACAATCTGTGTTGCATGAATACGGGCACGGATATAGATATTGACAAGATACGGGTATGGAATACTATATTTTCAGATAGATATAATAAGCAGTCAACTATGTTGCACAATAATAGACTCAGATATGGCTATGGACACGATACTGATACGAACACCATTGCCATGTCCGTGCAGAATAGAGCACAATAGAACAAGCCCATGAAAAACTGACCTTGCCAGCTATAGAAGCTCGCACACTCAGCTCACGAAAGGAAGTATTGGACAGTCATTTATAAACAAATCACTTATTTTTCATTTTCATAGAAATGAAGATATTAGTCAAAATGACAAAATCAGTGTAAAAAAAGAAAAAAAAAAAGACTTCCTATACTCGGATAAAAAATCAAGGTCAGCCAATTACCATAGCTCGCCTCAACAGGTATCCATTTGGTTATTTCCTGAACGAGATACACCCCCACCAACCCACATGCACACACGCATGTGCAGGCAGGCAATGCCTTTGGACTATGCAATGCACCAGAAAACTTCAGAGAAGAATGGATAGTTATTTAGAAGAAATAGAAATTGTTTGTTCTACACAGATGAAAACCAACATTTAGAACAATTGAACAAGAACCCCGTGTTTATATCTCTGGATGATGGAATTGTTTTCAGAAAATAGATAGGCATTAATGAATAATGAAATTGGATTTCTATGGTTCACACAAAATTTTGTGAGGCATTAATCACAAAATTTTGAGAGTTCAACTCACAAAACCTTGACACTGCTACCAACCGACTGTATCAGTAGCTCTCAACAGATCTGACCTGAAAGGCCAATAAACATTCATTTGAATACTTGATAGTTACTTCCTGTTCCAAGTCCATCACCTTGTCCTCGGAAGCAAGGTCAACTTAGGGCGGTGAGGCTGAGAAGATAATTCAGAAAGTCCAATTCAATCCATTACTGGGGCAAAAGTAAAGTGCCCTAACCAATAAGAAAGCCCACGCCAGGCCCAGCAAATGAATTCATGAACAGTCATTCCAAGGCTGCCAAATTACCACATAACCATTTTTTGATCAATAATTACCATAATAAGGTGAATCAGCATCCTTTTGGTCCTTTTTCTAAATAGAACAAGTACTCTTACATCCCCTGATCTCCGTCTATGCCTAAATCAAGTAAAAGATAAGCATTCAATGCAGCATCTAACACCTACCTATTGTTTTTGACCTCATATGATAAGGACTGATGACATAGACTACCTTTTCAAGTTGGGTTAAGTTTCAGTTGTTTAAGTTTAGTAGGTTTAGTTAGGTTTCAAACGATTTTTATTTGAGTTCTCAAAGGTGGTTCCATATTCACAAACTTTCTTAATAGCTTTACCAATGGAATTCTATGTAAAATCCATAATGACTTGTTGGGTTAAGTTTCAGTTGTTTAAGTTTAGTCGGTTTAGTTAGGTTTCAAATGCTTTTTATTTGAGTTTTCAAAGGTGGTTCCATATTCACAAACTTTCTTAATAGCTTTTACCAATGGAATTCTATGTAAAATCCATAATGACGTTTTTTTTTCCATAGATGAGTTGTTCCCAAGTTGTTCCTAAGTTATATTAAATGATTACATTTCAGTTTAATTTCCTGGTTTGAGTTATATTACGAATAAGAATCCTGATTAATTTACGACAACTGAGTTTCACATAATTAGGATTGAATTTATATCAGATTGAATCTTTATGTGGAATGTATATTTTTGTTCAAGTTTGTATACAGGCTTCTTCGGCAAATATGATGATTAATAAATGACTTGAGAGATTTTTCTTTGACTGTGATGCAATCATTTCTTTCTCGGGGAAGTGGTATGCAATAATTGGGTGAAAGTTCTAATTTTTTGCTTGATGCCTTGGAGGAAGGTGGAAAATTCCATATCCCTTTTTTTTTTTTTTTCTACTTTTACTCAACCGAAAAACAAAAACAAAAAAAAACTGAACTACCATTGACATATAGCCCCTCGCTTTCTGCTGTCCAGAATCCTTCCTAGATCTGAACCATAAACATTTTCTCCATGTTTCTCCATCCAAGCAGCACCCAGACATCTCCTCCATATCACTAACACTTCTCTTCCTCTATCCACCAAACTTTAAATGCAGAAACCGCCAAAAATCAATAAAACATTTGCTTTAATAGCCAGCTGTACAATGTTATTCTGCAGTCCACAAACAGTCCGAATACGGGTGTTACTTAACAAGCCGAACTTCAAGCGAGCTCCAGTGTGCTCGAGCTCGGCTCTCCAAGGAAAAATAGAGCTCGAGCTTTAGGATGAGCCTAAAATTGAGCTCTAGATTGGCTCTTTATAATATTCGCAAGCTCGAGCTGGGGTCTCGAGCAGCTCGTTTAAATTAGAAAGCTTGATGAGCTTGAATTATGGACAAGCTTAAGTCTGAATTGTAGCTTGTTTATAAGCTTAAAGAGTTTTTGTGCAAAAAAAAAAAAAATTGTAGCCAAGTAAACTTAATATCAAAATTGAAAGTGTTTATATGAACTTCATAACACATTAGAAATGTCTATTAGTGTGAGATATATCTTTATATAAACATAAAGATGAAAACGTCCGGCTAGCGAGCTCACGAGCCGAATACCTCTAAGCTCTTCTCCAGTCTTGTTTATCTAACGAGAGTCTATTATTTAGGCTTGAGCTCATGCTCTCAAGCTCAAAAAGCTCGCTTTTCAGCAAGCTGAGGGCTCATTAATCACACCTAGTTCAGAACAGTCTGTCACTGCTAAAAGTCCCAAAATAGCCTTAAACATAATTCTAACCCTAGTTTGTAAAATACCAGTAACCCAAAACGTAACTTTTCCAACCTTACTTTCCCAAACCTGAATCAAGTATTCATATTTTCCCAAATTAGAAGATCAACATCACTTCTGCACTGTATACATAATTGGACTTGATTGTTGGAGGGGTTTATGCCACATCCAAGCTTCCCTTCATCGAATTCTCCCTTTACACGCACAGAAAACACTACAGCTAACCAGTTGCTTGATACCAAGTGGTTGGATGAGTAGAACTCCTTTGATCTATCAATTAAAAGGTTGATGAAAGAGCTTGCATCCAACTGTAGTCCCACCCATGAGCTCCACCAGTCATTATATAACACTCCTAACAATATTTTAAATCATCTACACCTTAGGTCAACATTACTTTTAGACCATGAAGAGTTAGTAGATGTAAATGAAACAACCTTAAACGATGAATATAAATTTCCTATAGACAAGACA
Source organism: Iris macrosiphon (assembly GCA_036927795.1). Taxonomy (NCBI): domain Eukaryota; kingdom Viridiplantae; phylum Streptophyta; class Magnoliopsida; order Asparagales; family Iridaceae; genus Iris; species Iris macrosiphon. Next base: position 162,100,884 of record JAYESA010000015.1, read on the forward strand.
GTACTAGATCCTCCTAATGAAAATGCATGATTTCCCATTAAGCATCTTAATTTTTAAGAAGATAATGTAAATTATACTAGCATACACATTCTATTAAGAGTCACAGCTCACAGGTACTGAAACATTTTTTATAAAAATATTTTACTTCTTTAGGAGTTGTAGAATAGGAACGATAGATTGATTCATCAAGAAAAGAGGGGAGTACATTATATAGGAGAGGCTAACCCCTCACTCTATTAGTCTACCTGATGTGGGACTAAACCCAACTTAACACACAACTCAACGCCCTCCCTCAAGCAGGAGCATAGATGTCAATTATGCCCAGCTTGTTATAGAGAAATTGAACCCGACGACCTAGAAGAGATTTTGTAAATATATAAGCTATCTGATCGCCGGTCCTCACATGGTGAAACTTTATCATCCCTTTCTGATACTCATCACGGACAAAGTGAATGTCGATTTCAATGTGCTTTGTCCTTTCATAAAATACAGGGTTAGTAGCAATATGAATACCAGACTGGTTATCACACTACATATCTGCTGCTTTATATCCTGCTTCTTCTCTCAGTTCCTGTATAAGATGCTGCAGATATAGCACATCTGCTGTGCCATGAGCAATTGTCCGATATTCCGCTTCCGAGTTTGATCGTGCAATCACACTCTGCTTCTTGCTCTTCCATGATACCAAGTTCCTGCCAATGAAGACCGAGTAGCCAGATATAGACCGTCTATCCGTAAGACTGGCACCCTAGTCAGCATCAGTAAAGCATTCAATATAATTATGTCCCTTAATTTCCATCCGAATTCCTTTTTCCGGATTCTGAACTGGATAGCGCATAATTCTGAGAACTGCCTCCCAATGTGGAACTCGTGGTGAAGACATGAATCTACTTGCAACACTGACGACAAAAGAAATGTCTTGACGAGTCACCACGGCCAAGTAGTTGAGTTTTCCAACTACTCGAGGATATTGATCCAGATCGGTCATCAGTGTCCCCTCGTCGGGAAGTAACTTTATCCCTGGGTCCATGGACGAGGTTGCTCTTTTAGCTTGTATCATTCCTGCATCATTTAATATGTTAAGCACATATTTTCTCTGAGACATTACAATGTCCTGCTTACCCCGTGTGACTTCTACGCCCAAAAAATAGCTCAACGATCCAAAATCCTTGGTTTGAAATTGTTCTCCTAGAAATTTCTTTAGTTCTGCAATGCTCTGACTGTCGTCTCCTGTGATCACAATATCGTCCACATAGACACCGAGTAGTATCCTCCCAGCTAATGTCTGACGATAAAATACTGAATGATCCTTCTTTGATTGGCACATGCCAAACTGAGTAACCACATTTGTGAAACGACTAAACCATGCACGAGGGGATTGTTTGAGACCATAAAGGGCCTTCTGCAGATGACACACTCTACCCTCACTTGCAACAAACCCAGGAGGTTGCACCACATATACTTCTTCGTCAAGATCTCCATGAAGAAATACATTCTTGATATCCAACTGTAGCAACGGCTAGTCAGGATGTTTAAGAACAATAGTCGCCACCAATGATTGTGTGTGGCTCGCAAGCCCTTTATAATTGTGAACGTACAATGGATGATCACGACATGTACGACGAGGTCGAGCTGGCGGATCAGGCAGAAGCAAATCAGTGGAGCTAGAGGAGGATGAAGGTGCTGTGTCCACAGACACTATCGGCGAAACTCATTCCGGCGATGCTAGTACCGACAGAGCCGGTATATGCGGACCATCGGACCGGAAGATTGGCTTGGTAGGGGAGGGCACCCTTACGGGAGACTGTTGTGTTTGAACATGAAGCAACAAGAAATCCTCTTCTGGGTAAACTTGTGGAGCCGGATCAATAGTTTATGGAAGTGGAGGAAACTCAGTTTCAACAAAGGTAACATCCCGAGAAAAAAAAATACCACTTCAAGACTGGAAAAAAATATCGATACCCTTTCTAATCCTTAGGATACCCAAGAAAAATACATTGGATAGTCTTTGGATCTAGTTTAGAAAGAGTTGGTCGGGTATCCCTAACATAACACAAGCAACCAAAAATTCGAAGAGATAAAGGAAACGGCTCTCGTTTGGGATATAACCTTGAGAAATGAGTATCGCTATTGAGAACAGACGACGACATGCGATTAATTAGATAGCAAGCCGTGATAACGACATCCGACCAAAATATTTTTGGCGTACGTGCTTGGAACATAAGAGCACGCGTTGTTTCTAAGAGGTGGCAATTCTTGCGTTCAGCTACACCATTCTGTTGTGGTGTGTAAGGACATGAAGTTTGGTGGATGATGTCATTCCGAGACAGATGTGAAACAAACTCACGAGACATATACTCACGACCATTGTCATTGCGAACACATTTAATCGGAACATCAAATTGTGTTTTGATTTTCGCATAAAAATTGCACCAAATGTTAAATAATTCGGAACAATTTTTTATGAGATAAACAAAAGTGACACGCGAGTATTCATCAACAAAGGTAATAAAGTACTTGAATCCCATCACAGATTCAACCGGACAAGGTTCCCATATATTGGAATGCACAAACTCGAAAGGAGCGGAAGAAACTTTATTTTGACTGACCGAATAGGAAATGCGGTGATGCTTAGCCAAATTACACGACTCACAATGAAAAGAACATGAAGCATCTAAAGATGGATACATTTTCTGGAGTGCTTGGACAGAAGAATGTTCTAACCGACAGTGTAACTCAAAATGATCAAGTTTCACACCATAACATACAACAGAGGAAGGTTCGTCAAATAGGTACAAGCCTCCAACCACATGTCCCTTACCGATAGTCTTTCCAGTCATTCTTTGGGTCTGTCACTACATTCTGTATTACATACGCCTGGAATCCATTCAGCTTACTCTCAATTAGTCGGATTATTAGTGATATGCATTGTTCGGTAAATCCTTTTCCACGGACTGTCAGCGAACCACTGTTGGCACATATAATATTAGACATACGACCAACCAGTATATAATTTTGTATCATATCTGCGTCGCCTGTCAAGTGAGCAAACGCACCACAATCAATGACCCACAGCTTCGAATGTATTACACATGTCGCTGAATACCCTGCGGTGGACCCAGAAGTAGAAGCTTCACCTCAACGTTGAGCTTGAAACGCAACAAAGTCTGCATATGCTTCATCAGTCATTTGTACGGATCGGCCGCCAAGAATAGGAATATCCGAGATGACATTGGCGGCATGAGTTTTAGTACACTGCCACTGAAAATGACCATGTAGACCACAGTTGAAGCAGGTGCGCAGTTGACCTCCATTACGACCGTCAATGCCTCGTCCACCATCACGACCAATATTCCGGCCACCACGACCACCACGAAATCCAGTACGAGCGGATCCCAGAGCAGATCGATCAGCGGGAGCATCACTTGAAGAGGTCTCAATGACATTTGCTGCCCGTAGGACACGAAAATGAGCTTCTATTAGAGATGGAACCTCAGCTCCATCAACGATCTGAGAGCGAGCTGAGTCTGCATCAGGACGGAGAGAGGCAAGATATGCCATGACATGGAGCTACTCCCGTTGAGTCCTTGCTTCATTGATATCCGTCGTCAGAGGTAATACACGGTCAACTTCATCGACCATAGCCTTAAAGGCCCGGAAGTGATCCTTAGGAGACTTGTCGTCCTGTTCTGCCCGGTAGAAGCCGACGACCGAGTCGTAAATACGAGACAAGTCGCATTTTTCATCAGACGTCATCGATATGACCTCCCATAACTCCTTTACCGTGTTCGTGTTCTGAACCATGTCCTACACCGATGGTTCCATTGAGTTCAACTGTGTAAACAGTCGACTATCATCTGTCTTCTACTGCTTAAATGTGGGATCAGTCATCTTCGGAGGGTTGTCAGTCAGATGCTTGAACAACCGCATTCCACGAAGTATTTTCTCAACCTTCTTCCCCCATGTTGAGTAGCCATCTGGTCCGTCAACCGCCGATCGACGATTTGAATCGAAGAAATCGTCGTACCAGTGTCCGTTGGTCCCGCCAATGCGTTCCCGACACGGGTAGTAGTAGTACTGCTAGTTGCATCAGTGTTAGTCATCATGCACTTGATTCGACTGTCGCTGGGTCTTCCCAACCCAATAATCACATCAACTTTACCGATGGACTATCAACGTGGCCAGAACTGGCACACGCATGGAAAGTAGAGATCGTATGAGGATCACACAAGCCAGGTCACAGAGGTAACCCAGGTCACTCTGTGTAGATCCTGATGTGGATATCGGGGTAGGACGAAAATAAAGATCCACGTAAACAAGCAACTTGTCTACTCTTTGTTAACTCCTGGAACCGTAATCTAGGAACAGAGGTTGTGCAAGCAAATCATTGTCTACCCTCTGGCTTCGATATACGCTCTTGAAGTCGTAATCTAGGAACATAGGTTGTCCAAACAAATTATTGTCTACCCTCTGGCTTCGATATACGACCTTTTTTTGTATGTGGGGGGGGGGGAGGGGAGGTGGATGGATTATGGCTCTGATACCATGTAGAATATGAATGATAGATTCATTCATTAAGAAGAGAGGGAAGTACATTATATAGGAGAGGCTAACCCCTCTCCCTATTAGTCTACCCGATGTGGGACTAAACTCAACTTAACACATAACTCAACATGAGTGTCTAGGAAGAAGCAGCGGGAGCATTGATCAAATGGAAACAGATTACCCTCGTCAAAATACAAGTGCAACAGCCTCAATATGGGAGAATAGAGAAAGAGCAACAGAAACATCACTTATAATAGCTCTAAACCACCACTCACCGAAAATAGCTTCTGTTAGCATCAACCTTTTGCAAAACAAAGCCTCCAACTATGTCTATACGAACTGTACTTTTTGGTTCAGGAATTCCAGCTCTACTGAACCCATGAGTGCTTATATCTATGTCCTCTGTGTCCGAAATCTGAGATCAAGTTATCAGAAACTCATCAGCATATAACTCAAAATTCTAAACTACATATTTTCTCAAAGAGAGATCCATACATCATTTGAATAAACAGGGAAACCCTGAATCTTACTGTATTGAGAAGTACAATGATGAGATCCTCTTTGAAATATTCAACTTCAAAATAATGTAGAATAACCTCCCTATCTGAAACTGGCCACGCAACCTTCACTCTTTCTTCCAAGTAGGTAAAGAAGACAGTTTAGTATCCAAAATAACGTTCACGATCTATTGTTACTAAAAGAGCAACCAACCTTACTAAAGAAATTTCCTCCCCAACGCAAACTTTCTGCAAGCAGGTGGCATTGGTAATTTTGAAAGTTGGAATGTTGTATTGTGGCCACCTGGAAGGGAGATACTGTTTAACAAATGGATTATGGCAGTTGAATCCATAGTTATTTTTACAAACTAACATCATCCTTGTTCCAGTATGAATTACGCAATAATTATCATATATGTGAAGAATTTCATAAAGTCAAGCTTCCCCAATAGTCTGAAGCATGGATCAGAAAACCAAGCAATGAAAGAAAAAAGAACAATAATATTTCTCCAGGTTGTTATGATTCTTTTCCGAGAACAACATTGTCAAACAAAAAGATTTCATGCACATGCAACCACAAGTGTCTTTTTCAGTTCCCAATAATTGTATCCAAATTACCTTTTCAGATAAATAAGATATGCAGTAGTTTTCCCAGAGATTCTAGACAACGTGAAATTGTGAACAACAAAAGAATAATGTTTAGATGAAATCATTTTTGACCTACAAATGTATTCTATTCCCTTGACATTAATTGGTTAGTTATTTTCTGAAAGCAAAAAAAAGAAAAGAAGAATAAAAAGTTCAGAAAGTAAAGCAAAATGTTTAGCAACTTTTACTGAATGTATTGCAACTGATCTAAAGGATCAAACAACTAGAAAGTCATAAATGACAGTATCACCATAATTAGAACAAAAAGGTAGATGATACAGATATTTGAGCATGTATACTCACCATTTTGCATACAAAGTTGACTCCCATGAGACACATAAACCTGTGATAACAAAGACAGCTTGTCTAAGATATTCTTGCAGTATATATTACCTATTAATTGTACATGCAGCATATGATTCTCAAAGAATTAAAACTTTTGACTCACAGACATCAATAGGTCCATCTGCATAGCCTTCAGTAAGCAGAGTATGAAATGGAGTTCCTTGGGGGCCTTCACGATACATTACACGGAGCTGATCAGTATCTTGTTTTATCTAGCAAACACAAGACATTAACAGTGTTAGTTGCAAACATGTGGTAAGGAAAAGGTTGGTGTCACTGCAGTGGAATGCGGAGCCTATAGTAGTGATGGAAGAGGAATCAGGTTACACTGTCCCGTCCTAAAAATAAAAGGATTTAGTATATATACCTTACATTTTGGCAATTACTGCTATATGTTAATCATTGTATGGTTCTTTCCTTGCATACTTCTAATTTATATCAAGGATATCCTTTCCATGCTTAAGTTCAGACTTCTGACAAACAGTAATGGCTTCTTTAGATATGAAACCATTGGATTTATTCGATAAAAGACATTTTTAGAAATTATAACATAGTCATTCAAATCTGATAATAAGCAAGGATAGTTTCAGTATGGATTTCAGACCCTCCCTTGCAGTGAGCATCGGTTTTTGCAGTTTTCCCCCCCTTTTTTGGGTTTTCTTTTTTCTTTTTCGTAGGGGGGGGGGGGGGGGGGGGGGGGGGGGGGGGCGAGGTTAGGTTGAACCAGTCGGTTTTCGCGGTTCCGATGGTTTCAGACCCTCCAATTCCAATATGAAAAGACCGAATCGTATCGTTTTTAGCCGATACTTTAAAACTTGTTTGTAGGAACCATTAGCAATTCAATATAATGTTCAAATGCTTTTAGTCTTTGGATTCCTATATCGTTAAAGTCCACGAGAGAAGTTCATTATCAAAGAATTCACTAATCGTAATATGTCAGGACGCAAATGAACTTGCCAAGGTTGAGGTGTTATGTTGCTGTAAACATACTTGTAAATAAGAAAATTCAATATCTAACAAGAACTTTCTTAGCCCAATGCAAGATTTGCCACATAAAAAATCGAATGCATTCTTGTTACAGGTAATGTATAAATTATTTCACATCAGCTATCTACTTAGATGCATATTTTATAGAAAATTTCATCCGGTCCAGTCATTATACTGCAACAATTTAAGTGCTGCAATGTATTAACTTAACCGGGAAACACAACCGGTCAGTTTCTTTAAGCATGAGCATCTATCAAGGATCACACAGCTCATTCTAGAAGTAAATTTCCAAGAGATGATTATAAAGTCTTTTGTACATTCTTTGGCACAGAAATTTTAGACATCACTGTAAGCATATCGAACTGCATAGTTCAATTTAGCCAATTTAATGTCATTTTTCTTATAGATGTTCATGGCTTTATATTGTAATTGTGGAAAATGATGATCAACTATTAAAGGGCAAGGCTACTCATGTTATTCAATGCAGTACAACCATCTTCCAAGAAGAAGAAAAAGAGGAAATACCTTCCACTCATTGTATGATGGCCCATTGGTCTCCTTCTGCTTATTTCCTGAAGCACTTCGCAGCATCCCAAGAAAATTAGAAACTTCACGTGCACGCTTTTCTACAACCTTCTCAGCATCTACTTCTCAATAAAAGGTGGACAAGAAGAAAGAAGATTAGTATGATGGTATTGACCACCTAAACCGAAACTTCTTATTCTGTTACCAAATTGATACCAAGTAGCAGGCATCTAACCGAAGAAAAGAAGATCATAAAGGTTTTAGATTTCTCAGTTAGCTTTAAAATTTTCACTCAACCGCAAAGCATGCAAATCCTGATCTTGCAAAGCATGCAAATTCTGATCTTACTTTTACTAGAATAATAACAGTTCCTGCTCTTACACTTCCGAGCTATGACAAATTTAATATATTAGTTTAAAACATCAGTTGGCTCAAAGAAATTCACTCAAATCAAATGCGTGTGAAATTTAACACAACTATAATGAACTATAGATAAAAACCACTCTACTCATCATTTTGATACACAATATTTTCAACTATCTTGTTAAACAAAGAAAATAAACAAGGGACGAAAATTGCTGAGAGGAAAAAACTAGAAAAGGTTTGACAAACTAACCCCCGTTTCCGAATGATGAGCGCAGAAGCTGATCTTTGACAAGAGACTTAATTGCCTCGTCATCTACAAGATCAGGCAGATCCAGAGTGTTATCCAATCTCTCTCGTAACTCCAAAATTTTGTATTTCTTCTCCATTTGTATTACCGAGCCACCAAAAGAACTGTTTCTTACAAAAAATTAAGCCGCAACCACATACGCAGCTGTATAATAATGTCCAGAGTCTGTTGGCAGAAGAAAAACACTAGAAAAAATTATGGCAGAAAATTGTGGGGCTTATTATAAATATAAAAGTAATTGCAGTACATTGTTTTCATGAAAGTACTAATCAAATCTAAATCTGGAAGAATGGTGCTTAAAACAAAAGAAACAAAGGCATTGTAAAGTCTATACTTCTAAATATAAATGAAAATTAAATCCATCATAAAGGAAAAAGAGAGAATATGTTAGACATGTGGGGGACCGCCAAACGACGAAATAGGATGCTTCTATCAGAGCTGAACTAAAACAGCAGCACCCACATAACAAGATTCCTTCATAAGAAGATCCACTTGTGCATAAAAGAAGATTCAAACCTTCATGTTGTGCTCCACATTGCGTTCACCATCAATTCACAAAAGCAAAGTTTAAATTTCCGACCCGAATATACTTTCGGCTCAGACCTTTCCCTTCTTCAATAGAATGTTCTTTAAACTCCAGAGCTATGATTAGGGTTGAAATCTATATTTTACACTCCCAACAGTAGATTTCTACAAAAAGGAACAGTCAACAATACCACTCCAAAATATACTAGGACACACCAAAATATGCCAATCGTCACGTCGCCGTGTCCGAACTGTGTCGAGCGGTCCCTAGCTTTTGCAAAAAAAAAAAGAGAAAGCTTTCTTGCCCAAACTGTAGCTTTTACAAAATTCTTCCGCCAGCGAACTCAATCGGAACAAACCGAACCCAAGTTAATAACTTTATACTACAACACGCACCTCTTTATCGATCCGAACAACTCGTTCCCACTAATCAACACCTAAAACCCACAAAAGAAAATTCAATTATTTTTTCCTCAAGATCCAAATTTAGAGCATCGGGACACGATTCACCACCGACAAGAGTCCACCAGCAACCAAACCGTGTCCCCCCTTCCTCCTTTCCTTCACCAGCAAAGAAACAAATCAAGCTACACCGTTCGAGAGAGCTCCATCGGAGTTTGCAAGAACTAGTCCACGCGCAATTCATCGAACAGTACGTGAGCAAGCATAAAATATATATATAGAGAGAGAGAGAGCTCACCAGTGCAAGAATGGTGGAAGGAATGGAGGAGGAGGAGGAGGAGGAGGAAGAAGAATTACATAGTAATATCCAAATAATAATATATTTTTTTTTCAAATTATAGTAGCCGACAAGCAATACTGTACAAAATCCCGGATATGGAAGAGTTTGATATTATAAGCAATAATAGTACCCAACAAAAATATTTATGAAAAATTTAATATAAAAAACAAATTAAATGAGTTTGATGGAAGTTAAGTGTCACCTGCACAACCACCTCCATCACTCACCAAGGTTAAAGAAAAACTCATATTTTTAGCAAATATGGTGTTTACTTTACTTTACTTTACATTACAGGTGCAACTACCATGCGGAGGTTTCCGCCGGCACCGATACCAGAAATGTCTTCGTGTTGTACTCTAAAATCCTCCATCAGCGTTGGACACATCACAAGTCTCGATCCAGTGCCAATGCCGACACATGTGTAACGTGTTCGTTTTTGTGTCCGTCATAATTTATGGATTAGATTTTGGACGACAGATTTGAACTTATTTTTTTCAAAAGGTTATTTACAATAATAATAACAGTTTCTATACTTTATGTTTATTATACGAATCTTTTATATTTTAAAAATAGCTACACGGACTTTACCTATATTTTATGTTAATTAGTAAATGCATGCGCGTTGCACGTAAAATATTTTTTTCTAATATTATTAAAAATAGTTTAAGTATTTATAAATTAAGATTTGTTATATATATATATATATATATATATATATATATATATATATATATATATATAAAATAGATTTATAAAATTTATTGATATTATTGAAAATTTTAACAAAAAATTAAATTATACTAAACTAGTTTAAATTTAATTTCAATATATTTAAATTAAAATTTGTTATATATATATATATATATATATATATATATATATATATATATATATATATATATATATATATATATATATATATATATAATTGGATATATGTTTAGATATATAAATTTAGTTTAAATATATTTTGAATATTGAATATATTTTTATTTGGATTTGTTATATATATATATATATATATATCTTTATATACATTTGAATATATGTTTAGGTAATTATAATAATTTTAAGATGTTTCTATTAAAGAAAACAAGTACACTAGTAGTTAAAAATTTATAATTATTAATTACTTGAAGAAAATATTGAGCTACGGATGTTGAGGAAAAGAGTGGGTTACGGATGATGAGAAGAAAGTTTGTTTTAGATTTTTTAAATCTCGCGTTAGTTTTTTTTTTTTTTTGTTAATTAAATTGGTTGAGTATTTATTAACGGTTTAGACGGATAAGATGTAAGTTAGTTTACGATTTTATTTCTCTCTCGTAAGTAGTTAAATTTTTTTTTTTAATTTGTTGAGTATTTACCTACGGCTTAGACGGCTCACTTTTGAGCCATCTAGAAGCCGTTTTATATTATGGAAGATGGTTATTACACTAGCCATCCTTATCTTTATATCTCTATCTCTACTATTATAATGAGGCTTGAAAACGGTTCAAAACTAAGCCGTCTAAGTCGTTTGTTAATACTCCATCTCTATCTCTACTCTTATAATGAAGCTTGTCTCTTCTCTCTCGCTTCTCTACTTTTATAATGAGGTTTGGAAACGGCTCAAAATTGAGCCGTTTGTTAATACTCCATCTCTATCTGAACTCTTATAATGAGGCTTGTCTCTTCTCTATTTTTATAATGAGGCTTGAAAACGGTTCAAAATTGAACCATCTAAGTCATTTGTAAATACTCCTCTAACATTTTTTTCAAAAAATAACTAATTATTTAACTACATAGTATTATTTATTTACAACTAAACAATTCTAACTCAAGTGGTTAAGATGAGAGGTATTTTTCTTGGTTGCTTGAGTTTGAATCCTAGGAACGACATATTTATAATAATTTTATATTAAAATTTTTAACATTTTTTATGCAAGTGCACATTTAGTTGAGTCATTCAAGCCGTTTGTAAATCCTCCACTATTTGACTAAAAAAATTATGAAAAATAATAACTCTAAAACTAACTCTTTTTTCTTCCACATAACCGAAAACCCACTCTTTTATACATGTATATATCCATAACAAATTATAATTAAAATATAAACAAATCTATAACAAATCATAATTAAAACATTTACATATATAACAAACCTTCATTCAAATATGTTTAAATATTTAAACTATTTTTCAACAAAATCATAAAAAAAAAAAAATTTTTTTACGAGTTTTGGAAATAAAACATAAAGCATAGGGAAGTTCCGTGTAATTATTTTTAAAATATAAAATATCAGTGTAATAAACATAAAATATATGAGAGGTTAATTAGTGTAAATAAGCAAAAAAAAAAAAAAAAACCTAAGGCTCCAACTAATTTTTAGCATGTGGCTTTTGGCTAAAAGTTTAAAAAATTAGGACAAAAGAGAGACATTAATTAGTTGAAATAAGTAAATAAATATATTAATATGGATCATATGAACAAAGTAAATTATATTTCACATGAGTTGAGTGACATTGTTGTGGATGAATTAGATGGAGTTCATCAACTTATAAAAACAAATGAGAGGTGGCTACGAATGTGTCAGGACGAGGAGCCTGAAAACGGAAGAGAACGAGCCAGGAGGAAGGGAAATGCCTAGCACTGGATGTCATGTCCCGAATTTTGCAAAATAGAAAATTTGATACTGGTTGTGATGTCGTACAAGTCTAAATTGTACTTACAAAAGACAAGATCAATCACGGTCGATATAAAATATTACAGAACAAAGTCATTACAAAATAAGCGAAAAAGTTGAATCGAGACGAGATATATAAAAATAATTCTCTTTATTGATAATATTGCAGCAGAATTACAATGACTCGAAGCTAAAATAATAACTTGACTACAAGCACTTACTCTCAATACAATGAAACATACCACAAGGCTTACAAACTCAATATCTATACAACAATTGATGTTCCATACATTATATCCTTTATAACATAAAACCATATATTTGCATGAAAAGCTCCAGCTCGTCCAACAAATTCTTCTACGCCACCGAACTGTCCAAGCTACTCCCCACACCTGTAGAACTTGGGGAGGTCGGTACATTGTCGTGTACTAGTGAGTGGCCTCTAGCCAACTCAGCTAAACTAGTATGGTAAACATGTAAAGAGCAGATAAAATTATTATGTGGTCTTTCTATCTTGCATTAGGATTAGTTAACATTTTATATGCATGTTATAAAAGCATACAAGTGACATAGTAGACGGTTGATATACAGATATACTTATGAACATAAACGAATCTTATCCAACTTAACATCCTTCCCTATAACAATGTTAACATTTATAATAAATATGTGTTATAAATGTTTGCATGCATCAATAGTTAGCCTCATAAAATATAATGTGTTATGCATTCGTCCATGCAACCAAATCTGATGGGCTTGCAAGTAGATTGACGTAAGAATGCAAACTAACTACATGAAGGACATTGGCACCAAAAGCCATCTTGGACTGTTCACGGTAAGACTGTGATCTTTTTGCGTGCGGATAGCTGGCCCCATCGAAGGTCCCGAAATACCTGTATGTAGCACTTATTATCATGTTTTCCCTAGTCTAACATAATTCTGGTGCCCCGGTAATTGTTTTAGGAACCCAATGTTTTTATTATTTGGTTCTCTCGCGGTCTCTTTGGCTTGGAAAATATTTTTCGTGTTTCGTGTTAGAATTTTAGTTGTTTTCTTTTGAATAATTTCAGAATACAAAAATAAAATGAAACAGATGTTACCGGCCTCTGGGGAAGTCGTGCACGAAGCACTGCCCTAAGAGTTTATTCGGGATCTGTGTGCAGACGGTCCCGAAGCTCCTAGTGGTAAAATCTCCGCACTACCAGTATCTCGTTGCCGCACACGACTTGGAGAGAACGACCATAACTTAGCTCTGCCCAGAGCTCGGAGACGATGAAAATTGAAACAGAATGTTGACAGAGGTTTGGAGTACGAAATGTTTCTGATGATTGATTTACAAATAATACGGACGAATATATAATACAGTTGTGTAACGGTCAGAATTAATTTACGATTAATTCAGCCGTTACACAGGAGAATTAAACGAATGAATCTGGACACAATAACGGTTCAGAAACGTTCAAAATAATTGTAACGTTCAGAAAAATAAATGACAGAATTAAGAGGAGCAAAAAGAATTTTAGGGTCCCAGCCCGAACTCGAAGAGGAAATCGGATCGGCATTCGGCGTCCGCAGATGTGGGCGCGTACCCGCACCCGTTACGCGCGTCGAACCGAACCGAACCGAACCGAACCGAACCGAGCCGGGCCGGGCGGCGGCGGCGGCGCACGCGTGTGGCCCAAGGGGTTCCCCACACAACAACTTAATAGAGCAAAGAAGAGAAAGTAATATATGTACATAAGAAGGCTTTGGTGCATCCGATGTGGGACAAAAGAAATGAAGAGGGACTTGAGCTTTTGCAAGAAAAGCAAAACCAAATCAAAACCAAAACCAACAATCCCCCCCCAAAAGGTCAAGTTCCGAAACAGAGATAATAGTGAAGTAAAATAGAGAGAGAGAGAGAGAGCATCTGGGCAGTAAAATACTATGCATAGATGAGATGGACTACAGCATTGAATCTCACGTAGTGACTATTGCCTTAATCTGAAGAAGTGCTTGATGGACTATGCCTTGAATCAGACTTCTTGAACCAGATTTAGAAAATAGCACACATAGTATGCTAGAGGTCCTTGATCTATCGGGTGGCGCTTTTAAATGGCCATGCGCACTTTTTCACATTCATGAGAGTTGTCTGGGATCGCCCTGTCCCATAGTCGCGGCCTTCACGACCTCTCATATAGGTAAGTCCTTAATGGTTGGTGATATGAATCAACCCAGCATTGCAGCTTGGACCTATTAAGAGTTTAACCTCATCCTAACCATATCACACAGGAACACTGTCACCATAGGGATGGGGAGTCATTGTACACATGTACAGCCACTTGGGCTTTATTTTAATGAGACTTTAATCTCGAGTCAGTGTTCCATAAAGTCACCTAAATTCAGCTTGTTTCTACCCATTGAACCGGCTTCTTGGGATCTCCAGTCAGACTCGGTTGGGTTGCCACTGCTGGTGACTAACTTATGGGCTTAACCCCATCCCCCTCGATGATTCTAGGATCAAAGTCCTAGACAGACCCTTCGTCAAGTGATCTGCAAGGTTCTTTTCTGACTTTATATAGTCAAGAACCACATATTTGCCTAGTAGGCTCTTTATTGACTTGAAGCGCAGCTGCAGGTGCCTGTTCATCTTAGCATTCACAGAATCATGCTTTAGTAGTTCAATAACAGATTTATTATCATAATTTATAGAAATTGCAGGAACAGGACTAAGAGAAACAAGTATATGCATAATAAGATTTTTAAGCCATTCAGCTTCTGTGCAAGTAGTATCTAAAGCTATCATTTCAGAGTCCATTGTACTCCTAGCTATGATAGTTTGCTTACAAGAGCTCCAGGAGATCGCAGCTCCTCCTAGAGTAAATACATATCCAGTAGTAGATTTTATATCATGTGAGTCGGTTACCCAGTTTGCATCTGAATAACCTTCTATGATATCAGGGTGCCTAGTAAAATAAAGTTTGTAATCTAGGGTGCCCTTGAGATATCTAAATACCCTATCCAAGGCAGTCCAATGTGACTGATTTGGGTTACTGGTATATCTACTTAGTCTCCCAATAGCAAATGCAATATCAGGTCTTGTCCTGTTTGTTATATACATAAGGGAGCCTATCATCTGTGAATATTTATGTTGTTCCAAAGGTGATCCTTCATTCTTTTTCAGTACAATACTGCTGTCATAAGGAGTAAGGACAGGTTTCTTATCAAATAACTCAAATCTTTTTAGCATTTTTTTAATTGAATGTGCTAAAGATAGAGTATAACCCTCTTTGCCTTTGGTCACTTGCATTCCTAAAATTAAGTTGGCTTCTCCTAGGTTTTTCATATCAAACTGGCTAGATAAATAGCTCTTTGTAATATTTATCAATTCCAGTGATGAACCTAGGATAAGGATGTCATCTACATACAAGCATAAAATGACACAACTTTTACATGTACCTTTAGAGTATATGCATTTGTCATACTCATTTGACAAGAAACCATATTCATAAATTACTTTGTCAAATTTATTGTGCCATTGTTTGGGAGCTTGTTTCAGGCCATAGAGGAATTTTACTAGTTTGCAGACTTTCTTTTCTTGATCTTTAGCAATAAAACCTTCAGGTTGGTCCATATAAAGTTCTTCCTCTAGATCTCCATTCAAAAATGCTGTCTTTACATCCATTTGATGGATTAGCATATCATGAATGGATGCTAAGGCCAAGAGAGTTCTAATGAATGAGATCCTAGCTACAGGAGAGTAGGTATCAAAATAATCTAACCCTTTCTTCTGGGTAAAACCCTTAGCAACTAATCTAGCTTTGTATTTCTCTATAGTACCATCGGCTTTGAGTTTCTTCTTGAAAATCCACTTACAACCTATTGGTTTATTCCCTAAAGGTAGATCTGTTAGAAACCAAGTATTATTCTCCATGATGGAGTTGTATTCACTGTTAATGGCTTCTTTCCAGAAGGGAGCATCAGGAGACGACATTGCTTCTTCATAAGTTGAGGGATCACCCTCTATCAAAAAGGTGAAGAATCCTTCTCCTAAATTTTTCTCAATCCTATTCCTTTTACTCTGTCTTGGTTCTAAGTCTTGTTCAGATTGAGAGCTAGGTATTTGGACTTGAGAACTAGTAGAGGGTATGGATGAAGAGATTGAAACTCTATCCTTAAAAGGAAATATATTTTCAAAGTAAACTGCATCTCTTGTTTCTATAATGGTATTGTTAGAGATTTTATTTACTTCTGAGTGAGTCACTAGAAATCTATTGGCATAGCTGTCTAAGGCATATCCTATGAAAACAGCGTCTACAGTCTTGGGACCAATCTTCCTCTTTTTAGGTTCGGGAATTCCGACTTTAGCAAGGCATCCTCAAACTCTAAGGTAATTAATCCTAGGTGCTCTACCTTTCCACAGCTAATAGGGAGTCTTATCTTTTGTCTTAATAGGAATCCTATTAAGAATGTAACAGGCAGTTAAAAGGGCTTCTCCCCACAAGTTATCAGGAGCACCAGAGCTGAGAAGCATGGCATTCACCATATCTAACAGAGTGCGGTTCTTACGTTCAGCAACTCCGTTAGACTGAGGTGAATAAGGAGCAGTTACCTCATGAATTATTCCATGTTCTTCACAGAAGTTAGTCATTTCGTTTGAGGTATATTCTCCACCACGATCAGATCTAAGGATCTTAATTTTCCTTTCTAATTGATTCTCAGCTTCAGATTTGTAGACCTTAAATCTATCTAGAACTTCATCTTTGGTTTTGAGAAGGTAGATATAACAATACTTTGAATAATCATCTATAAATGTAACAAAGTATTTTCTACCGCCTCTAGTCAAAATCCTACTTGAGTCACATACATCACTATGAATAAGTTCTAGAGGGTCAGAATTTCTTTCTACAGATTTGAAAGGTAATCTAGTGTGTTTGGCTTGAACACAGATCTCACATTTGTGTTTGTCATCTATTAGAGTCTTGGGAATAAGATCTAAAGTCATCATTCTTTTAATAGAACCTAGGTTCACATGACCTAGTCTGCCATGCCAAACATTTGAAGATTCTATATTAGAGACAATGAGAGAACCATCAGACATTTTATTCATTGTGCTTAAAATGAAAAGACCGTCTTTTACAAAGCCTTTTCCTATAAAAGAGTCATGCTTAGAAAAACTACTTTATTAGCCTCCATTACAATTTTGTATCCTGAGGCTACAAGAAGGGATCCACTAACTAGGTTTCTACTGACAGACGGCACATGAAGAACATTATGAAGAGTTAAGATTTTTTCTAATGTCATCTTCAGGTTAACTTTTCCTCTTCCAATGATTTGTGCCGTTGAGCCATCTCCTAGGGTCACACCTCCTCCACTTGATTCCTGATAGTTTGAAAAACAGGAGCGATCAAACGAAACGTGAACATTAGCTCCAGAATCCAACCACCAATCATCAGAATGGTAAGAGAGGTTAAGAGTACGAAATGTTTCTGATGATTGATTTACAAAGAATACGGACGAATATATAATACAGTTGTGTAACGGTCAGAATTAATTTACGATTAATTCAGCCGTTACACAGGAGAATTAAACGAATGAATCTGGACACAATAACGGTTTAGAAACGTTCAAAACAATTGTAACGTTCAGAAAAATAAATGACAGAATTAAGAGGAGCAAAAAGAATTTTAGGGTCCCAGCCCGAAATCGAAGAGGAAATCTGATCGACATTCGGCGCCCGCAGATGCGTACCCGCACCCGTTACGCGCGCGAACCGAGCCGGACGGCGGCGGCGGCGCGCGCGTGTGGCCCAAGGGGTTCCCCACACAACAACTTAATAGAGCAAAGAAGAGAAAGTAATATATGTACATAAGAAGGCTTTGGTGCATCCGATGTGAGACAAAAGAAAGGAAGAGGAACTTGAGCTTTTGCAAGAAAAGCAAAACCAAATCAAAACCAAAACCAATATTTCGTTCCCAGCAACAGCATTTTATACTTCTGCTATGTATTTATTCAATTAGAAGATGGCCCTCTAGCATAACGAACGTGTTCTCAACATAGAATCACCACCTTTAGGGAGCACAGCCAAATCCAACATCATATAACTTACAATAAATTCGAAAATAAGTGATCGAAAATTTCTCATGGAAGTGATCAAATAATTTTTAGTTTCTAAGCATAGACCATAAATGTTATGAACCTGCAAATAGCACATATACACAACAACAACAACAACGTATCCTCTCAGTACAAACAAAAGTAAACCAAAGAGAAGTAAACAAGAAGTTGGCACAGTGAATGCAATGTTACTATCAGACTTAAAGTTCATGTCTGTTATTGTAAAGATCCGAGTTACAGAGGAGGTGCTGCGGAGGGAGTTCGACGCGACGGTCCAACAGCAGCAACACGAGATACAAACCACACACCGTCTTCGCACCAGCGGTGCAAACTATCTGACCGTGGCCGTGCTCGAGGGCAGCGTGAGCATCGCGGACGAGTACTGGCCGTGCACGCGGGCCGCGTGAGCGTTGCGGAGCAGTAGGTCGTCATGAACGGTCAAAAAAGATAATCAAACGACTGCTATTTCATGAAACATACGAAAATGTTTAAGAGCGGATACCGTGTCCTCTCCTCTTATTGCATCAAGTAATTTCAGCCAAACATTTTTTTGAAATGTGTAGTTATAAAGTATGCTGACGTGATGGTAACTTTATGAGATGATTTATGACCACACATTTAAAAAAATGTGTGGTTGAGATTACTTGATACATTATTGCTTCGTATAATATTCCGTATATATATATATATATATATATATATATATATATATATATATATATATATATATATATATATATGAGAAGGGATTTAAATTTTCTTATTTTTGCAACCCCAAAATATTTTCATGATCACAGTCGTCGGATTTTGTTTAAGTCATCTAATCATAACCATTGATTTGAATGGTTTAAATCAAAAGTTAAGATTAGATAACTTAAATAAGATTCAACGACTGTGATCATAAAAAAATTGTAAAAATACATAAGAGTGGAGGACTGGGTTGTCCAATTAAGAACTAATTTTGATTGTTTCTTGATCCTTATTATGAATCGATCCTGTGGAAGGAAGGAGAAAGTTGTCTTATCAGAGAAATTATCCAAACTCCAAATCTTATCAGACTTATCCCTGGGTCCGTCTTGGCAAAGCCACCTTAGACTTCTTATCTGTCCATCGTTATCGGCTTTTTAGTAGTAATAGGAAATGTTCAACTATATGTGCATGATAGAGTTGGACATTATTGTCGTTTTGATATCATAAATTCGTAGTTGTGCAATAGGGGCAAGTCTACTCAATGAACGCAGCTTCTAAATAATATTATTAGAATGATTGTTAAACTTTTAAAAGTCCTCGTTTTAAGTGTACTTAAGACTATTAAAATTTTCAGCATTAGATATTCTTAGGGATGACAGTTCTATAAAATTTAAAATTATAAAAATTATGAACAAATCTGTAAATATATAACTTGGAATGCTAGGATCCTCAAATTTTTTGTAGTTCCACTTTTAACTTTACTTAAAAAAATTTGGTAGTCCTGTAAACCCCCTCGACCAGTAATTAGGGTTAAATAATTTAATTAGCATAATTAGGGTTAATTAGAATTGTTTATGATTTAATATATATAGCATTATGATACTTGTGCAATGATTGATTGTTTTAGGATACTACCTTAGCTGTTGCCCTAAAACGAATTCCACATATTTGACCTAGACCTGTAAACCCCTCGTATTGAACCTAGAACAAACCCCGGATACCGATTTTTGTGCCTGATTTTAGACGCACAAAAGTCGTTACAAACGTCCGTGCGCAAATTAATTAAATTGCGTAATTACGTTCGTTGTCCGTTTCAATTGAAATTAAGACCCAACCTCAATCAGTTTTGACCAACCCATATCACGATATTATTGTACACTGAGCCAGCTACACCAACGACCCTTGTCCAACCAAATTTAGACTCCCGGTTTTTAATTAAATTAAATTAGAAACATCGTTACATTAATTACGAATTAATTTATGTGGCTACCCAACCTCAATTAAATTGGACCCAACTCCAACCCAAACCCACATCCACACCCACAAGCCTCCTACAAAACACCAAACACCATCATGGTCCAATGAGGAACACCAAACATGGTGTTTGTTTACATTAAATCCCTAATTCTAATTAATTGTGCAAATACCAAATTGTCAGGGGCCTAATTGCAAAATTGCAATGAGGTGTCCCCCTCTCATTGGCCCAAACCATCATGGAGAAAAGAAATGGTCATGACCAACCGTATGCATTTGATTTCCCCCCCTTTCCTATGTACTTACATCACTTTATGTAGGGCATATCATGGCCCTACATTTCAAATGACTAAATCCTAGCCCTCCCCTCAACATGTAGGAGCTTCCCCAACTCCCCAAAACCCTCCTACAGCCGGCCCTAACCCCAAGACAGCCCCCCTTCACTCTCTCTCCTATTTATACATTAATTTACACTACATGGGAGGCACACAAATCAAGGCACCCTAGAAAAACTCTAGTTTCCTAAACTACTACACAACCCGACCCCAACTAGCCTTCCCTCACCC
The DNA here is from genome assembly GCA_036927795.1 of Iris macrosiphon. Classification (NCBI taxonomy): domain Eukaryota; kingdom Viridiplantae; phylum Streptophyta; class Magnoliopsida; order Asparagales; family Iridaceae; genus Iris; species Iris macrosiphon. The sequence goes on from JAYESA010000015.1 coordinate 162,121,638, forward strand.
GCCGCCTCCTACCGGCCAACCACCAACTCCGGCCGCCCCCACACCGACCCGACCACCCTCGCCGACCACTCCCCCACCTGCCACCACCGCCCCCCGCCGTCTGGCCGCCGGCAGCCCCCTCCAGCAACCCCATCACCAACTCGAGCTACTCCCTCCCGCACCTAAGGCCGACCACCCGACCACACTGTGCTCCGCCACCACAGCACCGCCGACCGCCAAACTCCGCCGAACCCTCCCCCGGCCAGTCCACTCCCTCCCCGCCGAGCCTCGCCGTCGATCGACGCCTCAGCCACTCGTGCTCGCCCCCGCAGCAGCCACCTAGCTGCTAACTGCTGCTGCTGCCCGTCTCTCCCTGCGCGACGCCGGAGCGCCGTCCGGCCACCCCCCTCCGGCGACGGTCAACCACCGTGACCCCCTCGATCCGAGCATCGACCAGGTACATTATTTTATGTATATTTATCCTTAATTGTAGGTGTATTTCTAGGTGCATGGGTATTAGGTTAGTTTAGGTATTATTATACGTATTTTCGTATATTAAGAATAATATTATGTATTAATTAAATTGTGTATTTATACCATCTGTATAAGTACCGTATTATATATATATTTATTGTTTTTAGTATTATATAAATTGTAATATATATATATATATATATATATATATATATATATATATATATATATATATATATATATATATATATATATATATATATTTGTTATACCAATAAAAATATCTAAATGCATGTATGTACGTATACGTTTCAGTATACTAATTAATACTTATATATATATATTTCTGTATAATAGGTATTTTCTATAATTATACCTTATATACTGTTTTATATTTTAATAATAAATACTGTGAATTATTATGTATTAATAAATATATATGTGTATAAATGTATACATATATTATATTTAGATACTTTGAAAATTATATATATATATATATATGTATATGGTATTATACGAGGATAGTATAAAATTAATATAAATCATGGTTAAATGATAATTTCTGTGAATTTGTATTATATGTAATATAATACAAATTTTTATATTATATTTTCATATTAGGAACTTATACATAAGTATGTATGTATGTATGTATATTTTTGTTATATGAAAAATATAAAATATAAATATATTGAGTTTAATTATATTTTTGGAAATTAAGAGATATTATGTGTATAATAGTATGTATTAAATACTTATACGTATTAACCCCTCTAACATGTATATATATATAGATACCTACATGTATGTATATACATTTTATACACCCTTGTTATGTTGTATATATATAAATTTATGTATATAATTTCTATCTAAGTATATATATGTATATATATATGAAATTATGCTATTACCCAATTATGTATACATATTTACTGTGGGTATATTTAGTATATACTAATTAATTTAAGTACTATTTTTGTACTCCTAAACATATATATTATTTAATATAATTAAATATGATTTAGTGTTTATGTATATACTAGTGTAAACTATATGTATAAACAGTCCCGACCCTATGTCAGTTGTAGATACGAACAGCGTGTCTAAGTCGTGCTATTGTAGCGACTAATTTGGTCATTACTACATCCTATATAGGATTGCTGGACACTACTGCCGAGGCATCAGGAGCAGGACTTTGGATTTCGCAGCTACCCGGGACAGGTGTCACGCCCCAGTCCCAAAATAACAAGGGACTAGACACGTGGCAATGGCCAGCAGCACACACCGATGGACAAACCCAATTTAATGGAACCATCGGGGCATGCTTAAGCTGTATTACAACAGTCCGGGTCTACTAAAACAACATGTTAAAACTAATCTCATCCACAGAGGAATAAAGCAAATCAACAAAAGGAAAATAAAACATCAACAATAACATCAAATCACAAGTAATGTAATCGGGGAACAACCCGATAATCAAGTCTGATACAATTTGTTCTTTTAAACAAGAAAGAAAATAACATCACTAACTGAGTATGGAAGAGCATATACTCAGAGAAATTCATGGCAATCACCTAGTCCTTGGTTCCTGGTTCTGCTTCAGTGCCTGCTCCTGAACCTGTTTCTGCTCCTGCTAAAACACCTGTCCTGTAAACCTCAGAGTGGATCTCCTCTGCTAAACCTGGGGACATAATCCATTCCAGGTCCTCAGGGGACATAGCAAGGTACAGAAATCACAAGCCAAAAGTAATACAGTAAAATAGAGAATGAAATAAGCAGGGTAACTACATAACCATCTATGTGAAAAATGCAACTGAGAGCAACACTAGTACTCAGGCTGAGACCGCTACAAGCTCTGTGTCGGGGAGCCGGTAGCAGTAAATAACTAGTAGTGGGTCAAGCTCGGGCTTAGAGTCTTGAGCACCGCAATAATAGGGATTATATATATATATATCAGCCTGTAGCCTGTGTGTCTCTCCCCACCCAATGTAATCACACGTCTCATGTTCATAACGTCTTATGTCCATGTCACGTGAGATCAGAGCTAATGCAACAAGTCATAATCTAAGAATATAATGTCTATGTCCATCCTGTATCCTACACAGAATTACCTTGAATATCTCAGGAAGATTCTGTCAACATGTATAGTGTCAAGTGTCCTGGGTATACGTACTTGATAATGCAAGTACGAGAATGTAAATGTCACGTTAACCATTTCTAGGTGACGTTGCACAACCCCGCGTACGGTGTTGGCACCCGACTATGATCGGACGCTAAGCAAGTCACACGGCCCTAGGGTTGAGCATGTACAAAAATGTATATAAAGTCGAAGGAACAAATATCAAGAACTGCAGAGATTGGCAAGGTACACTTGCCTGAGTTTTCAGCTCCAATTGTAGCTCTGTCAGTAGCAGGACTTGCAAGCAGTACTCCGGTTGCTGAAACAAACATCACTATCAGATACAGAACATATCAATCAGCTAGAAACGCCTGTCCTTGAGTCCAATTTGGACACAAGGGCAAAAATAACATTTCTAGGCCAAAGCGGGTCCATGTGTAGGTCGCTTTGTACCGAAAACTAGGTCAGGATCAAAAGTCTCCAAATTAGTCCAACTTAGTGTCAACAAGTCAGGAACATTGATACGAACCCAACGGAACTTCCAGAATTGGATTCCGATAAGCCGTTCTCAAAATCGCCCGTCAGGTGGAGCCTGTGGGGCCCACGACACGCGATTTTCCAACGTTCTCAGAATCGAGCCAAACTTGACCCACAGGACCAACGTATTGCTACGAGTCCGATGGCGCAAATTTCGTCTCGATCTGACGTGTATACACTAAGTTACAGCTATTTACAGAAAAGTCGGATACGGGGTGTTGTCCGCGGATACGCACTGATTCCTGTGTGCACGCACATCCGAATCAGCTTCTGCGAAAGCCCGCACGTCCGTATCTACGATGCTCACGTGTCGGTGAAGACCGCACGTGACCAAGTCGTCCCGTTTGGTGGGGCGTACCCAGTTCTGAGGTAAAATAGGGCGTAAATTTTTCCTGTTTTGGATCGCGGTTCACGATCACCTCAGGACGCGATACCCCGAGCGGTTTGTTCGGGCACCGAGAGGGTCAAACAGGCTACGTGATACAATTTACGGAATAAAAATCGGAGCTACGAGTAGAAATTTATGAATACCTGAAAGAAGGCTGAAAACCCGAGTCCTTCGTGTCCAAATCGTGTCCTGTTCACTAGGGTTTACTGTGTCCTCTGATCACCACTGTGTCCGGCCGTGTCCGGGCTCGTACTCGCGTCCTGGGTCGCGTCCACGTCTGTCGGAGTCGGCCTGGGGTTCAGGCGAAGGCGGCGCCGGTCCTGGGTGGTCGTCGACAGTCCGGGCGGTCGGTTCCGGCGCTGTGGGTGGCCGGATGTCGCCTGAACGGAGGAGACAGTTAGGGCTCCGGCTCGATCTGGTTTGGGCGGGGATCTAGGTCCGGCAGGCGGTCGCTGGTGGTAAGACGGACGGGTCCGGTGGTCTGGGCGGTGTCAGCGGGTGGTCGGAGACAGTCTGGAGGTCGCCGGAGGTTCTGGGGTCAAGGGGTTTTCCGGCGGGTGTCTGCTGCTACTTATATAGGGGTCTAGGGGGAGGGAAACCGACGGAAGTTCGCCGGAAGTGGAAGAGGAGGCGTCGGGGCGTTGAGGGAAGGTGAAGATGGGGGGTCTCCGGCGGCCACGGCGGCGGAAACGGCCGCCGGAGAGGAATCGTCGGGGAAGAAGAATAGTTTTGGGGGTTAGGGTTTGGTAATGGGTCGGGTTGGATGCTGGCGGGTCGGGTCTGACCCGGATCCGACCCGCTAGCCCGAGCGGTTCGGTTCAATGAACCCGGCCGGTCCGGTTCAGGGTTTAGTTAATAATGGTTTGGTTTAGTAATTAATTTAGTTTAATTAATCAGTTAATTTATACAATAGTTTATAATGCTTTAAAAATTCATCCGGTGTCCAATAAATTCCCGGAAAATTACCATATGTCTGATTTTCTATTTTACATCATAAAATATTATTTTTATAATATTTTAATATTAATTATTAACATTTAAAAATCCTTTAATAATTAAAGAACATGAATTTAATTCCAGAAAAATCCAAGAAAATTCCAGAATGCTTAGAAAAATCCAATTTAAAATTCTTTGAAAATCAGGGGGATTACAACAGGCAAGTATACCTTGCTGATTTACTGCTTTAAATTTAAATGTTGAATATTTCAAATATACATGAACTGTACGCATCCGAGATTGACTCGGGTGTAGTCGACATTGCGTCGATGAGTAGTGTACTTGACCTAGCTGCTAGTTGACTCAACCACTACTGCGAGGATATTCCGATATTCTCCTAGACCATGGCACTATACACGTACCACGATGGTACATTCATATTGGGATGCGGATCCGCGTACCCGATTCGCTATCGGTACGTACGACATGCATCACGGACTAGCATGTATTCTAGAGTAACATAGTTAGTTGAGACTTGGCATCTAGATACGGTACACTCAAGTCGTATATTCGACTTGCGTATCTACATTGGACGGGAAGGACAACTGACAGACGTATGGGATACCCCCATCGGACTCCGTGGTATCCAGAGGAACCACAGACCCGGTGACTCCCTATATTCAGACACCGCGCTCTTCGGAGTGTTACGGACGTATATACATTGCAGATACCACGTCCCTTAGAGTGTGGACGTTATATATATACAGATACCTCATTCTTCGGAATGATGGACGTTACAGATACCACACTCTAGAGGATGTTGGACGTTATGCCTACACCTACTTATACGTTCCTAGGTTGTCCTAATATTGCATTCACTTAGATGGTTAGCACACCCCCTCTTTACTTTTATTTCAGTACTATATCCAGCATGCATATTGTATCTTGTTACGTCCCTCTGAGGACCTGGTTATCTTCCAGATCTGGACGAGGTCTTTTATCCCACAGTTTACGGGCCAGGCATAGAGACGAGGTTTGCTCTGGACGAGGAGCTAGAGGTCCTTCCATCAGAGTACCCCTGATCAGATTGGTAGGCTTTCCGCCTATGACTGGAGCTCCTTACCTAGTTAGATGTTGTTCCAGTCTCTCCTTATCAGTACTTTCATTTCAGATATTCAGTACTTTATTTCAGACTATCAGTACATTTGTAGTGGGTTTGTTCCCACCAGATTTATTTCAGTTGTACTATGTCAGTCGACTATGTTTCTTATATTCCAGTCTTTCATTTCAGTTTTTACTTGTTATCTGTGGATGAGATTAGACATTGCCTGTTGTTGTTATTAGACTTGTTAGATTTAGGACAGCGTAGCACGCTTCGTCAGGATCCATTAAATTGGGATATCCTCGGAGTCGTGTCAGCTGGCCAATGCCACGTGGCCTGGTTCCATAATATTTTGTGACTGGGGCGTGACAAGTCCTAATTCATAGGATTGCTAAAATTTTGGCTGTCCTTCATAATTCCAAACAAGACTATTTCAATTATGAAATTTCAAAACTTCATTATATGCTACGAAACTATTAAAAAGATATGGTTTAAGATTTAGAAATTTAACGTTCGGGGTCCGACATAATGTTCGGAACTTTGTACACACTGTATTGCATATCTTTGGGTCCACTGCCTCCAATTTCCACCATTTTATAAATAGAAGGAATAATACGTTCATGTGGCTCGTTCTACTGATCTTCTGCCACCCAGCCAAGACCTTATAACTCTCCTCGATAACCACAAGAACCACTCGAGTTTGGTCATTTAACAAATTGAAAGCATATTTTGGAGATTAAAAGTAAAAAAAAGATTGTGCTTCCCTTAACATATGTTAGCCTTTAACAATTGCCCATGAGCAATATGAAACTGGGATGTACTTTTTCTTTGAAAAAAAAAAAATGGTTAAATTATGTACGGTTGCGTTTATCTCTAATCTCTCTTATAATGAGATTTGAAAACGGTTCAAATTTAAACCGTCTAAGTCTTTTGTAAATACTCCACAAACTATTTTAAAAATAAATAAATAATTATTTAACTATTTAATACTATTTATTTACAACTAAATAAAAATAACTCAAGTGATTAAGGTAGAAGGTATTTCTTTGATTGTTTGAATTCGATTTCTAGAAACAACAATATTTATAATAATTTTATAGTTGAATTTTTTTACACGTGTATATTGCACGTGCACGTTATAGTAGTGAATAAAAGATAATAAATTAATAGATCTCACCGAAAAGATATAATGTAGGTTGCCGACCCAACCATGAATTTATTCATTCTTATTGAAGAATAATAAATTCATGTTGATGGACTGTCAATTTGTTATATCTGTCCCACACATTAACAATTGTGTGAAGTATAAACTTTATGTGGATACGAACAGATCAAATAATTCAAACATCAGAAAAGTCTCGTCTTTATTTTCAGTTGCTTTTTAGTGGTAACACTTAAAAGTATTATTTGGATGGATTTTACTTGCTCAGATAAAAATTAATAATTTTTTAATAATTGTGTCATCGAAAAATAGAAAACCTGGCAGAAGTTAGTAATTCATTCAATAAGATCTAAAAATTTGACCAACATTATAGAAACATAGTACAATTGTGCCAACAGAAAATGCAAATAAACCAAAAATGAGGGGGAAATCAAAAGATTCATAAGAGCAAAGTGAGTCTTCAGTCCAACAATTAATACATTTCTTACTCAATTAAACTCCGTCTTCAAATTATTCTCATTTTTTTCATTATAGGAGGTAGCAAAGAAACAAGATAAAATTTGAGTTACATCTCACTTTATTTATTATAATTAAAGGTGTACCCCACTGCTTTATCATAAAGTACGATACCTTTCACTTTTGAAAAAAATCGTCTATGAATGACGGTCAACTCCTTTGATCAAATATTTAGGACAAAAAATACCCTCCTTGTCATCATCATCCTCCTCCGACCCGCCCCACCCGACGTCTACATCAAGCTTTTTGTCAAAAGTGGAGAATATCAAACATTATGGTAAAGCAGGGAAAAAAGACATTTAGAAGGACTCGAATATCGTATCTAAGTACAAATTATGATCAATGTTTTTAAAAAACTAAGTCACGTATAAAAAAAAACAGAATATTATTAAATTTTTTGATAGCAATTTAACTTATATTAAAATATTTTTAATAAAATTAAAATATATTTTAATTATGATTTGTTATATATATATTGATATGTGTTTAATTAGATAATATCATGTAGGTAGTTTAAATATAATTTAAATTTTGAATATATTTTAAGATTTGTTATATATCGGTTTTTGTTTTTATTTTTATTTTTCTCATGTACGTCAAAAGAAAACATGTACAGTAGCTATTTTTTAAAAAAAATTATATTAATAATTGAAGATATATAGACGGCTCATTTCTTTTATCGTTTTCAATCGGTATTATAATAGTAGAGATAGAGAAATGCGGACATTTAGAAGGCTCAAATCATGTATCTAGTACTTACAAATCAATTTACCGACAGAGAAAACGTTCATAAAAAGATATGTTGTTGTGGAGACTAGATTTACATATTTTCCACCTTTTTCTTTCATTCTTTGTCACGTAAAATTATTTTTGTAAGAGAATGTTTACAATAAAATCTCAATTGTAGATTATGATTGAAAAACTAAAATAACTATCCGGATCAAATGTATGTTACAAAATAATTACAATAATTCAATCAGATTAATTAGATCAAAATATTGCGGGCTAATCGAATTTAAAGTCTGATTCGAATGAAAAAAAATCCATGGGCCTGACTTTGTCCCAGCCTGGTCAAACCGGACCGTAGGTCAAGACTGAGTTTGGTAATTTTGGTCAAAAGTACAGTTTGACTTGGCACGAATATTTTGACCGGACTAGCCTGACGGCCCCAAACTGGCCGAACCCTTTATGAATCAGAATGAATCTGGCCCAAGCTACAATTGCATAGGACTACACCAGTTAAATTACCCATGTCCTATTGATTGCTACATATTCGAACAGATCAATGCTGTACTGTTAAGTTTAGGTTTTGAGCTTCCCTTTGGATGTAGGAGAAAACCGAATCTCTCTTTTCCCAGATTGATGGAAAGAAAGAAAGAAAGAAAGAGCCAGCCACATCCATGCCGCACAGCAGCAGTATTCTCGGTGGAACGATCGTGTTCGATGCATCAGCACCTAACAATACTAGTATATATGTACGTACAACGCAGCATGCACAAAGTCCCGTACGAAATGCCGGACCACATCAAAAAAAATAAAAAGGACGTTGATTATTATCTACCAACAATACCATAAATGAAAGGAAAGAAGAACTTGGACAAGTAATAATTAAATACACTAACAAATTAGATTAGCAGATAATCAGGTAACTAGAGAAAACACTAAACTGATACAAATATACCCCATACTTAGATATATCAACATACAATGGAATGGTGCCATAGGAGAAGTACTCTCAAATTCAAATTCTTCTATTCTTTTGTTCTATTGTTTTTTGTTGCTTCATGACCAAAAAACATATAAGTTTCATGATCAAAAAGCATACATCATAAACTTTAGATCATGTGAAATAATACAGGGCAGGTTAAACAAGAATTACAAGGTAAGCTGAGACTCTCCCCTAGTTGTCATAAGGAGAAGTAGGAATTACAAAACAATGACAGGCAAATGGCCCCTTGACAAACAACAATTTTGTACAGGTAATAATAGATCTAGAAGCAATTAGCATGGATGGTGGGAAAGGATACTCTCTCCACAGTATACTATGTTACAGTTAATACTAAGACCAAATAATAGCATCCTAATCAGAAAAGCTCAATTTCTTCGATCCAGGAGTACGCAGCCGAATCATACGTCGGTGATGATACGTGCAGAGCTCGTCTAGAAAGACTACAATTACGTCTTCTGTGACGTACGCCAATCCTGACTCCACTGTGCTGAAACAAACCACGGCTGATGCTATGCTAGAATTATGGTTCTGCTGCTGTAGTATAATCCACATCTTGATTTCTCGTTTCATCCCTCCGGTAGAAGAGAACATAGGCAGCTGATGACTTTATGGTGGTTTCCTCTGGTATGGGATTAACATGGCGATCGTCGAAGTCATACCAACATTTCTGTCCTTCATGCTGTGAAACAGTAGCCAGGACGTTATAATTCATTAAGGTTAAGTTCTCACTTACAAAGCAAATATATACCAAGTAGTTTACCATGAAAAGAAATATCCTCACTATATTAAGAGATCATTAAGTTTCTTTTTAAGGATTCTTACATTCCATTGCATCTCAGATAGAATAAAATTAACCCAATGAAAATAAAATAAAATTACAATTCATCCTACACAAAATACTCCAAAACCTGAATCTCATTAACAAAACCTTAATTCCATATTTTGGAGTTTATTAAATAAGTTCCGATCGTTACAAGCTTGGGAGTTGAAACCAACAGCCAGAAGACATTAACCACATTAAATAATAGTTGAATCAGCTTTATGTAAATTACCCTTTTATATGATTATACATACAAGTTTGGGTTATTTACACTAACAACCCATATGTTTTATGTTTATTACACGGGGTACCCCTACTTTTAAACTAATTACACTGACCACCCCTACTTTTTTGGTTTATTACACGGGGTACCCTTACTTTAAGATAAAAATAAAAAGTTATAACACTAACTACCCCTATTTTTAATTTTTTTTTTCCCCTAAAGGGAGAGGTGGTCAGTGTAATTAGTTTAAAAGCAGTTATAAACAAAAAAAACTTATGGGTAGTTAGTGTAAATAACCCTAAAAGTTTCTATAGTGATCTTTTTGATGCAAACTAGTATAATTCAAAACCTAGATTTTGTGGATAACAATTTTGGTGAAATTAAATCTATTATTGCATATATAAAGTACCCTTCTAGATGTCATACATTTAACTGTAAAGCACCATGGGTTAAAGTTATGTTACATGCAAGACTACAAAAACCACCCTCTAGTCATTGATCTGGAAACAGGTTAATTAAGTGAACACATCAGCATGGCTGGCCACTTAAGTGCTTAGGTGGGTTTTAACTTTTAACATGCCTAAGAAGGCTTCTATAAGCAAATGTGATATATATTATAGAAATTTGCATCGATAATATTTTTAATAACAACCTATTTCAAGCTGCTAAGTTTTGATAATCATCTTAAACTACTTTTCAAATACTTAATAAGACAATAAAATTTTAAGTTGTAATGATGAGTAAATCATCATACTTATCAAATAATAAGGCTAAATAATAGGAAGCCACAAGAGTATACAAGCTATAACCAAGTTGTTATAAAGATTGGGCAATTATTTAAATCAATAATGCTAGCATCAACTGGTAGAAGACTTAACATGCAAGACAATTTAAGATGAGGAGTGTCCGTGTTTAGTTTTAGGACAACAAAGAAGAGGAAGAATAAAGAAAAATAGCCGACAAAAGGGGAGAGAATAACGAAAAGGAAGCAACATAAGACACTAAGAAAAGAAGAATGTTCAATTAAAGAAATCTCTATTTTTCCCCCCACAGTATCACAAATACCTACAACGTTGCAAGTAATTAGGGTGCTAAAGACAGAAGATACAAACTAAAGGAAATTATGTCAAAAATTGTCCTCAGAAATAAGCGAGACACTTAAGTAGCTAGGTGAAAATATCCTCAGTGCCAAGCAAATCTTGTTCACTAAGTTTAGAAGAAAGTTCACCCAAAATATTTCTTATACTTGCTTGTGTAAGTACTAGTCATTGTAGTCCATTCTTCCATGTGGACTGCATTTTCACTTGTAGGTATTACATTTTTACCTAACTACCCTATTGACCGAATCATAGTTAGCTCCACCACATAACTGAGCAGAAAGTTTTGTCGCATGGAGGATATGAATCACGTTTAATGTCAAACAGAATGTCCTATTGAGCAAATTGCACAACACCTAACTTACGTAAGATGTCACCATACGCCAGTTTTGTTTTGTATGTGCATGTGTTTGTGTTGGTGGAATACACAAGCACATTAGATAGGTTGGAGAATGCAGTATGAAGTGTTCAGTTTAGATAAATACTTCCATCACATTAAAATTGACAGTTGCAATGGAAACAACATTTTTTGCCTTACATTTTCTGTGATAATATAAAATTTTGTGATGATAACAGTATTATGATTTTAGTTCATGAGAAAATGAATGATAATGTTGAAAAAATTCATTCCATGTGTAAGTTAAAATTATTGATTGGTAACCATTTCTATATCTGAAATATGAACAAAACATGCAGCACTACAAGAAAAAAAAAATTCTTAGCCAATGTATATGATCAATGAAACTCAAATGATAACTAGCAAGTTATGATGCAAACTTACATAAACGTAGGCGGTGTAGTGTCCACCACCCATATTTCCGTAGTGGTTGCTAACAGCATACAAATTGTAACAATGGGATACTTCATTAGTCTTACTAGCAATGTAGCCTGACAAGTCCAATTTGTGAATGGGAAAATCTACAACTGCCTCCAGCTTGTTTTTCATAAACCGGCTATATGAAAATCTTTTTAGATGAAAAACAAGAACTTCTGGTAGCCTCCAGAGATCTAACTTCTTACTAGCTTGCTGATGCTCCTTGCAAGTTGGGCAGTACCTGCATGTGAAAGGATTACTGGTTAATGGTTTCATTGCCAAAGTACATAAATAATTTTAATGCAACAAAAAAAGATATTCAGAATATCTTCAGGTCCTAATGTGATTTGATATTAAGGTAACCTAAACTTGATATCAAGGATGGAAAAAAAAAATCATGCTTAACTTCCACCAAGATTTTCAAAAATATATTTTGGTCATTTCATTAAGAAGAATAATGCTCAACTTCCACTAAGGGATCACAACAGCATTCACAAATAACACCAGTAATTCATGACCAACCTCAACAAACCGCCACATCCTAAAGACTTCGGTAGAGAAACATCCACAAGGCTTTAAAAATCTACTGAAAGATGATTATTGCTCAATTAACAATTAAGCAATAACAATAACATTTGGTGAAATCATCCTTAAATGGCTTTCATGTTGTCCGAGTTAATAGTTCGGCGAAAGGTATCATGCGTGTGTTATTATCAATAGTCAACCTACAGACTCCAATTTTATCTTCCTCCACTTACCTTCACATCAACTATTTTAGTTCTTTCTTTCTTTTCTTCCTTCTTCAATTATTCTTCCCTTATTGGATCACATCCATCACAACCTACGCACCCCCCCCCCCCCCCCTACCCTACTGGATCATGTTAACCAGATAAGTGGAAGATACAAAATACGATTTTTTCTTAACAAGTAAAGGAGAAGATACATGTTTCAGTTTTTGCCCCCTTACTGGACCACGGGTAATGGGAAAGACACAAGTTCCATTTTCTTTTTCTCCTTTACCGGACTATGCTAACTGGTAAAGGGAAATATATCTTATGTTTCCTTCTTTATCAGACCATATTAGCAGAGGATATACAAGATGAATCATAAAGAAACCTATGCATCTTTCATTCATTGAAAATTTGTTCGTTTTTTCGTCTTTCTCTTCAGTTTCATCCTCCACATCGTGCCTATAAGTCGGAGGGGAACATCAACTAGTGCACCACCAAAAAATGTACATGGAGATATAGCCTCTGCTTCATCGTCAGCCATGTTCCTGCTCTCAAATTTGCGGGGAAAAGGAGAAGGGTGGGAACTTGGAAGGGATGGAGGCATATTAAGACTCCTCACTACACTCGAAAGGATATATATACAACCGGTGCCACCTCATTGAGGAGGCAGGTGGAAGGATCAAGTTATTGTGCTTAGAGGTCAGGAATTTTCATTTTGGGCAGTAAAATGGGAAAGGGAGATGGAGAAGAAGGTCGATGGTTGGGAAACCCATCTCTGATGCCATGTACAAGAATAATTCGGAGAGAAAATCTTCATTAGTCTGACTCCTCTCTTTAAATAAAGTAAAGCTGGATAATAGACATAAGTTGGTTTGAACTTGATAATCCAATGAGCTAAATACAATAAATTTATCAAAAGGAATATTTGAACATCTTCAAAACTTAGCAAAGAACCCATGATTTATAGAATGTGTTATTATCAAGAATTAGGCATAATGTGTAGCCAAATCCACTCCATCAGCTGCTTTCCTCCACTCAAGAAAGTAATATTATAGCTACAACCCCAAATAAGCATCCCACTGAAGTGATTATTCACATAAAGTACGGCAAATATAGGTGGGAATCCCATCATCCTTCTTACACGAAAGCCTACTTTCACAAAATTTGTCCTAAAAAATTACAGCTACCAAAGATGTAATAAAACAAAAAAGTTATGGTATTGATGGAACATACTAACCACATGTCTTCCGGTCCAAGTGGTTCCTCTTTCAGAAATGCTTCCAGGCATGAATACAATGAAATTGGTTCTTGGAATTCTCTTTGCAAAAAGTCCTGGTTTGTATATTTCAGGTAAGGAATTGAGAAGGCATATATCATAGTCTTCTAGAGCTTTATCTTGCCAACAAACCAGTACATACAGTTGCTTCTGCAATCCTTTTGAAAAGATTGGTTCATCCATTTCGATCTTAGAAAGCATCATTTTGCACTTTATCATCGTTATATAGTATTGAAATTCACTTTTAGCATTTTCTCTCCCTTCAATAGCAGTAACTGTGCCTTCACACACTGGCATACTGGAACTTATTTCAGTCTTGGAAACTTCCTTCACACCGCTTTCATCACTGGTTTGATCAGTAGCAGAGGCAGCATCTGGAGATCGGAGGAATGGTTTCAACAACTTTAAATACATGTCCCCTAGTGTGCCTCCGTTAGCTAAGCTAGGTAGCCTAGCTACGAAAGGAACACCAAATGCTTTCTGTGAAGAAATTATGCTGAAGGAACGCCTGAAATGTACTATGTTTCTATCAGAAATGTCATCAGAAAAAGAGCAATATAATGAACTTGTACTTAAGATCACATTCTGACGGGAATTTGCTTGGTTGATGAGAAAGTTTATTAACCTTTTCCCCACACCTTTAAAATATCTGGTATGGTTCCTGAAATTTTTATTATGGTTAAGAACTGATAAACGGATACTATATTGATTTTAAAATCAAATCACATGCCTTTGAAACTTTTTACTTCAAAATCTCTGATATGGTACGTCTAGACTTACGATGACACTTTCAGTTGATAGAGATTAGAAATAATGTTAGACAATACATTCAGAGATGTTCAGTCTTTTACCTTTCTGTACTGAGCTAAAATTAGTTCAGCTTCTATCTCTAAGATACACAGAAGGATAAGAATGATTAACAATCACAGAGATGATTTAAACTATTTTACAGCAATCGTGACCATAGTTATCAAAACTGGACAAGAGCGCCGGTTGGACAGGAAAACCAGTAAATCACTGACTAATCCGGTCCGGGTACCACATTGGACCGTTTTTCCTATCAACCCATCAAAAACAGGACCACCCAGATTGACCCGGGCGGGCTTTGTTGTAGCCCAGCGGGTTTCAAAAACCCGGTTTAGATAAATTTCATTAGGCCTGCTACTCAGCTTTTATGGGCCTTGGTCCATTTGTTTTTTTGGTACATCTGACACTATTCTTGCTTGATTTATACTAGTTGGCAACCTTACATATGTGAAACCCAACCGATGTGGGTTCTAAAAATACTGAGTTTTGGTCATGTGGAATTTGATGTTACAATTTACTAAATGGGTGTATTCCCATAAAATGACTGTTTCTCTCAGATTTTTTTTATTTAGCTAGTGGGTTTTGTTAAAAAGAATAGATAGAAACTTATAGAAGTAGAAGGAAATTGAGTTCTACTCGAACTAATAAACCAAGCCGAGTCAAGTTAATGAAACTGAGCCAAGTCGAACAGTCGAGTCAATATCACAAGCTGCTCGGATGATATATATATTATATATATATATATAATATATTATATATATATTATATATAATATATATATATATATATATATAAATTTTCTCTCGTTGTCCACAGAGAGCTCTCGAGACTTAGGGTTCCCCCCACCGACCTTGGGATCCAGGCGCAGCTTTGGGTGGGGGGGGGGGGGGGGGGGGGGGAGGGACCTTCTCATGCTCGACTCCAGGCGACCCGGGACGCGGGTGGATGGACCATCGTGGATCGTCAATGGCGGGGTCGACCACCTGTGGCGGCAAGTTGATGATGAAATTTTTGGCGACCGCGGGTTCTATCGCCAGGAGCGGGACCAAAGCGAGAATAGGCGCAAAGGTGAGGCGGTTCCAGGCCACTCCAGCCGTCAGACGATCACTGCCACAGGTGACTGGAAGTCTATTGACCGATGACGGAGTGGGAGGTTCTTTGGTTGGCGGGTGAAATATCCCCCAAGGCAGCCTGGACAACTGGAGAATGCACGGATAGGACCTAGATGACGGGTTGAAGAGGTGTGCTCGAAACGTTCATAGGGCTTGCATAGTTCCAATCCTAACATGAGCAAATTGTGTGCTAGTAGGGAGCATGATGGTAGACCCCCGATCTCCTGGTGGTCAGTCCACGAGGAGAGCTCCGGACGTGCTAGGAGCACGAAAAAAATCTTGGATTGAGATATATGGATCTGCTACGTTTCAATCCAATGCAGCCATGCAATACGTGGAGCCGACAACTATAGAGAACAACGAAAGGTCGCGAACTTCACAGAAGATGACCTTGAAGAGATAACATATTAGTGGAATAATGCGTTGATCTTCTATGTCCTGAGAGAGGCATTTCTATGGCCAAATCAGGACATACGCCAACAGAGTTTGGAAGCCATGAGGAAGTATGAAAATTTTCAGTTGACGATATACGGATAAGGAGCCAGCCTATGTAGGAGGACGACTGCGACCAGATGAACGATACGACTATTGTCCCTGAGAACGAGTTATGCCACATTCAAATGTGGGATCAATGGAGAGGTCATTGATAGTCAGAGAAGAGGAAACAGAGTTGTCTGGGAAAGAAGGGGATGCAACCCTTAGTTTTAGATGTTAATCGGATAAATGCAAAAAGAAAGATTCCTGGGGAAGCACATTTAACAAGTCATGAGGTGCCAATGGCAGGGAAGCACTCTATGCAAACTCGAGGACAGACAGAAGAGACTTCTAAGGGCAAAAGAGCAGGCTCCTTAAAGAAGTGTACTCTTAATTATATCCGAAAAAAGAACAAGTCGCAGATGATCATACAACCTACAACGTACTCAACCTACTCAATGTTATACAAGATTATATTAGGAGGTACCCAGCTCATCAAGTATAAATATCATATTCCTCCTTGCAGCATCTTGTCCCAGTTGGGGTTAGCCACAATGAACTCTGCGACCTCTAGCTCCAAATTTTGCAATATATATATATATATATATATATATATATATATATAATATTATATATATATATATATTTGCCGGTCAGACCAATAACTCGGAGCCCCTACCAGGTCAATCTCCGCTCCGGGTTTGATAACTATGATCATGACTTCTTACAGACACCTAATTTGACAAGCATAATGCTCCATTGATGACCATCTCTTGAAAGCAAGAAATTTAGGCATAATCATTGGAAGATTGAAACCCCATAGAACAAGAGAGCAAGATGTGAGAGCATATATGGCCTCACGATGAATTTTTACCAACATTAAAGCCGAATATCTAGTGCGTAAATTATCTTGTTGAGAAGCAACTTAGTACTTTAAATTATCCAAGGATTAATAAATCAAGCCGAGTCAAGTTAATGAACCGAGCCAAGTCGAACAGCCAAGTCAATATCACAAGGCTGCTCGGATGAAATATATATATATAGAAACAGGTAATTGTATTACAGATTCCTGGCCCGAAGGCCTATAAACTCGGTCCGAAGCTCGAAGGTGCACCTCGACTTGCATCACATCCGCACCGCACCCGCACTCAACATGCATCCGGCTTCCCTCACATTAATTCCTCCACAGGGAATTAAATTTGCTTCTCCTGTTGCTCGAACCTGCAATCTCTAGGAGGGATATGCCTTACTCTAACCACTTGAGCTAGAGGTTCTTGGCATATATTATATATATATATATATATATATATATATATATATATATATATAATTTTAGCCGGTCAGACCAGTGACCCGGAGCACTGACCAGGTCGATCTCCGCTTCGGGTTTGATATGATCATGACTTCTAGCAAACAGCTACTTTGACAAGCATAACGCTCCATTGACAACCATTATTAAAAGCAAGCAATTTATTCATATTTAGTTGGCATAATCGTTGGAAAATTGAATTTCCCATAGAATAAGAGAGCAAGATGTGAGAGCATATATGGCCTCATGATTATCTTTTACCGACATTAAAGCTGAATGTCTAGTGCATAAATTATCTTGTTGAGAAGCAACTTAGTTCGTTAAATTATCAAGGAAAAAAGGCCCGGCAACCAGGAACCGGAATTCCACATAACTATGCTATATTATGATGCTAAACCACAAATATTTAATATTGCTAATGGTGTGAGGTTTTAAGGAATAGACTATAAAAAAAAGAATGATATTTGCAACTTCAAGCTGCAAAAATCAGAAAATCAGAGTGCTGGAGCAAAACTGAACACTTAAGCGAGGGCAGTTTAAACTTACTCCCATGCGCTGGTGCGTAAAAATCACCAATGGGCGTTCTTCGAGATCCTTTGATATTCGATATGCTGCAAGACAGTCCCCATCTCTAACCAAGGAGATTGAATCATTAGAATCCTCCAAATAACGGATAATACGACTATTATATACCTGCACGCAAAAATACATGACCAATTACTATATTTAACTTACCAAGGAAGATTTTTGATACATGATACCATACCTCGGCAATCAATAGGTTCTCATCATCCCTTAATGAACAGGCAATGCTTAAGGCCCGCATCAGATCTTTACACTTTCCAAACTTTGGTACAGTTATAGTATATGAAGAAGGCCCAGCACTACCATCCGAAGAGAAAACCGTTATAGTCATTGTTCGTGTTGCAGATGATGGAAGGGGCAAGGATAAGTACATAAAAGGATCAAACGTCACAGAAACCTTATTGCAAACAGGACAGACTAATGTTGACCTGTATTGACCCTGTAACAAGTATTGCAAATAACTTTATTAAAGCTCTGTACAAAAAACTGGTACATAAAAGACAAGTTTAAAGGGGTCCACAAACAAATCATCGAAAAGTAAAGGACATGCAAAGGCAAATATCCTCAAATAACATAATAAACTCATTCCAGAGAACATGTCTAAAATTACAGCATAAACAATTGCATTTATCATTAAAGAAATTCACAATTGAGTCTCATCATCATCAGTATCCCTATCAGGATAGGGGCCAGTTGTGGAGCATAAGAAGCTCCATAAAAAAATAGATAGTTTTCTGAGAAGTGGCAGGCCTGATGGTAGCCCTCTATTTAGTTCCAAATTCCTAGCCAAGATAGCTATGAGCCTGAGAGGGTCATATCATAAAACCAACACAGTTGATGGGTTGTTAGACCTATCTTTTGGCTATGCAATTTCAGTTTCATGCAACCTGGAGCACACTACAAGTTTCCCCAGACTATAAAGAGTCTAGATACAATTTAACTACATAGAACAATAGCAAGCAGTATGGTCTATCTTCAGGTCCTTCATACTGTATAAATTCAAAGGGGAGTAATTAAATGGATTTCTCACTTTGGAATAAGAGGATGAGAAGTTAGAATTACTAAAAAAGCAGTACTCACTTGGAAAATATCAACAATGATAGAATCATTTCGAGCCAAATGATTGGACCAGTACTCATCTGCTACTTCTTCATCTGCACGACCACATGCATCCTTAACTTCTATATACGGCTTGCATTTTACGCGATTCAGATCTTCATGGAGCCCATCTAGTAAAAAAGCTAGAAGTTCCTATGGAGCAAGTAAACAAATAAAAGTAATAATTATTTTATTCAACTAGAAAGGCAAAGAAGCAAACCATTTAAGACAAGATATAAGATAATGGTATGAAAAGATACAGATACAATCATAACAACATATTGTGTCTGTGTGTGTGAACCTGTTTCTTCAGAGAAGTCGTAAGCTTATGCACAAATGTCTTGGCGCGTCTAATTCAAAAGAAGGGCATCTAATTCGGTAATCAGCCTAGTCAAAAGAAGATCTATCGACAGATTCTTTCCCATTTTCTTGACTTTGAAAAGGAAGGCATATTTCATTTTGATTAAAAACACATCTAAAACAATAATGAGTTATGGACTTATTAGTCAAGTACTATTTCATCTTCTTATTGTTTACAATAGCATCTGGTAACACATTATAACCTCGGTTAAGGGGATATAACCTAGATTAAACTCGCCAAATGCTCAATGCAAGGAGAAAAGTTCGTAAACCCCACGACCACACAAAGTAAGCCAACCATTGCTACTTAACCATTTAACCAAGGTACGAAAGCAAGGAGACAAGTAAATAAGAGAAAGCCTAAAATAAAGGGAGATTAGTATCTGTAAACACATTGAAGGCTCAAGAAAAGGCTAATTATCATTTAAATACTGCAAACTATCAACTTTTGGCACTTCAATACCATGAACGTTGATACCTTGAGGTTTGTATTTTCACTTTAATTCCATGAACTGCCATTTTTTGTGGTTAGAGATAATGGTAAGCAAGAGAAGTCCATAATATCCCTATAGTAATTGATATTTGTTTTATTTTCTAAAAAAAATACTTTCCTTTTCATGAGAAAGGGGAAATAATCATCTTCCTAATAACTAACCCTAGCCCCTCCCCCACCCCCACCCCCACCACCTCTCTTGTCACGACCATACGATCGTATCTCCACCCCCTCTGTGGTTGGTAAAAATAAGCATATTTTGCTATGGGATGAAGGATGTGGAGTACACTTTCCTCTCTGACGGATCGACAAGTGGTAGAGGTAGTTCATGGGAGCTGGGTTCGGGGGAGACAAAGTACAGCATTAATTAGTCCAAGGAAGAGGAGAAGTAACAAGCATTGCTTTCTTCTCGGGCCGACTTCAAGCTAGGGAAGCCCAACAAGGAGAGGGAAGAAAACAGACCGTTTCACCATTTATTCAAAGGGTGGTCTCAGAAGAGTAAGGACTCCTAGATTGGTCTAAAAGGGTAGAGCTCCAACACCCAGCTCTCCATTTCTATCCCCATGGGCCTTCACCCTCAGTGTTTCTTTCTTCTTTTCTACTTGCTAATCTAAGCATCCATCAGACAACCATTGCTATACTTTGTTCTGTTTTGCTCTTCTTATCCCTATACATTTTGTTATTTCTTGTAGATAATATAAGTTGGGAGCAGGGACTTTGATCAAAGGTTTAAATGCGGTGTCATACTCTCAATTTGCTCAAAGTCTTTGGTGGGCCAGGCGGCCCGGAACACTTTAAGAAGTGTGGATACTTTTCCATCATGACACTTGTTGCTCTAAACACTTTAAGAAGTATCAGGACACATCCACAGTATTCAAGCATCCCGCACATTTTGGATATGGCATAGCTGCTTTGACACCAAGGTTCTAAGGGTCGTCCGAAACGATACCGAACATACCCATTCAAAAGAACCAAAACCACTGAAACCCTATGAAACTCATGAAACCTATACTCATAGGAAGCGTCTGAAACCAGTACCAAGTTTAACAAAGTATTTTACCTGTATTTTAGCGTTCTTTGTAGAAATTCAAAGCCTTTCTTATATTGCTAAGGACACCAATGAAGAAGACCATGTACCAAATTTGAACTTAAGTTCATTGTCATGCAAAGAGGGTTCTCATTATTACTAGATTATTATAAAAAGCAAGAGATATAAGACACTAACTTGGGAGTCATGCTGATTATATCCACTGAACTGGGGAGCAAAACGAGCAAGCTTCCCCTTGAAAACCCGAGGAGCAACTGGTGTTCTACCAGGAGCCCATAACTTCCTCAACAGTTCTCCAAATGCTAAAGCAATCTCACCCTGGCCAAACCCAGTATACTTGTGAGTCTGGATAAAACAGTTTTTATACCTTATTTCTTAACCTTTAAGACAAGCTAGAAAAAGAAAAGCTATTAACTAGAAACAAATTTTACTTAATTAGAAAGGCAAGCTCTATAGATGTCAACCTACATTCATTCCCAACGGATTGTGATGATTTATTTCTCTGTTGAAGTTGTCAAGAAAAAACTCAACAAGCCTCGGTGTGTGAGCCAGGCACTGGATTGCACTGTTCATAAAACATGTGTTTCCAAGATTCTCCAGACCGATAAGTCCCAAAGAACCAAGTACTTTCGAACTTCCACTGGAGCGGACATCAG
Source organism: Iris macrosiphon (assembly GCA_036927795.1). Taxonomy (NCBI): domain Eukaryota; kingdom Viridiplantae; phylum Streptophyta; class Magnoliopsida; order Asparagales; family Iridaceae; genus Iris; species Iris macrosiphon. The sequence continues at coordinate 162,143,489 of JAYESA010000015.1, forward strand.
AGTCCACGTTTCTTATGCTGCCATTAGTCAAAAGTTGACCCCCATATGGAAAACTTGTCATCTTAGATTGTGAATCATCTCTTTTGCCTTCACTTCTACAAGCCCCAGATTCAGATAATGCATAAACTTTCAACTCTAAAAGGTCCTGTGAGAATGACATTAAAAATAAGTAAGTCAAAACTTAGTTGACCAACAATCACCTTATCACGGCCAAAGTCGATTAAGAGTCTTTAACTTGTAATATATACTTCTAAAAGAAATAATTTTAACATTCTTAATCATGTATAAGAATGAATAAGTTAAATTCGTAATCATGTATAAAACAAAAGTCCTATCATGCACAAAGTGAATTAAAGATTGTGTAACTTGTAATCTATACGTCTAAAAGAAAGAATCTTAGATTCTTAGGCTGTGTTTAAGAAAAGGAAACGAAATGAAACTTAATAATATGCAGATGGGGTCAAGTTTCTTAAAGAAAAAAAACTTCCATTTTCTTTTATTTTCCCTCACTTTCCACCAAATCAAACAGCCTTAATCATGTATAAGAATGAATATTCAACCAGAGAAAGGGATTATCTCGCAACAGTAAATATTAATCCTATTATGAGAAGGAAACCCAAAAGCAAGACTTTCTAGGACAACATGAAGATCCAAGCACAAATTTAAATAAAACAAGGGAATTTGCATCTAATAGTGCCTCAAGCACATCTTCCAACAATGTCATCATGTCTTCTTTTACTTCAAAATAATATTTCCCAATTTACATTCAGCAGGTAATGCTTTTCCTGCCCAGATGCATCTCAAATCCTTTCTGATAGTCATCTTAAAAGGATTTTATGATAAGGTACATGAATATATGTGTGCATTTATATTAATAGATACTAAGATTTGGATAAATGTACGTATATTTGGAGCATAGAATTTTGTAAAGAGAAGCCAATGGGATTTATTTTATCAGTAGAGTAACAACAGCAGTAGTGAACAGCAGGTCTTTATGTAGACCTCTTTCATTTCTAAAAGTGTCGATATTAAAGATCTAGTTCATGTGTCTTATCCGCTACATAGATCAAAAGATACCCTTCCGTGTCTCAACTTTTTGAAGGTTAATTTTTTTTCATAATCGAGATCAAGGTAGAACAATAAGTGTGTACTTGATAAAAATAAAACTCCTATTTAAACTCGATATTTCCTATAACCTACTTGTCCGCAATCAGAAAAGCCACAAGATGCATATGACCATCACACGTTCATAATGAAGAGAAAATAGACAATGACATAGTACCTCTTGATCCCCCAGACTTTGACTATCTTGAGCCATTCTATTCCATTCATCCATGAGTATGAGATTTGTCCGCCCGGAGAAATCCCATATACGGACCTATCCAAGAGAAAGATGAGCGAATCAACAAATTTGTTATACTGCAAAGCATTTGGAGAACGGTAGCAGAAACAAATACATAGAAAGCACAAGGGGCAATAGGGATCTAGCACAGAAAATATACCATCTCAGAATCAACACTGAAAATTTTGCACGCCCGTTTATAGCTTTCAATTGCATTGTCCTGAGAGTAAAAAAAATGAATTAGAAACCAAAATTGAAAATTAAGAATCCCCATGTTGTTAGCAAAAGAATATTACTCAAATATGCAACAACATATATTTAACTGCTCTCGCTGACACTGGCTACAAACTTGGCTTGCAAGTTTCAACACACAAGGAAAAGGATAGACATCTGATGATAGGATAATTGTACCGCTATATATGCCTCTAAAATGGTGACCTTTTAAATTGTGCCTATGATGCATGATATTGACTAGGCACGAATTCATGACAATGCATTATGGGTTCGTGTGTTGCTGGAAAATATACTGTACTTGGTCATGAAAATTTTGACTGTTGTTGAAGCTAAGGAACGGAAACAAGGATATCTGCTTCAATTATGAAGTAGATGTAAAACAAGAAACCTTTTTTTTCTTATTAGGTGAATTCAAGGTTTGTAGTACAGACCGATACCAATATGTATCAGTCGTGTCGTTTTTTTGGCATATTCCAATCCAATATTGACAGTTTGATACCGAATGATACTAAACGATACTGAAATTGGGGCTCTTTCCCAATCAATTGAACAAAGAAAAAATATAAGAAAAAGCTAGGTTGTCAACTTGTGTATCGTATCGCGTATCATATCGTATATCGCGTATCATATTGTGTATTGCGTATCGTGTATCCTACGATACAGTAACTCTAGGAGTTTAGATCTATACTTCTAAATCAATATAAGAATATTATTTAATGTAATTTTCTCATAAAGTTTTTATTTGTTTCCATCTTTACAAGTCTGTTTAATTCCATAATGCAGATTTTTAACTATAAATTACATGGCTCAAGTGAAATGTCGATACTACTATCAGCCTACATGCATCATACCGGATCAACCAAATGACCAATACGTAATAAAAGGCTAGTATATCAAATTGTATCCTAAGATAAGTATCATATATCGTAAGATACTAACAACATAGAGAAAGAGATAGAAGTATGGTAAAAGAAACAATGTCGAGAAAATAATATGTTGTGCCAGATATCAACATGTTATTTTGTCAATAAAATTCATAATCAATCTGTTGTAACTATTATTATATGTTGAAGTTCAAAAATTTTGACTACAAATTTGTTGTCCCGCCGAAGAAAAAAACAATAACTTTACAACGACGAGAATAACAAGGCACAAATAACCGAACAATAGCAACAAGAACAAACACACCAAATTACAACATTTAATATGGTTCGATCAAGCTCAACCTACTCCATGGGACAAGGGATAAATGACTTTATTGAATCAACAATAGAACCTTACAAAGGTTACACACACAATATTATATTGCAAAACCCTCCCTCAACGAGATCTAAAACGGCTCTCTCCTTCCTCCTACTGATGAGTCACTCATTTAATGGTCTCTCTCTCACAATATCAAGATCAGCCTCATTTTGCTCAACCACCTAACCCTTAAATAGGATCTCCAATCATTTCCATAGTTAGGAGCAACTAGACCGGCGATGACAGCTCCTTTAGATCTAGACCGTTTCTGAATCCTACTAGATCCCGACTCACCTGTGTAGCAGTGGTGTACCGTTGGTATACCATCGAAAGAGTGAGTGGATTTTTGGACCCCCAAATATGTTCGAACGAAAACTCACTTCGCCAACATACCGACGGTATACGATGGTATTTCGCCGATGTGCCCGTCTAATACTCATGCTCTTTTGAGTCATATATCGAAGCTTTGAATTCTTTTGGGCTTTTCCGATCACTAGACGGCACATGTCGCATTCCGCAATTGAACACAAGCCATATACAACACAAATTCACAACATTCATCCACATCTACATCAAAGTTTGCACTATCGACGGATATCTTATGATTTGGCATATCTCGATCCGATACTGAGCGCTACCGATAATGACCGAGATCGATGTTGGGTCTCTTTTTCAGTCATTTAGGCAGAGAAAATTGAACGCAAAGACCAATTAACGAGGATGTAAAATCATAGTAAGGTTGTAAAAGCATGTAAATGAATAAAATTATTTATCTTAGGTAAAGCAATCAACAAGGGGACTATTATTTCATTCAATTCAAAACTACTAAAAAACAACACAAAAATGCTTAAAATTATGCCTAAATATATAAAGTTCTTTTTCTAAATTTTTAATAATTTATTAATAATTATTTATTGTCTGATACCAAAAATTCGGTACTCCTATCCGAAATCACTTATAATGTCGATATTGTCAATCCCGATACTTATAGGAAGGGTCCATTACCGATTCTGATACTATGAACATTTTCTACATTATTTCGTTCAGAATTAGTTGTTGCAGGACAGTTGGTCCAAAAGCAAGTAAAAGTGCAATTAAAAAAGAATAATATTCCATTGAAAACTAACGAGAAAACCAAATAATGCATAAGATTATGCCTAAATGTATCAAATATTTTTCTACTTTTTAAAATAGCTTATTATTATTATTTGGCTTCTCCAATAACTCCGAACTCCTACCGGAACAACCAATACTAATACTCATAAGAAGGGTCCAAAACCGATTCGGATATTGCGAACCTTGGATAAATCATGGTCCAGAAAAGTGTTGAAATACTGACGACAAAAGCAAGCAGTAACATAGGGAAACGACTAGTCCGGAGTTTTCTTTCCAGCTATATCTGACTAAAACAAGAGCCATTTGGTGAATCAACTGAGAAGAAAGTTAGTGCATCATTTCTGTTTTCACATATAACTTCTTAACTGTAGTAAGAAGATGTCATTTCAAACTTCAGACATAAGGCATGTGCAGGATTGCATCTGCAAAGAGTACCATTAGAAACTTAGCAATGACTTGTTGGTTTTGCCTCTGCGAGGACGTCAAGTTTTGCTGCGGAACTATTTCCTATGTACCCTTTATTAGATTCTACGTGATCTCCAAAACTTTGCAACATAGTTCAAAGACCGGTAATAGTAGTAAGCGGATTAGGCACACCGTCCGGCAACAGGGATCACGTGTGGCGATCAAGGAGGAAACACAAACACGCAATAATGATTACGAAGAAGAGGTATGACATCCAACTTGTTTGAAAATTTTCATAACGAAGAATTCACAATGAATTCATCAACAGCTAACTCTCAGCTCATCCCTACTATGCTTCATATAGGAGGCTTTCCTTTTCATACTAAGCTTATCGTGTCAACAACAAAGACTAGAATTGGTTTCGGTGTGCCCTAGTGTATTCTGGAGTATCCGTGCCGGGCAGGGCCGGCCCTAGGGCAAGCCCAATAAGCCAGTGGGCTTGGGCAACCCCTCGGCGCTAGGGCAACCAACCGGTCAAAAAATCAAACAAACAAAAAATATTGTGTGCGGTCCGTGCGGACTTGCGAACCTGTGCGTGAGGGTGTCACGTCCCAGAACCAGAATACTGGAGAGCGGGAGAGTGACTCAGCCAATCACACCTTACAGAATACCGAAGTAACCCGCAATGTGCTAAGGTTGTCTACAGACAAGGGGGTGTATACTACAATTAAGTTGCCTAGGGTCAAGAACATCTATGTCTCAATCATCAACCAAGAAACAATAAGAATGAACATGTAAGATAAAGCAGTTAGACGTCCCTGACGCTCTATCAGAATGATCATGAAACTAGTTATATATGATGGTACACTAGTACATTGTCAAGAGTATATGACTGTAAGTCAGCCACGGTCTGAATAATATACAATCATACAGAGGAACTAATATCTAGATAAACCGGCTAACAGGTGTCGTCGGCTAAACGCCAAAAATGTAATACAAAATGATACTCATAGTAGGGAAGAAGAAACCCACTCAAGTTCCTCGACGGACATCATTCCGGTGTGCGCCATCGGTCAAATACAGGACAGGATCCTCGGACTCTGCTACTAAACCTGGCCAAACAAAATCAGCGGGGTCAGACCCCGATAGCAAGTACCACAAAGGAGCACAAGTGAATAAAGCAAAAACCAATAAGGTACATAAAATAGAAAATTCGTGCCACAACAACAAGCGTATGACCTTTCATCGGAGTAGTATGATACCTCTACAACCAAACAAGGATAAGAGGTGTCGCACTACTCCGAGAGAGGGTACGACTCACCAATTATGAATACAACGAAAATACAACACATCAATATAATTCAGGGCACACATGCCATAATACAAGCTAAGATATAGATATAATATGCAGCTTCGGTACATGACCTATTGTGACACATTGGCGCAACCCTACAACCAAACAAGGACAATGGTTGAACCTTCGTACCATAATAGTTCATGTCCCTAGACTACCAGTATATACTATTTTAGATCGGCCAATCAACCCTACGGCTTGTTATGTGAAGTCTGAGTTATCTCAGAAAAATGTATAGTAAGCATCCTCAGATCACGCCAGTGCCGACATGAGCTAACCGAACCAAATAAGTAAAACAGGCACTTGCAGGATGCACCAGTCCCCCATAGGACCACTGCGCTAAAAACACAGTATTAGCGGTTCCAGTATTCCTATAGTGAAACAGTGGTTCGGCATAATAATAGTCAGATATTGCACTCCACTAAGACAAATGATATACAGTATCTGTGGTGGCTAGCCCACAGCGCACTTAGAATGAATCTTTGTGGGAAGGTTCGTTGGCATGATCTTGGGATAATGTTCCCTTCCAATGTTACTACCATTTTTAGTAACCTAATTAGCCCTATGTTGTTATTAAAATCTCAAGGCGTTGTCACATAAGAATTTCTCTTAAGGTGTCGTACAAAGTACGGGCACGCTAGATACGAATTCATGGAAGTCAAATCTGGATTCACCCGAGCGTGTATGCAACATTCAGTTTGGTAGTTGACTCGCTTATTATGTCCGTGCTGGGGAAACAATATATATTTATAATATCACGCATTCAAAAATTTAGAGGCATTCTCGATGCACAACCCAAATATAATCACTTAACACGTGACACGATGTGTCGCACCTCGGCGCACATTAAATCATGAACGGATACTGTATTCGAGTCCAATAACCAAACTTACAGTTGGTCATCAGCACGGATACTGTATTCGAGTCCAATCACCAAACTTACAGTTGGTCATATGAGTCTTATCACATGAGGACACTTAGTCAAAATATAATCTCCTCAAATCAAGTACACAGACTATCAATCAATTGGAAGTCTACATTTATGATATGAACTCCTCGAATTAATGATTTTGCCGCCGAACGTGAGTAAAGAAAAAAGTGTGACCTACTCTGGAGCAGACCCACAATCCTTAAACCAAACAAGGATCGGGATTGCAGATCGTCTTCCGAGCAGAACTACATCCCTCACTCTATTCAACGAACAAAAGGTAAGTTAATCTACTAATCTGTGTTTACTCTGAGTTGCCACATGGTCCACTACAACATATAATCATACTATGCACATAGTCAGTTCTAGCACATAGCCAGGTTTAGCACAGTCTGGTTACTAAGTCCATTATTCCTTAGAATAACACAAGCAAGAAGCCACGACCAACCACATAGGGTACGATAAGAAACATTCCAATAAAACAATTAAACCCAAGAAATCGTGGAACGTGTACATAGATTACTAGGGTCGCATAGGATCGCATACGCGCATGAGAAGTGCACGCATGGATTGCCGCATGGGTCAGGCCGCATGCACTGATCAGGCGCATGAGCAACTGGCCGTATGGACGAGCTGGCCGCATGGACGAGTTGGCCGCATGGACGATCTGGCCTCATGCTACCCCAGGCCACATATGGCTCCAGGTCGCATATGGCTCCAAGCCGCATGCTCCTCCAAGTCGCATGCTCCGGACAAAAGTCCACTCTTGGAACAAGCGCCGAAGTGACATGTATTGAATGTGTGTCAGTAAAGTAAAGTGATGGATGTGTCAGAGAGAAGACAAAAACCAAAAAAATAAGTGACAACGGTTCAGAACCATGCGTCCAAGAAAAATAGTGGCCACATGTTCTCCAAGCCACATGAGTGTCAGTGCCGCATGGGTTGTCTCTTGGACATAACGAAATTCTCATTCGTTCAGCGAGTGAAAGCACAAGGTGTTCAAGGACACTTGTGTAAATCAGCAGTCATGCGTCCAACAAGATGGACGCATGCTGTCAGTATACGGCAAGAGTTTAGGCCGCATAACACTCTCAGACCGCATGGCACTCTCAGCCGCATATTCACTGGTCGTATGCGAACTTCGTCTTCCCCAATCAGCAGGTTCAGCCATGGCGAAAAAAGCTCAAAAAAATCGAAAATTATTTTCTTCATAAAAATTTCATTTTAACTCCGAATCAAGTGAAAAAAAGTCAAAATACTCGAAATGAAATGCTCTAACATAAGGAACAAGTAATTTTCGAAAACACTAAGTTTTAGTAGATCAAAACCAAGAAAAACTCATAGAACACATAAAAACTCTAAACTTGAAACTCGGATCTACAAAAATCTATACATCAAAATCCAAAACTCCAAGAACTAAATATGATCAACAACTCAAGGAAAACATTTTTCATCAAATATATTTTTAAAACAACATATATATAAAAATTCAAAAATTTATGGCTTCACCACTTTGAGCAAGATGTACTTGCCTTGGTAGACTAACAAACCTCTTCCTAGAACCAAGTCTAGGGTTAGGACTTAGGGTTTCGGTCAAGAGGAGCTCTTGAGGAAAGGAGGAAGAAGAAAGAAGAAGGAAAGTGAAAATGAGGAAGAATGAGAGAGGAGAGAGAAAACCACATATATATACCAAGTGGAGAAATGAGGTTAGTCCTAGGATTAAGTCATGACACTCTCCAACCAAATCTTAACCATCCAAATTGGGCTTAGTGGTTCCAAGAGTGGACCGGGTCTGGTATCCATCCTATATACGGGTCCTAGCACGGGTCCATGGCAATTTGCCAAGGTGTTCATTACTGGTCTCGGGTAGTCTCCCACAATAAACATGAATACAATTAAATACATACAACATATTTAACATGAACCAACATGTAAATACAGCACGAATGCATCTACAAGAAAAAATTTAAATATCAAAAATTTAAGAATACCAAATCTGGGAACGGATGTGACAGAGGGGCTGAAAGGAAAGGAAAGGAACGGGTGAAGAAAAGGAAAGGAAAGGAACGGGTGAAGAAAAGGAAAGGAGCTAAAGGAAAGGAGCTAAAAGGAAAGGAAAGGAAAGAAGCTAGAAAGGATTTAAAAGAAAGGAGCTGGAGGAAAGGAAAGGATTCAAAGGAGAGGAGATCCTTAAATCACGGTAATATAATAGGAATTACTAATATTCCTAGGGCTTAAAGACTCGCTTCGAACCTTTTGTCTTCGTCTTTTCTGACAATGGCAGCCAAGCTAGTTCAATAGAAGCTGGATTTCTACGTGAAAGTTCAGTTTAGCCAAGCCTTGAAAGCAGTCCAATTCAAATTATGGTTTGAATTTGAAATGGAAATGGAATCATGAATTGAATTTACGTGGAATTATTCATTGTCATCTAGTTTCTAGGGTTTGAATCGTTTGATTGGAGTTTGGTGATGAAAATACTATGAATTTTTAGGGGTTCCATTTACAATTTTTCTATAGTAGCCTGAGTTTTTCTTTTGTAACATATTTTATCTTTATTGGCCAATATATCATGGGGTTCCATGTTGTTTAATGCTTATACATAGCCTCACAGGTCTGACTTGTGTCCTGTTCTAGATATCTGACCTTTCCAAATGTTCGGATGGAAAACACACATAATATAGTGATGAATATCGGAATATGCAAAGTATATGTATTATTATGTGTTTTGTTGCTTGCTTATACCCAGTTGATCCATATCTTGATAAATACTGATTTAGACCTTGATACAGATTGGACTCTGCATCTTTCATTTCATATGTAAGCACCAGTATAGAAGAGAGTGAATATATCATGAATTGATGACTTGATGTGTCATTGGAATGTCCTTGAAAGTTTCAAAGTCTTCTGTCATGGCAAAAAATGAGTTGTAATTTTAAGTTTTCCCTAACATGTTTGAAAGCCCTGAATTAAGATGCAAAGGGAGATTTATGTTTGTATAAGAAATATGACATTGTTCTGACAGACTTAAAAAAGGTTTTTCACCTCCACCTTTGATGGAAGGTTTAATTGTGTTCATAAGCTCAAGAAGAGATGGTACCTACAGTCCATAGTTATTTAAATTCCGTCTTACAAAAGCCACATTTCACTGAGGAGTGACTTCTGAAGTTAATGAGCATCCTTATTAGAACTTGTAGACTAAGTTACGAACTTACGATGTGGTGGACCGGTGGTGGGTCTTTGAACACGACATGGTGTCGATTGAAACCTGATAAAACCTGATTTGTATTATTGTGTCGATTGAAACATGATCAAACCTTTCTTTGAACACGACATGGTCTGTCTTTGAACACACGCATTAAGAACAATTTTGGCCGGTCATGTTCCTTACATCAAACCTGATCAAGATGTGAGAATTTTGAGGAACCTAGTTAATTAGTTAATTAAAGTCCAAATCTTAAATTCTTAATTTACATAGCAAGCAATGGTTAATTGATTGTTACTTGTTAGTATGATCTAAATTTATGTTATACTTGATTTGTATTATTGTGTATAGGTACCAATACCATGACAAAAAAATGAAGATGATAAGGATCGAGTGAGATTTCGACAACAAAATTCTGGAGCTTATAATAGAAGGGTTAAGCAACGTAAAGATGCAATTACAAAATCACTAGCGGGCTCAATTTCCAAGTTGTTTAATGCAAGAGCTCAAAATTCTCAACCTTTGAGCCTAGTTGAAGAAGCTAATAATAAAAGTACGGATGATGTCCTTGAAGTGCCTATCAATGAAGGTGATGATGTTGCAAATAATGAATCAACGAGGAAGCATAATGAAGAAGATCATAATCCTATGAATGATATTCTTGTGGATGAAAATGCTAATAAAGAAGCTAGTGGTGAAGGTCACGTGAAGCCTAAGAATGAAAGTGTGCTTGATCTTGAGAAAGATGTTGATGTGAATTACGATCCGGGTTTGTGGAAAAAGATTAATGATGCCAAGAGGACACTCTTAGTTCAACGAGGCCCTATTAAGATTTTGAAAGAAAATGATGAGTTTCCAAGAGACAAAAGCAATGAGAGGTCCTTTTCTTCTAAACATTACATTTGTCGTCAACCAAATGGGGAGATGCAAGAAAGAAAGTGGCTTCTCTATTCAAATGAGTTGAATAAAGTATTTTGTTTTTGTTGCAAGCTATTCAAGCATAGAACGATGATATCTAATTTGGCCGAAAATGGAATTGATGATTGGCACAACCTACCTACAAAGCTTTGAGATCATGAAGGTAATCCGGAACATAATGCAAATGTTGTGAAGTGGGTTGACTTACAAAATGGACTAAAACTAAAGACAACTATTGACAAAGAAATGCAAGCACAAATTGACAAGGAAAACGTTCGTTAGAAGATGATACTAGTTCGAATCATTGGGGTTGTGACGACACTTTCGCGAAATGGTTTGTCATTTCGTGGTACTAATGAGAAGATCTACGAGAAGAACAATGGACACTTTTGTCAAATTATGGAATTTGTTGTGAAATTTGATCCAATTATGCAAGAGCATCTTCGTCGTGTGATCGATAATGAAATTCAACACCATTATCTTAGCCACAAAATTCAAAATGAGTTGATAATCTTGTTAGCAAATGAGATAGAGAAAAAGATATTCCAAAAGATTTTGAAAGCAAAGTACTTCTCCGTTATTCTTGATTGCACTCCGGATCTAAGTCATGAAGAACAAATGCCAATTGTCATAAGATGTGTGGATGTTGAAAATAGAGGTAAAGTAAAGATAGAAGAGTTCTTTCTTGGGTTTATAAAGGTTGATGACACTTCGGATCTTTGACTTTTCAAGCGACTTGAAGATACTTTGATTGATCTTAAGCTCAACATTAATGATATAAGAGGTCAAGATTATGATAATGGGTCAAATATGAAAGAAAAAATCAAGGTGTCCAAAAGAGGCTACTTGACATAAATCCTAGAGCACTTTATATACATGTAGATGTCATAGCTTAAACCTTGCACTATGTGATATGGCAAAATCTTGTGTGAAAACTAGAAACTTGTTTGCATATGTACAAAAGGTTTATACTTTATTTTCGGGTTCAACGCAACGATGGAATGTTCTCAGAAGATATGTGAAGGGCTTGACACCAAAGCCGTTGTCGGTAACTCGTTGGGAAAGTCATATTGAGATTGTTAGAGCAATAAGAAATCAAGCACCGGAATTGAGAGATGCTTTGATTGAAATTGCAAATAGTTCTAAAGAAGATGTTGCGATGGCCGAAGCTAAAGGTTTGTGCAAAAATGTTTTTGAAGATTTTGAGTACAAAATTTTGGATAAAATTGATCAGGTTAGCAAAGTACTTCAACAAGAAGAGATGAATTTGGAGGATGCAATTACAAGAATAAAGGAGCTCATCATATTCTTTCAAAAGTTTAGAGATGATGGGTTTGAAGACTTGATGAAAGAAGCTAAAAAACTTGCTAATGAAGTTGGTATCGATCCGACTTTTCCAAAAGAGGGAGTTGTTCGTAGAAACATGCATTTCGATGAGGATATGGAGGCGGGTGCCAAAGGAAGCCAAATACCGGAGGATAATTTTAGAATCACCTACTTTATCCACATTATAGACCAAGCTTTTACATCACTCAAGGATCGATTTGAACAATTTGAACTTTATGAAGACATCTTTGGGTTCTTGTTTAATACAAAGTTGAGAAGTGTTAGTGATAAAAACTTGATGGAGCATAGCACTAAGCTAGAAAGTTTTTTGGAACACGACCAACATTGTTATATAAATGGAAAAAAGTTATTTGGAGACCTTAGAGAATTGAAAGCAATATTGCCTAAAGAAGTAACAAAATCAATTGACATCCTTGACTTCATAAGATCTTATTAGGAAGATGGTGATTTTCGGAATGTTTGGGTTGCTTATCGAATTTTGTTGACTATACCGGTCACAGTTGCTTCGGCGGAAATGAGCTTTTCTAAGTTGAAGTTGATAAAAAATTACCTTCATACCACCATGTTACAAGAAAGATTAAATGGTTTAACTATGATCTCAATTGAAAATGAGTTACTAGAGAAACTTAAGTATGATCACTTGATTGAAGAATTTGCTTCAAAAAATACAAGTAGGAGCATTTTTCTTTGAACCGGATTGTACTAGTTTATAAAGTATCATGACCGGACTTACTTTTTTGTTGTTATTTTTGTAATCAAAATTTTATGGTATACTTGAAGCTAAAAGCACAATGTAATCCATTTTGAACCATATGTATCTTTACAAAAGCTGAAATGTAATGCGCAATATGTATCCATTTTGAACCATGAGCAAGCAAATATTGAAGTATCTTGAACCTGAGTATAGTTCATGTTGCTTATATAATTAATGTTTACCTGACTTAAAATTATACATGAAAATTGAACATCTCAGCTCATGCATATATGATGAACATATCAAGTATTAGTCCCTTCAGGCTCTACTTTTATTATTGGAATTTGGAAACAATTCATTTTGCAGGGAATGGGGCTGATACATGAATATACTTCGTACCCTTAATTTGCATGTGTGCAATAACTTGATTTTTCGCCTTCTCAGTTCTTTAGGATGTGTTTACAATGGTACTGATCAGTGTTTAGGTTCCATTGAACAGCACAGGCAAATGAGTTCTACTATTGAATTGTCTAATATGTAATCAACCTGATAATCTGATATAGATTTTGAATTAGTTGTCATTGAATTATTGCTTTTACTAGATTTTGAATTAGTTTTCCTGGGAAGTGGCAACCTTAAATACCTGGAGAAGTCTTGATAGTTTCCCAACTCTGAAGAAATAGGATTCTTTATAGAAATTCCTCTGTTGTTTAATTTTGAAGTGCCACCAAGTTTTATGCTATCCTGAAGATGTCTAATAATGCATTTCTGATCTTTGGAAGTGGTTTCATCAAAATTATTATCAATAGATATAACTAGTTTGTTCTGCACCTTAAGGTCTAGAATATTTGTGCTTGTCTCTTACCTGAAGATTGGTAAGTGAAGTTGAAAATCAGCAAATATCATAAGTAATGACAAAAAAGAGAATATACATGTCTGTTAGGTAATACATCAGCATGATTTTTAAAAATAAATTGTATATATTGTGTTTAATTCTACTTGGAACTTTGGATTATTGTGCAAGAGAGATGAATATGATTGCCCAGAACAAATCTTATACTCTTGCACCTTCAAAAGACTCTTTCATACTCTAGTTAACTTGGAGGGTTGCTATTTGGCTTAATGTTTTAAATAGTAATATTGCAGAAGTTGAACTGTATTGCATGTGTGATTTTCCAGGAGTTGATTGCTTGGGCACTTTGATCAAAATCTTCAAGGCATCTTTCTTACCATTTTTCGATGAGCTCTCTGTGTATATAACACCTATGGGATAAGTTTTCATCTTTATTATTTGTTTTTACATATTTCAAAAATTGTTTGACATAACTGGGACCGTTAGTTTTAAATGACTTGATCTGGTGTAGCCTTTAGTAGTTGTGCAGCTGGTGTACCCTTTAGTATATGTCCGCTGGTTGGAAGACTTTTACATTTTAATAGCCATAAGCTTGATCTTCTAGTCTCTTTCCCTTATGAGGATGATTATCTTCTTGCTTTTATGAATTTTGAGCATTTACGAGTCATTTTAATAATGGAGACAACATGCTATCGGGCCTAAACTCTGAACTGGACAAGGGGTAACTAAAATTAGTTCCGCCTAGAGCAACCCAACCCCTAGGGCCGGCCCTGGTGCCAGGCGATCCAAATCCCTAACAATGAATATTCAACTAAACTACAAAGAAGCCGGACCTTCTTGCTGATCTTCACGCTGATCACATTTGCCTCCTGCGGAACCGACACCCGCAGCTTCAGAGTGTACACATCAGCCTCAGAAGCCACCTCCCTGTGCCTACAACAAAAAATAAATCGTCACAATAAGCTCCAATTAAACCAACGCAATCCAACAGTATCGAGAGAAAAACCGCACCACCGGAGCGCATGCGACCACATGTCGGACGCGATCAGCGCGTAGCTCCGGCCGGAGATCCCCTCGTCGGCAGCCACGGCGGCCGCGGCATTGTCCTTGCTGGGGCCCTCGCAGTCGCGGCGGAGGTTGAACGCGAGATCGGAGCTGAAGATGATGTTGTTGATGAGCCTGTAGTAGGAGGAGGAGGAAGACGACGAGGAGGAGGAGGATGACGAAGCGGTGGCGGTGTAGGCGATCCCCTTCGCACCACTGATGCTCCTCGCCGCCGACGATGAAGACTCCTCCACCGGTCCCGATTCCCCCGGCTTCGATTGGCATTGTCTCCACCAGCTGTGGACGGATCGAATCAGAACCAAGAGAGAAGAATCGACAAGGATTAGGGTTCGGGAAATGGAGGAGGAGGAGGGGGAGGGAGCTCACCGGAAGGGGACGAGGAAGATGTCTCCGGCGTCGGCGTCCGTGTCCGGAGCGGGGACACGATCGGGATTGGGGGTGGAGTCAGGAGCAGAAGCGTCCATTGTAGAAAAATTGAGATTTGGCGAGAAGAGGCGGAGAAAGAGATTGGTTTTTATAATCACAGGGAAAGAGGAGAGAGGGGAAAGGAGCTGTGCTTTTCTGTGTTTTCGGAAACACCGGCGGAAATACAGAGGTGTTCTAAAAGCATGGCTCTGTGTAATAAATGAGATAAGGAAAGGGCTTAAGTGGAAATAGAAAAAACAAAAATTGATAACCAAGTTATTATGTTATAGAATTTGGTTTTTTTTTCCTTCGAAATTTTTCCGTCCAGAGCATTAAAGCTTACCAAAATTGTATTGATAGCACAACAATTGGAAAAATTACAGAGTGAGAAACAAAACGCCCAACAATTGGACTTTTCTCTTGAATCTGGGAAAAAAAAATTTGGCATAAAACGCCTACGACTGAAAATGCCCAAGAAAAATGTCCACATGTTGGACCTTTATTACACATAAAACCAAATTCATTGAGCGTTTAAGGGATGAAAATTTTACTTATTTTTTGAAAATTTGAATACAAGTCTTGATATTTTGATCATTTGTGTACAAGTATACTTTCAATTTGATCTTGTTAACTCTGACTCACATCTTTCGATACGGATCTCGGATCGTGACGAGACATACGTCGTTGAATATGCAACATCGAATTACCCATGTAAGTGTATTTTTATCAAATTTTACGATATTTTTTCGAAGTGGCACTCGCGGCCCACGAGTGACGCTCCATAAAAGTGTCAAAAAAATTGCTGAAAATATCCTCACAGGGATAATTTGATGTTACAGATCCAACGACGTAGGTTTCGTCACGATGTGAGGTTCGCACGAAAAAATATAAACATGCAAAAGTAAAATTAATTGAAAATAAATTTATATGCAAATCATTTAAATATGAAGACTTTTATGAAAAAATTAAAAAAAATCAATACGGCCATAGGTTTGGCCTTTTATTTGATATAGAATTATTTTTTAAAAATTGCACATAAATATTTATCTTTTTATGATTTGTATATAATTATATATTTAATTTGATCGTATCGATACAGATTCACATCTTTATGTGCGTACCTTACTCGGCATCGATGGTGAGGAACCCTTCAAAGATGTCGAGATCATCGTCATTGGTGGTCGTGGTGGTTGAGGAAGGAGATAAGGAGTGTTGTGGAGAGGAGGAGGAGGATAAAGAAGAAAGTGGGGAGGAGTTTAGGAATAGGATTTGGCAGAGACATTGTGTTATGGGTTTGTTTGCCATTAAAATTGATTTCTTCAATAATAAACAAAATAAAGTATGAAGAGGTCATAGACAGACAATCTAAGTACAAATTTTTGATTCTGGGGTGTGACGATGGACAAAGAGAGTTATGGCGGCTCCTTTACTCCGTTGACGATCCGGCACAGGGTGAAAAAGATATCTTCTGCTCTCTTTTCTCTCCTCTACTGTTCTATGTCTGTTTCTCTGTGTGTGTGTGTGTGTGTGTGTGTGTGTGTGTGTGTGTGTGTCTGTTTTGGGCCTGTCATCCAGGTATATATAGTCATCCTTGGGCACGCATATGTAGGCCACATGGATGTTAGATGGTGCCACGTGTACCTTCTTAACATGGTGCAGCTGTAACCGTGAGCGGGCCAAGCTGCCACGTGGACGCTTGTTGGGATTTTTCGTTGCTGAAGATCTGGGCGGTTCTCGTCCTTCGTGGGCGTGATTTGGTCAATTTTGATACGTGGCCCGCACTTGGTTGGAGAGATCTAATTCAGTTGTAACGGCAAGACTTGGTCTTCATGGAGTCTGAGACGCATGTGGCCAAAGACGTATGAGGCTCATGGAGTCTGGGATGCACGAGGCCAGAGACGCATGGAGTCTGGGATGCATGGGACCAGAGGCACATAGAACGCATGGAGTCTGGGACGCATGGGGCCAGAGACGTATGGAGCGCATAGAGTCTGGGATGCATGGGGCCAGGGATGCATGGAGTGCGGGACGCATGGGGTCCTTGTTGCGCTGTACACGTGGCGCTGCATACCCGTCGAGATTGAAGTTCTGTGCTGACGTGAGACTTTTATCGTTTAGTGTGTTCACGTCTTTTGAGGCAATCAGAAAAACCCTTTTTGTCAGGATTCTATGTCAGAGACGATCCTGTTGACGGTATGCCATGTCAGGTCCATCTGCGGCCAAGGCTACTTCGGCTGATTGGGACGCATGGGTGTTGTCTTATTGGGCCGCAGGGTGCCTTTGCGGTCTAATTTCTGCTGAGTCTGTTTAGGGGGCGCATGGTTTGTTGGACGCATGGACGCGTACTGCCGAGCTGGCACTTTTAAGACTTGGCTTGACCTTTGAGGAAGCCTATCCACCTTTTGCATGCAGTCTTCTTGGAAACTAAACTGTCGGTTGCATGCAGACTTCTCGGAAGCTAAACCGTCGGATTCACCCTTCTAGGTTTATCTATCCAATTATTACAGTCATGCAAATCGTCGCTCTCTTCTGTAAATACCACTGTCGTGGTTTATCATGTTCCACTTTGTGAAATATGTCGTCCAAGAGAGGTTCTAGTTGGGAACCCTGGCCACTCGCTGTCACGACCCGCACTCGATATAAGGACACAAGAACGTGGGTATGTCCAGCCCACGCCGTAGCATCGGCGATAGAATGTTGTTTGGGTAAACTATACTGTCTAACAATAATGATCATCAAGATATATAACGCCACCAATGAAATATGAATACTCAATCACAGAACTATAAGATGGAACAACGCACGAATATGATATAAAGAACTGAAGAGTCAAAATACAACTCTTAAGACAGAAGATAATATCCAATAAGTCTCAAAAGTAAAAGATTACTAACTACCAAAGCTGGAGACAAATCTAGTACCAAAAATAAACCTATCTACTGAACTACAGTTAAAGTGTCGTTTGTCTCAACCTGGATGAGTCCCTCCTGAGCCACAGTCTCTAGCTCTAAGCCAACTAAGTCCTGAGTACCATAGTGAAGGGGATACCACTACTCAGTGCCATCTGAAAAAATATATCCAATTAGGATTGGAGCAAAGTACACTTCTAACAGTATTTCCAATAAATGATAAAGACTATGTAACAGTAAATAGAGAGCATATACAAGATAAATATGACATGGCAGAAATATACAAGAATAAGAAAATGCGGGAAATACATACAAGGGATATGAACATCATATATAGAATAAAGAAATACATCTAAGTGAGTGAGTACGAGTGACAACATATGATTGGCTTGGGAACTTGCTTGGGAATCATGGCCTGGTTAATCATACTCACTTCACCCCGGTGCTCGGGTATATGAGGGTCCGGAATTAGAGGGTCTCGTGAGGGATGAGCTATTGGTTCTTCGTCGGTTGTCGCAGTGTCTCCTTTTGAAAAGAGAGCATAGGTCGGGGACGAGTTATCCGCCATTGAGGATTTTTTGTCCTCGTTGGGGTTAACTTTGGAGGCTCTTGCTAGGCCTTTGGAGTTCACTCCGAATTTTGCCTTGCTGCCCATAACTCCAGAGGAGAGGAAGACGTTGCAATGGTGTCACGACCCGCACCCGGTTATTCGGGCACGAGTGCGTGGGCACGTCCAGCCTACGCCGCAGTGTCGGCGGTAGTACGCTGTCTAGGTCGTCATCACAGGTAATTTTAAATCTATCTCATCCACAATAAATAGACAAGGAAAGTAACAGAAAATAGGAATGCTAACTTTTATAAAACAAATTGTGACAACAGATCCATAGTTAATACAAAGCCAGAAGATAGATCGGGGACAAACTCGAGTATGTGCTGAAAAGAAATAAAATAATAACTAACTGGCTACTCCTCCTCAAAGGTAGTCTCCTGAGTGGGAACCGGCTCCTCATATGTGTCACCTGCTAACTCATAGGGGCCATAATAGGTAGGAGCAAAGTTCTCATCATCGCCTAAAACAACGGATCCAGTCAGGAAAGGAGCAAAGTACACAATGCACAACAAGATTAAACTAAATATTCATGACAATTAACTTGAGTATCATGTTGAGAAAGTTGCATAGAAGAACATCAATATCTCAGAGTTAATGCTATAAACAGGAATATGAGAAAGCAGGAAATAAATCAGACAGGAAATGAAACTACAACAGTCAGCAAGAACTATAACAAGACCAGAAACTATCTGTGTGAACTTGTGTTTATTTTAGAATACATAGTTGGCATGTAGGGGTTTATAAGGCTAATCCGGCCGTCATAGACGGCTATTAAACATGAACAATCGAGATCCGGCTGAGGGTACAGTCGCGCACCAACAGCTATTAAACATGATAGGGGAAAAGGTAAACTACATGCCTTCTAGTATTCTCCCACCCGACATGAAAAGCAAGACATGAAATACAGTATCCAAGACATGAAATCCAGTATTCTAACACTACGTGTAATCATCAAGGGTACTAGTAGAGCAGAAAATTAACTATCACAATATAAAGATTAAACTTGAAGTGCAGGTACTTGCCTGTTGTTTGGATCCAATTAATTGTCCTCGGGGAAATATCCAGAGATGAGCCCAGAAGCTGAAATAGACATTACCATCACGCTCAGAAGATGTCAAATAGCTAGAAACGCCTGTACCTGGGTCCAATTTGGAGACAAGGGCAAAAACGACAGTTTCGGGTCAAAACGGGGTCCGCCGGTGGGCCCGCTTTGCACCAAAAAACGTGTCCGGGTCAACGGTCTCCAAAATCACCAAACTTAGTGTCAATAGGTTAGGAACGCTGATACGAACCCAATGGAACTCCCAGAATTGGATTTCGATGAGCCGATCACAAAATCGCCCGTCGAGCGGGGCCTGTAGGGCCCACGACACGCGATTTCGTCAACGTTCTCAGAATCGAACCAAACTTGACCCACAGGACCAGCGTATCGCTACGAGTCCGATGGCGCAAGTTTTGTCTCGATCTGACGAGTGTACAAGAAGTTAGGGCAAATTACCGAAAAGTCGGATACGGGACGATGTCCGCGGATACGCGTTGATTCCGGTGTGCACGCACACCCGAATCAGCTTCCACGCAATCTCACACATCCGTATCGACGATGCGCACGTATCTGTGAAGACCGCATGCGACCAAGTCGTCCCGTTTGGCGGGACGTACTCAGTTCCGGGGTAAAACAGGGTCTGGTTTTTCCTGTTTTTGGATCGCGGTGTGCGATCACCACAGGACGCGATGTCCCGAGCGGTTTGTCCGGGCACCGAGAGGGTCATACAGGCTTCACAACGCAATTTGCAGAATTGAAAATGGAGCTACGAGCAAGAAGATACACGCACCTGAACAGGACCCGAAAACCGGGGTCGAAATGTGTCCGACACGTGTCCTACTCGTGTCGGACACAGGGAAGGAAATTAGGGTTAGGGTTCAGGGGGATCCGGCCGTAGACGGCGGGGCGTTGGCCGGCGGCGTGCTGGGAGGCCGAGGGCGGCTCGCCGGGGAGCGGGGCGGAGGCGCGGCGGTCGGGCGGCGCCGGGGCTGGCTGGGACGGCTGCTGTTGCTGCTGTTATTTGGGCGCTGGCCGGACGTCGAGGAGGGCATGGCAGCCGAAGACGGAGGTGGCGCAGGGAGGGAGCTGCGGCGGGGCTACAGCGGCACGGCGGCGCGGCGAGGAGCGGTTGCGGTGGCGGCGTGGTCGAGAGCGACGGCGGTGGGGGGTTTTTAAAGGGCTGGGGGAGGGGGTTCGTGGCAGAGGGGGTAGCCGGGTCTGGCGGCGCAGCGGGTGGTCGTGGCGAGCGAGGCGGGCGGAGCGGCAACGGCGCGGCGGAGGCGGCGGAAAACGCGGCGCCGGGCGTGGAGGGGGAGACTGGTTAGTTGGGGTTTGGGTTCGGGTCTGGGCGGGTCGGGTTCAGGCGGACCCGACCCGACCCGACCCGCTAGGGTATTGGGCCGGGCTCGGAGCGGTTGGGCTGGGCCGATTTATATTAATAATAATAATAATAATAATAATAATAATAATAATAATAATAATAATAAATGTTTTAATAAAATAAATAAATAATAATTGTTTTCAGGGGTTTTAAATTTGATCCGAGGTCCGATAAATTCCAGAAAAATTATCCTAAGTCCAGTTTTTTTATTTTACACCCAAAAATATTATTTTCATAATATTTTAATATTATTTATTAACAATAAAAAATTATTTAATATTTAAAAACCCTGATTTTAATTACAGAAAATTCCCAGAAAATTTCAGAAAATTGCGAAAATCCCAATTTAAAAATTCTTGCAAAATCTGGGGGTTTACAAATGGAGGGAACGATTGCGCCGCTAGTTTCGTCGCACGGGCATATGTTTGCTCCTGGAGGTTGCGGTCGTGCTTCGTGAGGCTCGTGGATCATCTGACTGATCGCATTTTCCTATTTTTGTTTTCATTTTGTATTGGCCTTGATGACTACATATTGTAACCTCCTTTTACAAAATAAACTTTTTGTTTGTTTTGATCAATATCTCTTTTATGCGCCCCACGTACTCTGAGGATGTTCAAGCCGCATTTAGGTCATATATACGGTTGGCTAT